>JAWZYV010012451.1:0-454802 GCA_038373885.1 Cheiracanthium punctorium
TGTTATAAACTGTGGCATCTCAAAAAGCTATTTATTAACACACAAATTCCGTACAGGATGTAAAATTTATGGCAGAGTTTATGTACATCACGCAGTTTTTAAATTTATGGCATCATGTTTTTAAAAACTATCGTAAAAGAAACCGCCGGTAGTTAAGTTAATTCATCTGGTTAATGCTTACAATGACATTGAAAAAAAAAAAAAAGAAAAATTCCCCAATGGTGAGCACTAGCTGTTTATAGGCATAGACCATTACTAGGGCGGAAGTACTAGTCACTTCATTAAACAGGCACCTAACAGGTGAACCAGCGTGGCTTCCTATGAAAGGACGGATGAAATAACACCAAAGCCCATGGCGGGGATCGAACCCTGACCCGAGGTGAAAGTTGGTGGGAACCATTTCTCGAGTTACTGCATAAAACCCGGTCGGCTTATGGAGGAACGCAATCCTAAGATAAATGACTTCAAATTCAAAGAATCAAAATAAATGTCCACAACTGACTTTTCTTAAAGCCATACTCAAAGGTGAATACATTTTTATATGCTATTCTGTTTTTATGCATCTTCATAAATTTAAAAGCTAATTTCCATTTTACAGACAACAATAAACAACTTATTAATTTCTTCATAAAAGAATTCGTCACTAATTCGTCGACGGTAAGCACTTATAATTTTGCGTTTTAAATAAATTTGAAACATAATACGCAAATTATTTTACTAAAAGTACTCTAGTAATTACCGAATATTTTTCAAATATTTATTTTTTGCCAAGAATCAGTTCAGATGACATAAAATAAAATAATTTTCCGTAAATACTAATAAAGCTTCTGCATTTAATCAGCAATTTTAATAGCATGTTCATCGAAAAGATACTCAGTAACATTAAAACCCTATACAACAAACGAAGCTGTCACTAATTAGGTATGACAACTATCTTCTAACTTTGATACAACGGCTTCTGAAACAGCTTTATTGAATGAGGATCAGTCAAACCCGACTCTCGTTTAGAACTCTGAATTACAAGTTGGCACATAGGAAATGTCTTTAGTAATTTTATCACTGCGGTGAAAAGTGATGGGTTTTTTTTTTCGGCTATAATTATGAAAATGACATTTGTATGCTATATATTAGCCAGATAGGATAATTAATCTAATAATTCGAGCAGGATCGGATTGATTGTAATTACTTATTCGTGTCCAAACAATTTAAGCTGTCATTCTGCAAAATCTCAGGCCAAAAATGGCATAACTGCCTCTGTTACAAGCCTTAACTAATTAGTGTAGTTCGTAGAAAAGCAGTTCAAATTATTAAATGAACAGGGAATTTTTTTCAAGGTCCTATTTTTGTGAATTTCAATACTTAATTTTGTGACATTGAACAATTATTGTGAATTTTCGTAACAATTTTTAATAAAAGTCACCTTTTTGTTAAAATAATTGATAAAACAAATTAAAATGTAGGGTAACATGCCAATGAAGGACAATTTTAATGGATTATAATTTTTTGAAGGAGCCGTTTTAATCGATTGTATTTTTTGTAAAGGGTCGTTTTAATCGATTGTAATTTTGCGAAGGGGTCGCAAAACGGACCTAATTTTCGCCTGCATCGACCCCTGATGAATAATTCACAAATTAGGCTGATAAAAATATTTCTGATTTTTAATCAGCCTAAGTTTAATTTTGTTTTAAACATTAAAATTAAAATAGTCAATAACGTAATATCTAAATTTCAGGTATGATATCAAGTTTTTATTTACGTTTTCCTATGAAAGAAAAAGAGCGTGAATATAGTACCTCACAAAAAGTTAGCAAAAAGTTTTTTGTACTAGAGTGCTATTTCGTTCACTCCAGTATTTTCTGTCGACATAATTTGCGAAAAATTTTTGAGGACCGGTTCTCGTGCCCATGGTTTGTGGACGTCGACAGGTTTTCATTCCATTTTACAATAGGGTTGCTAGATAGCTTGAGGGTGAGAATAAAATTTTGAAAGTCACCAAAGTTTGCAATTCTTGATGATTTATCGTGAAGTTAGGTGCCAAAAAGTAAGTACCCAAAACTGAAGCTAACGTAGTGGCGCTATCTTCCATATTTGGCAAGAATCTGGCAGACCCTACAGTTTTTGGAGAAGTATAGTTAGAGAATACAGCTGGCAAATATTGTAAAGCAGTTTTAATGGGAAATTTTATTACAGATTTCAATTTTGAAGAAGTGTTTTATGGAACCAGACAAACACGGCACATTTATGGATTATGACGCACATTTCAAATTGTATAAAGGTGGAATATGGTTAAAATCTTCTTGTCGAAGATGGTAAAACAGTTTTAGTAGGCGATTTTAACATAGATATCGATTCCAAAGGAATGTTTAATGGAACAAGAAAAATGCAGCACACATAATGACGCACTTTTCAACTTAATGGATTAAAGCAGAAAAATAGGGACGACACATGGAATATGATATGCTTTTAATATATAGCACTTTAGTAAGTATTTAAAATATGAAAGTGTTTCAGATTTATTTTACTCGATGAGATTGAAAATTTTACTTTTTTTTTTTCTACTTTTACCACACATTATAAGTACAATAAATTTCGAATACTGACACGCCTCAGCAATGCTAACGATCAATCACCAAAACAGACGCACATTCAACAACTAGTAAAAACCTCACTTCTTGATATTTATCAAGTAAACAAAGGATGAATTTTTGTGGGGTCGTACATACAAAAAGCATTGAAAACCCCACACTGTATCTTGGTGAAACTTGGTGAGTCAGATTAGAGCCATACCAATAAAAATTTGAAACACGTCTCTTTTTAGGATTTCACACGCAATCTGATAAAACGCAAAGATTTGGGAAGCGATTATACCCGTCAATTTCAACATTGTTGTCGCTCGGAGTACTCAGTAACATCTTTCCTGTCCAAACGAGTTAAGCCGTCACTTTTCACGCATGACGGATGTCTTCCGTCAACAATGGGAGGGACAACGGCCTCTCTTACAATCTTAATTAATGGGTACAAGGCATAGAAAGTTCGATCTAAATTGTCGCACATTTGAAACACTAAATTAGACATCCAAACTCGGATGACACAATGTATCTCCGGTAAGCTTTTTCTCTGGATGAAAATGATAAAAATTACCGTCATTATTCAGATAAAACGATTATTTTTAACAATAAAATGCGTTATGTGTTATTTTAATGAGCTGATAGAAAGGGAAATCAGAGATTAAATTCGTAATTTTACGTGGATAAAGAATAGTCATTTTGGATACTTGAAAAGAAATTACAACAATAACAATAGTATTCTGATGGTGTTAAAGGAATCAACAACAGTTTCTTAGGAAGAAATTCAAACTATTTTGACATCTTCATTAAATGTTTTTTTAAAGTGATTTTACTAACTGAAAATTCTTGCAGAGCTTACGAAAATTGCTAGCTATGGAAAGCTATGTATCAATAATACAGTTCACAGAGTGGATTTAATAAACGTCTATAGCAATCGAATCTCAGAGTTCCCGCATATTGGCGTATCGTTCAATATAATAATTGTAGTTTCATGTTAAAATATCTTTAGAACTATCTTATTTATTACTGTGTGTTGTTTTCAGAAAATACTTAAACGTTTAGCTAAATTCTTGAAATTATCAACAATAAATTAAAGTATACTTTGAAACTTCATTTTAATACTTTGATATCGAGCAACGTTGGCACAAATTAAAGTACACAACTTCACTTTCAGCCGCAAATGATGTTATATCTCTTAAGTTCAACATAGCTCTTTCTCTGCAATATAAGACAAGTTATAGTTTAATAATGCACAATACAGATAAGTTCACTTCTATCATTTAAAGACGTGGCATTTGTAATGTTTCTTTTAAAGTTTTCTTGCCTATGAGGGGTTACATTTGTTTTTAAAAAAGTAGTTGTCCACTTGCAATGTCTGTATATTTTTTGAAATGGATTTTTTGAAATTTTATTCATTTCGATCGGATGTAGTCTTCAGACGCTAGTGCACTTCAAGTAATTTTAGTCTATAGGCCGCAACGTATAAGAATATGTTTTACAGCCCTGTAAAAAAAAAACCTGTAAGGCTTACACACACGAAAATCTGTACAATATGTAAGGCAGTGACTTATAATATGAGTACCTATTTGAGCCCAATCGAATGCACAGTATAGACGCTATCGCACTTTAAAGAATTCGCGCCCTAATGTATTATAACTTTTTTTTGTAGCTCTGTATAAAAACCATAGCCTTGCACGCATCAAAATCTATATACAGGCTGTGTGACGGTGATCTATACTATAAATACTCAATTTGAATGCACGATTTAGACAATAGCAGACTAAATGTTTTGCGTCCGTAGACCGTAATGCATAATTGTTTGAGATTGCTAGCCCAGAATTGTTTATGCAACCCTGTTAACAAAATATAGGTTCTACACACAGTAAACTCCATACAAGTCATGTGACCGCAACCTATAATATATATATATCCAATTTGCACTCAATCGAATGCACCGTTTAGACGCTAGCGCACTTTCAAATCAGCTAACATTTGTTTTCGACAAATTATGCCCTAATGCACCCAGGCCAAAGCCAGGCTACACAGCTAGTGAGCAAATCAACATACAAAAAAATAGTCTGGGTAATCAATAATCAGAAACATTTATTACAAAAACTAATTAGTGAAGTCATGGCTCGTTAGCATTTAAAAACTGGTGATGACAGAAGAAAAAGTGAACAATAATTTAAAAACTGACAAATACTAAAAAATGAACTTCGTTTAGTAAGAGCAGGCGACAAGAATGCAGCTTATTTGTATTCTACAAGGAAAACAAGTCGCTGCACACACACAAAAAAAGAGCATTTTTCTGGAAGACTTTAAATCAGTATTACACGACACATAGAAAGGCTAAATGCCTTTAACGACACGACATTAAATTGATACACACTGAAAAAAAAACATGCCTCTGACATCTAGAAAATAATTGGGGGAACTAGAAATTCTAGGACTATGTGATCCCTATAAATTCTAGATCAAAGAACGAGACAGTTCTAGTTAAATATTCCGAACCAGGTACCCAGAATCTTCTAGTTCCCTGAACTAGAAAAAATGTATTCTGGATTAGAATTTCTAGCTTTTGAAAATAATTCTATATCTCATAACTGGAAATTCTGGTTTTAAGAACTAGAATTTATAGATACTTTGAATAGAATATTTAGTTTCCTGAAACAGAACTCTTTTGCTTCATGAACTAGAATTTCCAGTTCCCCTCCACTGAGAGACAGATCTGAGGATTAGAATTTACAGATACCTTGATTGGAATATTTAGGCTCCTAAAACAGAACATTGGGTTTTGACTAATAATTTACGGACACCTCTTTCAAAACTTCTAGTTTCATGGACTATAATTTCCATTTCCCCTCCACTGAGAGACATCCCTGAGAATTATAATTTATTCATTTATTTCATTAAAATTTTTAATTTCATAACTAGAAATTGCCAGTTCTTTATCACTGAAAGATATCAGAACCAGGTCGAAGGCAATACACATAAATCAAAATATGGAATAACCTACCTGCACAAATTAGAGAAATCCAAGTACCTTTGGAATTTAAACAAAAAAAGTAAAATGTACTTTGCCTTTTACTTTTATATTCTTGAATAAGATATAATATTTAAGGTCTTTTAATTTAAACCAGATACTTTTTACTATCTTTTGGGCCAACTCTGCCAAAATACTGGTGTTAAACGATAAAATAAATAAAAACTTTGTGAACACATAAAATGTTACTTATTTCACAGTTTTTCTTTCTTTCTTTTTTTTTTTTTTTTTTTTTTTTAAATATTACATAGTTTTTCAGGAAACTTGCTTGCAATCACACTAATTACTCCATTTTGTGGATTTCAAATGCTAATTAAATACTCTGCTGAAAAAGACATTTAAAAAAAATCTCAATAACGAATGTTTTCCAATAATAGTTTTTTGTTTAATATAGTTTTGTGACAGTGGCGTATACAAGGGGGGGCCAATTTCAACCCCCCCCTTGTCATTTTTAAATAAAATGTCCATAAATTTTGAAATTTTAGCTTAAATATTACATATTTTAACACAAAGTATGTCTATACCCCCCTCCCCCTGAAGGAAGTCTGCATACGCCACTATTTTGTGATATAATTTACTTAATATATTTTTCCACAATATCAAGTAAAGTTGCAACATCACCAACAATTTTCCAGAACATACAATTTTCAACATTAGTTAAAAAATATCTGGAGTGACTCCACTCGACTTCTTCAAAACTTCATCTCTACAAAGTGTTAAAATTTGATTTAACTCAATTGAATGTAGTGTTAAGACACTAGTACACTTCAAATAATTTGAGTCTGTTGGTAAGTAATACTTTTTTTTTTACAGCCCTGTAAAAAGCTGTAATCCTACACACAGCAAAATCTATACAGTATGTAAGATAGTGACCTATAATCTATTGTAAATACCCAATTTGAATACCTACACCATTTAGGCAGTAGCAGACTTCAATAACGGTTTTATTAAAATTACTTATAATACTTACTCACCAGGCTTATCTGCATTTACATTGTAAATATAACCCATAAAACAATAATAAAATGAAGTGTTATTCTCATTTGTTCCTTAAATCATGTCAATGTATTGCTTTTTCTCACAAAAATATTTATTCTTAAAAGTAATAAAATACCTACCTTTTAAGTTATTTTTAATGTTTAAAATAGTCAATATGATAGCCAAATAATGTGCTTAGTTTTAAAAGAAAATGTTGTTTATAAGATAATCAATAAAAGTTTTATCTTTTTAGTAATTAATGACTAGGATCGTATACTTTTTAAAGTACCTTTTCTTTCTTAATTTAATTGCACACATATATGCAGTTAGATGACGAATATTGAGATGAATTTACAAATGTTAATTTTTAATTTGTAAATTCATCTCAATATTACTAATAATTAATATTCCAGGGAACATATATATCTTACAGATATAAGAGATGCTTTATACAGTTAATTTTCAATAATTTACAACAATAAAAATGACTACATATTCTAAGTGTAGGCAAAGTTTTTATTGATGAACACATATTTATAGATTGTTTACAATTTTTTTTTTCAGTAAAATACTTAATATTTGGATGCAAATAACTACATGGTTTACACACAGAATACACTGAAATATTAAATATACTAAGAAAGATATTTCATTAAACCTTGAAAATGTTTTTGAAAACTAAATGAATAGTTTTAAGACAATATTAATGAATCGGGAACTGAAATTTTATCAACAGCACATACAGGTCTTCTAAATTTACCAAATATAATGACATTTAAAATAAAATATTTTAACAAATGATTTTTTACTTTTCTCAAATCATGCAAAATGAAAACAGAACATCCACAAATGAACCATACTTAACTGCATTGTCAAATTAACAAATTAACCTTTTCTATTTCTCATCTGGAGAATATATTTTAGCAGAAAAACTAGCGTCAAACAATTTGATTATTTACTAAAAAATTTTCATGATGAAACTGAGTAACATTTTAAGGTATACGCAAGATAAACAATATACTATACAATATATATTTTGAAAGCAACCATAAATATTTTTAAAGAGGCATGAAAATATTTTCTTTTTCCGCTGTCCAGTTTTGTTTGAATACAGAAACTGAAAATGTATGAAAAGAGTAACATATACAAATGTTGAAAATTTTTAAAGGGCTGGCAATATTTATGGAATAAGGAAATTATGATAATTACTAATACTCATAATTATTATTTATATGTAGTATTAATTATTCATACATCTCCATTTCTCTTGGGGGATTTATTATTATACAACCATTTAATTTTTAAAATGTTCAAATTTAAAAAAAATACGCAATACATTTTTTAAAAAAGCAACACTTTTAGTAGGCAAAACTTCTTTTTATGAGTTGATAGTGCTTATAATTGAATTAATGACTTATAATGCAAATGCACATTTAAAAGATTTCCAAAAAGCTACCTCTTAAAATTCATGTATACTGTATAAAAAAAAGTTAAACTTACCAATTATTGTTGAGTATATGTAGACTTAAGCTTTGACAGTTTTTTTCGCAATTCATCATTTAAATTTTCTTGTATAATTATTTATAAATATATTTGATATGATTTTTATACACTTATGAACTAAACAGAATGGTTGAGATTTGCCACTTTCACATACAAATTGATAAAAAATTGTAACTCATCTAATTTTACTTTAGGTAATTCACATAAAAAATATTGCTGAAGTTTTAAATAATGTTCCTCATATTTACTATCAATAGAGCTGTTAAAAAATTTATAAACCCAGATGTTCACAGAAAAGTCAGTAGGCGAGCAAAGTACACCACTATGTAAAGACATCAAGTAATTTTTTGCTTTTCATACAAGATCCTGCTGCAGTATGAGCAAAATATCCAGCAATATAAATTAGAACTTTCAAATTAGATTTGCTCACTTTGATTGCATTGCATAAAAGCAAAACATCTAAAAATATGTCAGGTAGCTTCCGAGAATATTTATCATATTATCAAACAAATATTCGCAGATTAAAATTAATATTTCAGTAGTGTGTTGCAATGAAAAAAAAAGTTTCTTTTGCCGATTTCGAATTTTCCATATCTACTCCAGGCTTTGCAAATGCAAGAGCAGGTAAATTTTTCAATTTGTCAATCCACTTACAAAAACTGTAAATTACAGCATTCATGATAAGTCAGGGATCATAAAATAAATCACGTTTATGTTTCCCCTTGTGCGGTGTCTTTACATTGGCAATTTTCCATCATTTTGGAATGACATCAATGAAATGTAAAGTTCCGGTGACATCTTTACCAATGCTTTTTTTTTTTTGCTGCTGATCCAGTAGATAATGAGACCATAAAAGGTATTCTGTTTCATCTGAAAAAAAAAAGTAATAAAAATCAAGATATATGATAACCAAGTATAGGATTGCAATTGCAAATATCATGCTTATATAACAGATTTTTGTAAAAACATAAATTCAAAATAAGCTGTCCCAAAAATATGTATGGACAATGAAACGGTTTACGTTTATGGGTCATTTTCAAAATTCAGTGACATTTGCTGTCCGTGTGTTAAAGTTTTTTTTTTTAAACAATGTATAAGAAATTTTTTTTAAATCACGGTTTTATTCAAATAGTTTCTATTAGTGAAACAACACATTAAAAAGCATAGTAAAAGTATTAGCTCGAATATAATGTGACCTTGAAATTTTTCATCAAGATAAGAAAAATCTTATATTTAGACCTCGAATTTAGCACATAGGTTTTTAACAGAAAATGATCAGTCAAAAAATATCCTCTTATATTCAGGCTCATACGGTATTTAATAATACATTTTTTAAAAAGAAATGAGTAGCGATGAAACCAAAATATAGCTGTCCAAATCATAGAACAAGAAACGTGTTATGCAGAATTACTGCCATTAAACTAAAATTTCTTCCGATATACTTTAACATTGTAAAATAGAGTTTAAATTACATTATGAAAAGGTTTTTATAAGGTTTTAAGAAAAATACAAGATTTTTTTTATAACTAAACATAGCTTTCGATAATTAAATATTTTGTGTGTTAAAGTTAAATACAGCTGTTCAGGCATTGATTTCATGTACATTATTTTAAACCTTTTAAACAACAAAATTGAAATTTGAGAATTCTAACATCTGTTAACCATTAGAACATGGTTGAAATTACATCTAAGCAGACATCTTGAGGTTTTGGAATTCGACTAAAATAGCAAAAGCCTGTTTGCGATAAGTATTTTTATTGCATGTTATGTCTATTACCTTAATTCGTTGCACACAATATATTTGTTTATTTGTTAATTCAACTGATTAATTTAGATCATTAGATTCTTAGTCCAAATTACAGTCTCTTTTCATGTTCTTGCTGAACTATTTAAAGTAGTGATTCCTAACTCAAACTGCAGCCCACTTTTCCACTTCCAATTTACCTACAGACCACTTACAAGAATTCTTTCTTGTAAGGGGGGGGGGATTAAAATCTAACACAAACACAAATCTTTTTGAACAAATTGTAATGATAAAATGAAAAATTACAAAGAACGCACAGAATGTTATTTCCACTCACTCAATAATGCTGATAATAGTTAATCAACCCTGTTTTAAAATAAATAAAAACTTTATGAAACAAAGTTTTTATTTATTTATCTTATAACACCAGTTTTTTGAGTGTTTATTTTCAACCCTGTTTTACATATGGACAAAGCCAAAAGCTTGGCAATATGATGCTACAATATTTCATTGAATTGTATTTAATATTGTGCCTGCCTGTATTTTCCCCTTTTTTCAAGTATTATTAATTTTTTTTTCTCTCTAAAAAGAAATATGCTTTTTGTCTTTTCACCTCATGAAATTATGAAAACAAATACTTTTAAACATTCACTCACTTTGCAGACCACTTAGAACTTGTTCGTGGACCACCAGTTGGGAACCTTTGATTTAGACTCATGAATTTTTGTTTTTTGAAATGTCATGTCTGTTATGTAATAAGTAACAGACATGAAAAACATAGTTACATACATAACATGTTTATTAGGTTTGAAATTGGGTATTCAAGTGTTTTGTGTAATGGCAAAACTGCATGAGAGACATCTACCTGTGGGGTGTGCGCCTTGGTGAAGGCCCGAAAAAAATAGTGTCAATTAAAATCGCAAAAAAATATATGCATATACAGCAACCTATTCCCCCCCCCCTTGCACACAGCGTAAGTATTTAAAATTTCTCAAACGACAAATGATTATCAAAATTACTAATACAACGTTTGCCATTTTTTTTTACCTAATTATGGCAATATTAAGAAGTTTATTGCTAATCACAATGCCACATTTAATTACTTAAAACTATGTTCTTTATAGCTGCTTGTTCATAATTTTTAAATGATTTATTTATTTTAAAATCGATATCAAGATATATTAAAAAGAAAAGAACATGTACACATTGCATTTCTTAAATCAAGAAAACAAAACAGAAAAATTTCGACTGCAATGCAAGATTACAATCACGCAAATAAAAAATGATTTCCTTCTATGCGGAAAATTTCACCAATCGCTACCGATTAGCGAAATTTCTCCGTACAGTCCTGCAGATCACCATGCGAGGGCCCGAAGACAGTGCCAAATAAGGCATTTGGAAGCCTAGTTAATGCCGTGTCAATATGGCTTTTGTGCTCAAAGTCAAATATGTAAAGCTGGTAAACGGAGAAAAAATGCCAAATTCAGGGCAAACCAACCCATGACTCATGCATGGTTTAGATAGGGAAAAATCATAACTATCGCTTTTTTTAATGGATAGCATTAAAATAGAATAATGCGTACATTTTTTCATAGGTAAATTATTAAAAGAGCTGTTACATACTTGGAAGATACTTTGATTTAGGTGGTGATTACTCCGTGGGGCCAGGCCCCTCTGGCCATTAATGGCGAGCTGCCACTGGGTGAAGGACTTCTTAAGGGATCTAACATGTATTCATGTTGCATCTGTAGGAAACCAATGAAACAATGAAATTGACTGTTAGATTAACAACCTCACAGACTTGAAATTAGATTCAATTATTTAGGATATTTATCTATTTAGCCGAAATGTAAAGTCTTTTTTTTTGGGGGGTGGGGGTTGTACTGCCTATCAAAGCCTAATTGAAATAGTTATGCCTTTATGCAATTATTACTTTACTAAATGCTGATAAAATCAACAAATTTAATAAAATGTCAATTCATGATTACTAACAGGTCCCCTAGAAGTTTATGGAACTGGTATTAAATCACCCACTATACATAACATAAAAATAATTCTTTTACACAAGTTTATAAATTATAGGTAGTAGCTTAACTTTTTTCAGTTTTGATAAATTTTTATTTTGCTTGCTTAGTACATATTGCTTAACAACAAAAATCTGTCATTTTATTATGGTCATTACAGGATCTAAATTCTAGCACAAAACTACAGCTTGGGTATAAGTCAGGGCCGTAATCAGAAGGGGGGGGGGTATGGGAGGCGAAGTCCTACCTAGCAGGCTTTCATCAGCCCCCCCCCCCTCCCGTAAGATTTTCAAAAATTTTTGTAAATTTACAGATAAATACGAAAGTTTAGAAACGAATGATTTTTAACAATCGTTAAACTTCACAAATTTCACATCTTAACAGTATTTCTCGTTTGGGGGGAATTTTTCATCACAATGGCTAGATTTCTATAAATAAGGTTAATTATTTTGCTGCTCTTGGTTGCATGTAGCACCAAATTTTGGATTTTGCCGAGAACACAAAATTGCCACTCTTCCTTTAAGTCCGTTTCACAAGGCAGCGATTTTGAGGGGGAGTAAAAACTTAAAACTTTCGACGTGTTCATGTTTGCATTCAAAAGGGTGGCAAACATTTTTAACATTTGTTGTAAAGAATGATAATGTGAAAATTTTGAATCGAATTGTTTTCCAAAAATAAAATTATTGCAGGATTAAGTAACATGGTATGTCTCTATTTTAGTTTTACCAGACGCAAAATTATAACAGTCCAACAGTGTTGGAAAGGGTATTTAACTTCAGAGCCAGCCCGAGGGGCGTGCAGGGCCCCAGGCGAAGCGCAAGAGCAGGGCCTCTTTTCTATCATGTCTTATGAGGTAGCAGAAACATCGCCAAGGAGCGGGGTCTTAGGCGATCGCCTACATTCGCACCCCCTTGGGCCGGCCCTGTTAACTTAAACAAGTTTCAAACAATTATACTTTCATGTTAGAATAGTTGACACATCCTTGCGATTAAAGGGTAATAACAAAAACCAACGGGTACTCTTTTAAACTGATCACCGTGTATAATATTTATATTTTGCTTCATTTAGATATTTAAAATGAGAAATAATTGCATTTTTCAGTAAATTTTCATTCCAAAGTTTGATAGTTAAATTTATTTTACTGATCCTTTTTAATTGGTACTAGTATTTAATGGACTACAAAACTATGTCTTATAAATTATTGTTGCACAAAAATTACTCAAACCGATATCCAGTACTGCATTCACTCAAAATATCATTTGAATATTTTTCATGGAATCTCAATGAAAAAGTTATTAGCATAATGAATGTTAAATATTTTTAAAATGTGGCATTTTTAAAAGCAAATATTCTAGAAAAAATATACAAACTGAAAATCAGTCTCTTTCCGTGCCCCTCTTGGGCGAAGTCCAAAGATCTGTTAAAATATATTATGAAAGTATAATGAAAATCATGTAGCCTTTTACTAAGGCAGTGGTTCCCAACCCATTTTTAAATACGACCCCTTTCAGATTTTTCAAAAATGTTCGCGACCCCCCTCCCTCTTCCATCCATCATGTTTGACCAATAGCCAAAAAAAAAAAAAAGAATAATGAAAAAAATATATCTTGGGATTTAAAAATGATTATCTTTTTATTCCGTATTGATTACTATTAGGATGACTGAGGTTGTATTTGGCTGACAAGTTATGCTATTCTTGGCTGAATATTGGTTAAAGCCAGCTGCATCTTGGACATCTAATTTATTACTGGCTTTTGTCTTAATCTACAAAAGAGTTTTAAATTCCAATTCACGCATGTAAGTGGATGCAAATGGCACTAATATTTGAAGTGAAAGCTTAGAAATTATCGGATATGAATGACGCATAGCACACCAAAATTGAATTAAAGACTTTACTTGATATAAATCATGTGCTGAGGAGTCATTTTACAAATTAAAAAATTCATCCTGCGCTTCATCAGGAAGATCGGCGACATCTAAAGATGTGTGAAGTGGATTTCGCACTAGTGCCGCCTCTTGTTCATTGTGAGCTCTTGGATATATCTTTGAATTTCAGATTTAAGAGCTTCAAGGTGGTCAATAATTTCTCGCCTTAAATTAACTGCAATTTCTATTTCCGATACTTCTGCCATAGTGCACACATTTTCAAAATTGGTTAACACTCCTAGATACACTTTACAACGTCAGTTTTTGTAGATTGAAAGCGTCCTGATGAGAAAAAGGATTTTTACTTTACAAAGAGAAAAGGGAGAAAGCGTGTCTCATGGCAGAGAAACGTGGAAATATTTTGCCATTCATTTCCTACAAAATCGGTCTGCGCCGACCCCCGAGAAAAGGCATGACGACCCACTTGGGGGTCGCGACCCCCCGGTTGGGAATTACTGTACTAAGGGCAGTGTATTGCGGGAACTACTCCCTGTCCTTTTTAATCATCGCTCATATATAGATTTTATCAATAAAATAATTAATTACATTGATTGGCATAATTGATTATATTAATTAATTATAAAATGATTTTGCGCATTCTACCCTCCTGTTTCAGGTACAAAATTGCCCCCTCCTTGAGTAATTTCTGGATCCGCTCCTGACCTTTATGCATCAACATGCCTTTTTTTTCATAAGAAATGTTTAATGAGACCATAGACGCACCATCAAGTAATTTTGACTTAGTGGCTGTTCGATCGTGATACTTCATGGTGAACGTTATTATTTTTAATTAAAATGCAAACTGTTTTGATCAGTGGCATGCCCAAAATATTGTGTTGCATGCCATTAGTTCCCACCCCTGTTCCAAGCCAAGTGCGGATTAAAGGGGGGGGGACAGAGGGGGCGACAGCCCTCCCACCCGATAAAAAAGAAATGAATGTGAAAGATCCTATTTTACTTCCATAAAATGGATGTATATGTCAATCTTCTAACTAACCGCCCCCTCCCCCCAACAAACTTGCATCAATCTGCCACTGTTCTAAGCTTTACCTAACATTTCATCCTGGTTACAACCTGGTGTAAGTCCCTCTAAACGACACATTTAATGAGGTGAGCTTTTCTCTCTTGGCAAGCTTAACTTTTTTCGAAACCAGGAGTATAAATGATTTTGCTTTTCAGGCCACGAGTTTTCTTAAAAAAACAATAGTACACAAGAAACAGTAAGACATTTAAAAACAAATTAACCAAAATTTGTTTTGTACTGTACACACAGAAATAAAAAATGAACTAAGTATACATAATATAGTCAGTAATGTATGAATCTGTTTGTTTATAACAAAAACTAGGTTATAAAAAGCAAATATTGTAGTCACTTCATGTTTATTATAAGAGAATTCAACTATAATAAAGTTTTACATTTTCAATGACATAAAAAAACTCTTTTCAAAAGTTCATGCTGAATGTTGACATTAGCTTGTGTAAGTGATAAATAATATTACTAGCAAATATTTCAAACAACACCTAGTCACTCTGTTCGGTAGTTTTTGATCTTTCAGTTAAAATATACATAAATATTTGGTTGTTCAAATGAGAAAGTATGAAACGTAGTAACATTTTAACCATTAATATAATTGCCTATGCCATTTGGGAGGTGGAAAAATTAATCTCTGGGGGGTGCAGAACATTTGCAGGGGGCATGAGAAAAACAAGTGGTAATGCATGTTTAAAAGATCTTATTTTTACTCCAAAACATCTATTTACACTTAAAATGTTTATTGGAACTTTACCGATAACAATATTTTGTAGAAAAGGCAACTGAAAAAACAACAATAAAACGAATGTAAACAAATACCTGAAAGATTAATTTGCCGATTGATGTATAGCTCATTCGTAAAAACTGAAGTCTGTTTACATTTGTTTTTAACTACATGGTAAATAATATATGAGGATACGTCTGAATTTAAAATTCCTAAGTTAATAACAAAGTAAAATACTTGCAACGAGACTTACCTTTTAGAGTGGGTTGACGACATCGACATAACTTCTACTTCAGATGGTGAAAATATGCTTTAGCCCACTGCTTGGCTGCTGTCAACAAAAACTAACGAATTGATTGTCGTGAACATCTCCAGAATTACAATATATAATTTTAAGTAGTGGAAAGAATAATAGAATGAAAATAAACACGACACGAATCGCCGTCCGCCATTGATAGCGAACAGCGAACGAAACTTGAACTTCAGGAAACGCTGTGACGTCACGTCACACACACATCACCTCGCGAAAGAAGATACCCGATACGCTTATACGTTTTCAGAGCTTCTAGTTAAGGCGCCTAGATAATTTCTAGATCTCTCAGCTATAGTATCCGGATGAAAATATTTGTAAATCGATCCGTACACGAGAATATAGTTACATAACCGAGAATCCAGATCATGAGTGTACTCCAGAAATCTAACAATAATTTCTCGTTACACAAACTAGACATTCTAGTGTGATTAGCTACCATACTACGGACTAGAAATTCTAGACCATTTCGTCTATACCAGTTGAGTGTATCACCTACACGCATCATTATACTATCTATTTTTCTAGTTTTGGGACACAGAAAACAGCCACCTATTCGTTCTAGATGAGAGGGGTATATTTTTTTTCTCCGTGCACGTCTGCAGCTGCAGGTGTATGGAGGCAAATTCAGATGCTGGATGCATAATTATCGAGGGTTAAACGCGAGTCATTCGGTAATTTGGTGGACGTGGAAGCATTTTACCACCTTTTACTTTAAGGTCAGGAGATTATTCAACGCACAAGACTGTAATATGCAAAGCAGAAGGCTGATGAACTATGATAAGTTAATGAGGAAGATATTGGGTGAGTTATTGGAGCAAGAACATGAGTACCGTTGAGGGTGGTCATAATTAACCAACGTGCTCTGTTGTAAAACAAACGCTGGCCAACATCATCCATCCTGCTTTTGACAAGCTTTTTATATCATCATCTATTAACATAAACATACGTACAAAAAAAATTTAAACAAAAATAAAGTGAAAGAAAAGAATGCTCCCGCATATCTCTCCCAACTAGGTTTGCCAACTTTTATGCACGGATTTCCGGGACTTTCGGAATTAACCCTTTGAGGCTCAACCCTTTCCCAATGCTGAAAAAAGGGCAGCCGCTGCCATCGCTCGACTTAAATACCAGCAAGATGGCGGACGATCGAAACGTTCATCGCGTGCCACAGATCTAGAGACCCTTTTTTGACGACAGCTGGCTGTGCCGCACAGCCGGGTTCCCGGAAAACCGTTATCCATATTTTCATATACATAATCCTTTGCAGATTGGCGTATTTAGTACCACGAATTATATCCGCTCGCCTCCCTGGCAAATATCCAAAGTGTACTATAACTGCTATAGTGAACGCCACCAAATATTTCTACTAGTAGCAAATACTCCAGCTGGACTGAACCGGCTTTAAAAAAATCTGTATTTTAATTATTTTTCATTTTCAAGATATTGGGTTCTAACATTTTTGAACTGGCGGTTTAGATTCACCCTGCTTGGAAAGAAACCATTTTAGCAGATCGTACGAAATGCTAAGATGGCGTTTTGGAAAAACGAATACAGTAGACACCGGTTATAACGTACTCTCACGGGACCTAAAAAAGTAGTACGTTATAAGCAATACCGCCGGTATGATTCAATATTACACAAAAAAGGAAAGTGGGCTCATAATTTCACTGTAAAATGCGTTTTAAAAAAGTCTGATTTTTTAAAATTTAAGTTAAATAAAAGACGGTTGAAAATTCTTTTATTACAATTTTACTGAGATAAATAATCTGTAATTTTCTTTTGTTTTAAATGCGCAGATGCTACTATAAAAACACCGTTTTGGATATTCATAATAGACTTTTGTAGAGTCTCTGCATCATCATTGTGGCATTCAGAAAATCGTGATAACGTTTTTGCATCATTGAATGCGTCGGGTATGCTTGGCATAGGCTCCTCTATTTCTTCTTCACTATCATCAGAATCACTATAGATAGGGCTTTTCAGAAGGCATTTGGATTGATGAATGAAAAGAGAAAACATGGTCTTCTTCTTAGCCCTACCTAGCAGGGGGAAAAGATAAAGGATCGCTCCCTTCATTCATACACAATTCATCTCGCTAGAGAATCTGAAAACTGACAACGAGTGTTCATGGAAGAACTGAAATTTCCGAGAAAAGGAAAAATAAAAAAATGCTTAAGAAAAGCAAAATTTTATTTTTGTCTGTAGTACGTTATAGCCGAAGTACGTACTTTTGTTAAGTACGTTTTAACCGAAGTTAAATAACATTATAAATATAGGACTTCAATCGGCACCTAGTTTTTAGGTACGTTATAACCGATAGTACGTTATATCAAGGGTCCGTTATAACCGGTGCGCACTGTACCATTATGTTTTACTTTTTCAGTTTTTTATTAATATCTTCTAAAAAAATTCGATTTAAGAAATTTAAGTCAGCTTATCAGGTTCCTCGGAACTTCCCGAATCCGTGGACATATTTCTCGAAATTCAAATCCCCACGGTTTAGGAGAAGATAGCCGAACAAGCTCTTAACAGAGGTGGCTGCGACGACAGCGGCCGTTACATTTTTTTAGAACAGAGAGACAATTATCTATGGCTGCTAGCAGGAAAAAATTAACAGCAGAGATCGTTTGCCTTAATTAACCTTTTAATTTTCCACTGGTAATGACATTTGTGCACATGGTAATGACAGACAGAATCATGGAATGACTTGTGGCCAAATAATAACACATTATTTATTTATGAAAACTATATTATTTATTCTAATCAGTTACAGAAAAATTTTCAGAAAAAACAAAATGTATAGTGATTTACATTTTGCTGTCCAAGATGACGGACGATCGAAACGTTCATCGCGTGCCACAGATCTACAGATCCCGCTGCTGTGCGCGGGAACAGCCAGCGGGTCTCTAGATCTGTGGCACGCGATGAACGTTTCGATCGTCCGCCATGTTCCTGGTAGTTAAGTCGAGCGATGGCAACGGCTGCCCTTTTTCCAGCATTGGGCAATCTGTCCAGCTGTTCTCGCACTTCCATTTTTCAGCAGATGTCAGTGCAGTCAAAAATAATCGTGACAATTTTTTTACGGGAAATGACGTACTAAAAAAGTAAAGGATTCTCGTGGAGTTATGTCACCCACAACTATTTTTATAAAAGTCAAATCTATTCTTCGTGACTGGCAACAGTCAAAACGTCACAGTATGGTGTCCTCACGGCGAGGACACCGCGCGTTAAAGGGTTAATTTTCTTTTGAGATATCTCTCGTGTTCCTTCTTTTTACATTTTGCATAAGCAATTGGATCCTTCTTAACTTTTTCTCGATATTTTCTTTCTCGCTCTCTCTTACGGGCTAGCTGTTCTTCCTTATTGCATTTTCTCTCTTACCCATTTCCAGTATGTAATAAATCAAAATCAGTAGTTGCTGCAAAATAATAGAATAATACGTGTTAAACTATTATTAAAGTCCTCCTCTTTAGATGCTTTAAAAATGCATTTATCATGAAACGGATATATATATATATATATATACATATATGAAGGGTCCACGGGAAGAATGATGAGAGTCCAATACAGCTGATTTTCCAAAAAATCGAAAGGCACACAGGACTTTCCACGTTCTTCCCCAGTAAACTGTATCTTTGGGCTATTTTTTCAGTGCATTCTCATCGTTCTTTCCCCTTATGGATTAAGGATATTAATAGTGCCACTAATGAACAACAGTATGCAGTAGAAACCTCAACATTGACGAGAAGTGGACTCTCATCATTCTTCCCGCGGACCCTTCATATATAATTCAGCATTTAATATCCTATTACAGATTTATTTTAAAAAACACTAGTAAAAATTCTAAAAAAGGCCAAAAAAAATTGTCTCTATTAAAAAACTGTTTCAATAAATGATATTTATTTATTGAGGGCTGTTAGCCCACAAATTTAAAACAGTTTTACATTCATATATATTAAGGAAACAAATTGAATATTAATCCACCAAGAGCTAAAAGAAAGTAACTTTAAGTTGTTCCAACTCTATAGTTTAAATTTGTTTTCCAGTAAAGCATTAGAAAATAGATATTGAAACTTTTATCACCATTATTCAAAAGACAGTTTTTAAATAAATATAGCTCAAAATAATAAATTTAAAAAAATACGTAATGATTTTAAATATTGGGTACTTTGTAAGAAAAGTAGATTCTGAATGTGAATAAGAGCCATTAGATGACTGATGAAGACCCACCAGTGGCCAAGCGCATAGCGCTCTGAACTGGGTGAAGAAAGGTGCTTTGTTCAAAACCAGGCCACGTACGCTGACCTAACCATTCCGAGTTTTCCGTGGTTTCCTCCGAAACTTAGCGTAAACACAGGTTAGGACTCTTTAGAAAGACCCCCATGGAGGGCACCCCACCTCTCGGCCTAGAGCCTACTTTAGCTAATTGGTCATAATCCCAAGACATCAACATGATTTATGCAAGGTCTTGCAAACTTTTAGTTTTCCTTTATTCTTTGTCATGAAGGTTTAAAAATAATAAAAAAAATAGAATCAATTTGCTCTGAAGAAAAGTAATCAGAAATCAAAATTTACCCTTCCTTTTTCTCATAAATTTCACTTTTATAAGAACAAATCAGGCAAAAATCTTTATAATAACCTAAATTAGTACTTATAATAAAATTCTGATAATTTCAACTAAGGAATGAATTTCAATTAATGAATTAAAACAAATATCTAAAACTGTCATTACTATGTCCTTACACATCATTACCATGTTTTCAAAACACCTTGGTTAATGAAGTCTTTAATGTTAAGCCTATTTAAGGATAAATTATAAAAATTAAAAGGTAATGCAATATTTATTCTAAATGCAGTCCCACAGCACTTTATAAATCATTTAACAAATTTAAGTTTATTAATTATTTATTTCAGAAATAATGAACTTGGTAATGACATATAATAAATACACTGACTATAAATTTAGAACCAAAAAAAAAAAAAATAGTATTTACTTACTTAAACTAAAGAGGACATTCTACTTGTAAGGACATGTAGTCCTGTTCTTTTAACAGTTCAATAACTATGACAGCGCCCTCTAATACACAACTAAAGGAAAAAACTTACACACATTGGTAATGGCAGTTACCTCTAGGGAGAACTTTAAAATAAAAAATTTTAATGGATTTTACTCCCCTTGTGTCTAAAGTTCCACATATATTGAAAATAGATAAATGAAATTACCTAGATAATTGTTCTCTTAAAGTTTTTCAATTCTTTAAAACAAAGGTTTAAATAATAAAGTTTGAAACTTGGGACACATGCCTTGGTAATGATATTTACAACCTTAATTTTTTTTTAAATATTGAAATTTTACTTTTTTATGTATTTAAACTAGTCCCCAATGTAGTGTGCTTGTAAGGAGGATTGTTGAAGGAAAATTTTAAACATCCATGACTGGCATGCTTATTGACACTTTTTAACCAAGGACGTAAAATTTAAAATTATGTGAGAATGACCCATATGTGCACGAATATATTATTTTTCAAAATTTGTTTCTGATTTTTTCTTTTTGGTTTTCGCAACATTATAAGTTCAAAAATTATTTTCCACGTATAGGCATCACTTAGAGAGTTCCACTTGAAGTCGTATTATAGATTGAAAAAAGAATTTAAAGTGCACTAGCGTCTGAGCCCTGCATTCGATTGAGTTGAATCAAATTTATTAAAACGCTTGGTAAAGATCGAGTATTTGGGAAGTCGAGTGGAGTCACTCCAGTTTTCTTATAATTACAATCTGTTGCATGAAGGCCACTGGAAAAAGTTGCAGCGATTGAAAATATTTTCTTTTTCCAGCACACAAATTAAATTATCTCTTGTGAATTGGTTTAATCCCATGTGAGTGGACCACTGTTTCGGTGTTTCTCAGTGGTACGATGATATATTTTAGTCATTAGCTTTTTCTTTACTTTAGCTATATACAGGGTGTCCAGTGCTAAGGGAGCCCAATGGCTATTTCCTAAACTGTTTGTCAGAGACACATAGTTCCAGTTGTAAAAATGCTTAAAATTGTATAATCTATTATATCAGAAATAATCAATAAATGAATTCCTATAAAAATTACGAAATTTAAATTTTTATATGGTCCCGTAGCCGTATCAGTTATATTTAGAAAATTTTTCCTTATACAATTTCAAGCAAAATTTTAAAAATATCAACCTTTTACCGAGTTATCAAAATTCACAGAGTTATGAAGCAATGACCATTTCCACGTTTAAAAATGTCCCGTTACGGTAAATCATTAAGGGATCCTATAAATATTAAAATTTTAAAACATGGGTTTATAATTTCATTTTCTGGCGTAATGCGGAGAAAGAAGTAAAACTAATTTTAGACTACTAATCTTTAAGCAGAGGGTTACAGTCAGGCTCTATAAAAATCTATCCGGGGTATTTTGAAAATTTAAATATTACAAGGTTCAAAACAATATATATTAATTTTTCTTTAATTTATTCTGTGTACAACCGCTTATTTCACGTGTCAAAAAGTTGCTCTGACTTTAAGAAGCTGTAACTTGGTGAATTTTGGTAGTAGAAGAATGATTTTTTTTTTTTTTTTACTGTGCATGAAATTGTATAAAGAAAATTTTTCTAAACACAACTAATAGGAACGGGCATTATATAAAAATTTAAGTTTCATTACTTATATAGGAATTGATTTAATGACTTCGATCTTTTTTCTGATATAATAAATAATAAAATTCAAACATTTTAGCATTTTAAAGTATGTATCTCCAACTAACGGTTTAGTAAATAGCCATTGGGCATCGTTATCACTGCACACCCTATATAATATGTATACCTTATAATAGATTGTAGCATAAGAATTAAAAAATGTGATGTGTCCAACACATGACTTCCTTGCACGTCCATTAGATCAAAAATATTTTCGACGCACTTCCTCTAAACTTATTTGTTTGAAAGAGATAAAATATCAATAATAGTAAGGTTTAGCGATTTCTAGACAAATATTTCGATATCGCCAAGCTGAGTTCAATTTGAAATATTTCCTTCTGACACTTTATTTGGCGATATTTCACCAAAAGCCGACAAACTTGAGATAGTCTGCGAGATTTTGGGGATAGCCAAAGTAGTCATTGACCACAGACTTTCAATGAATTGAATGCATCCATACACCTCAATGTATTAAAAGTCATTTGGCTCACCCTGTAAATAAATTCTCAGTCGATTGCTGTCAAAAAAGATATGGAAAACAGTTAGATATTACAATAGTTCTAAATACAAAAGTTCAAAAATCTACGGGTTAAAGTTTTAGTGTTATACAAAATACGAAATAATTTTTGGCGCCAAATTTGGCGATATTTCGGCGAAACTCGTCAATGTCGACGAAATTTGGCGAGATTTTAAGCATGAACCAAACAATGACACATTATCGCCAAATTTGGCGATATTTCGCCAAAACTCGCCAAGAACGATGACAAATGGCGATACTTTGGGCATGGACCAAATGACTGACTATCGCCAAATTTGGCGATATTTCGCCAAAACTCGCCAAGGTCGAGGACAGACGGCGAGTTTTTGGGCATGCACCAAACAATGACTGTCTACAGTTGTATTATATTGAAGATGTCCATAGACATTAAAGTACTAAAATTCTTTTCGGTGGTCCTGTATATAAACTCTCCAGTAGATTGGAACCAAAAATCGAGATACACAACTAGATGTTACAACATTCTTATATATGAAATTTCATAATAGTTTTTGAGATTTGAGAGTTAAATATGCACACACGTACACCAAAAGTCGCCAAGCTTGGCGACTTTTGGCATAGTTCTTGAGGGATGCACGTGACCCTGGTCGGACCATTACCTAACTTATGTTGTAGGACGGTATTGTGCTTGAAATGGATGAATGCCCCTAAAATTGCCATTGACCGTAATGTATTGGAAATCTTTTGAGTGTTACTGTAGCAGAACTACAAATGATAAAGACACTTTTTTTAATGGAGAAATTCACTTTCTAACTCTTTACAGCATACATCACTTCTGAGTCGTTTGAAATAGCCCAATACCTCTAAAAAACGCTTTGATGAATTTCGGCCCATAGAGCGTAATGTATTTCGAATCTTTTGGGCGGTTCTGTAGATAAACTATCCAGTCGAATGGAATCGAAAGGGGAGGTGCACAACTAGATGTTACAGCAATCCTAAATATAAAGTTTCAACATTCTACGCCTAATAGCTTTTGAGTTAGGCGAGTTTAATGAATTTCGGCCCATAGAGCGTAATGTATTTCGAATCTTTTGGGCGGTCCTGTACATAAACTATCCATTCGATTGCCACCAAAAGGGGGGGGTGCACAACTAGATGTTACAACTATCCAAAATATGAAGTTTCGACATTCTACGCCTAATAGCTTTTGAGTTAGGCGAGTTTAATGAATTTCGGCCCATAGAGCGTAATGTATTTCGAATCTTTTGGGCGGTCCTGTACATAAACTATCCATTCGATTGCCACCAAAAGGGGAGGTGCACAACTAGATCATAGAACAATCCTAAATATCAAATCTCAACATTCTACGACCAATAGTTTTCGAGATATGCGAGTTACATACATACGTACGTACGTACGTACAGACGGCATGGAAAAACTGGCCACAGCAGACTCGCCGCTGGTCAAAATGAGTTGCAGACGCGTTAATAGGATCGTGCATGCTAGCCTACGATAGGATGCATCGAAAAAAATTTTTTAATTAAATTTAGAGGTAGTCAAAATCGGTTTTTTTGTCGAAATTTGGCCCCCAAAATTTTTCGGGATCACATTACTTCCTTATACTACGTACAAGGAAGTAAAAAGTCTGATCCTTTACTTTAAAACTAGAGTAACATCACGAATAAGTCATCTCATTTCAACTATTCTTTTAAAAAAATGTCTACTAATCATGAATAACTTTTCCAATAAGTAACAGGATGATAAACGATATTTCTATTCATGCATCAAGATTTGAATTCATTACGTCAACCTGATGCAGTAATCCTTGAACAAAAATGTCGAGAAAAGCTCCAGACAAATAGATGATCCCCATTTATGCATAAAATATATTTCAGTTCGCGAAAATATCATTTATCAAATTCTCCGATGACACCGGCATCAGATAGCGCTGTTCCATTATACGTTCAAAACTTTTTGACACATTTGTTCCAAGGGTTATTGTAGACATTCTCTGCTTAAACTTTTTATGGTTGCGCGTGTAAACACGGGGGAAAAAAATGTTTCCTTAACCCTTTGAGGCGCAACCCTGTCCCAATGCTGAAAAAAAGGGCAGTCGTTGCCATCGCTCGACTTAACAACAAGCAAGATGGCGGACGATCGATATGTTCATCGCGTGCCACAGATCTAGAGACCCTTTTTTGACAACAGCTGGCTGTGCGCGGACACAGCCAGCTGCGTCAAAAAAAGGGTCTCTAGATCTGTGGCACGCGATGAACATTTCGATCGTCCGCCATCTTGCTGGTAGTTAAGTCGAGCGATGGAAACGGCGGCCCTTTTTTCGTCATTGGGCAATCTATCGAGCTGTTCTCGCATTCTTCCATTTTTCAGCAGATGTCAGTGCTGTTAAAAATAATCGTGACCATTTTTTTTACGGGAAATGACGTGCTAAAAAGTAAAGGATTCTCGTGGAGCTATTACACCCGCAACTATTTTTATAGAAATCAAATCTATTCTTCGTGACTGGCAACAGTCAAAACGTCAGAGTTTGGTGTTCCCAGAGCTGGAACGCTGCGCTTTAAAGGGTTAATTTCAGTTAAAATTTAGATTATGCTTTTTAGTCTTTTAACCCTTTGAAGAGCAAGCATTTGCACATCACTATAGAAGTCCAACTGGATAGACTACCCAACGCTGAAAAAGTGCAGCTGTTGCCATCGATCCATTTAACTACCAAAACAACTGGTTGATCGGCAAGCTGTGCCAGAAAACCTCTTTAGCTCTGTGATGCCAGATGAGTGATTCAATCGACCGCCAGGCTGTTGGTAGTTAAATGAATCGATGGGCATGGCTGCACTTTTCCAGTGTTGGGACCATTTAACCATATTTTTTTGCAACTAATAGTGAAAGCGCTGAAATGAGTTGGTTTCTTGGCGCAATCACGGTGCGCCAATGGGTTAACACGCGGTGTCTTTACAGTGAGAACACAAAACTCTGACATTTTGACTTTCGGTCGAAAAAATACTCAAGCATTAGTCCATTTTCCAAGTTGAAGACTGTAGAATGTAATAGAAACGCATCAATAAAAGAACTGAACAGACAGCCAAAAAGGCCCAACGTGAGAAAATGCAGCCGTTGCCATCACTCGAGGACCGAATTAAGAAGGTTCTTTTAAAATGATTCCTGTTGGCCGAAGGTTTACAGCTATTAAAATCTTAAATCTTACTAATGGAAAGAGTGTTAGGGACCAAAAGTTTTTTGCACATCAGGCTTTGCTATTACTTTCTCCGCTTAGAACGGTGACAGTGTTTTACCTTACAACCATGCAGGCGGTAGATGAAGGCATTTTGAATCCTATGTATGTTTTTCGTATAACATTGGTACGACTGATCTTATGCCTACCAAATTCAGTACAGGAATTCATTGGAACATGTCCTAAAATACACCTTGAATCGACTTTTCAGACTATCGAATTAGGTGACGATGGTGGTAAAATCTTGTTTGTTTTGTTATGGCAAGCTATGCATGAGCTACCTTGGTCGGATGACTTTCTAAGGGGTTCTAAGGCGTATTCACGTTACATCTGAAGAAAACCGACCAAAACTTCAGACCGTTAGATCGACAGCCGCGCGATGGGGAACGAACCCGGGGCCTTCACACTTCGGCCGTCTACCATTTTGAGTGCCTCATTCACTCGGCAATGGTGGGGCCTACAATTGATTAAAAAATGGCCCCTTCACAAAAATACAATTGATTGAAACGGCCCCTTCACAAAAATGCAATCAATTAAAACAGCCCTTTCACAGAAGTACAGTTCTATAAAACAGTCCTTCATTGGACAATAATCACACATTTTAATTTGTTTTGTAAATTATTTTAAAATAAAAAGTGACTTTTATAAAAATAGGTACAAAAATAGGTATTGAGAATCACAAAAATAAACAGTTTTCCTAAAAATGGAACCCTGGAAAAAATTCCTGGGTCGACCCCTGCCTAGCTTTTACAGTTGTATTATTTGTTAAAGCACATACATAACTACAGAACTAAAATAATCGTGCCCGTCTGCACTTCTCATTACTTGTCTCATACCATCTGACTGACATTTTTTTCATTTATTTTTGCCTTTTTAGAGGTTTTAAAGAAAGAAAATTTTCAGTAATGTACAAAACTTTGAATACGAAAAATATTTGTAAATAGCCGTAAATATTATTAAAGTATGGAATGGTAGAATCTAACATATATGACAACTGCAAATCCAAGAGTCGAAGTGGAACAATTTTCAGGAAATTTAAAGAACTTTTTGAATTGGATTATTAATTTTTTCATTCATTTATTTTAACTCAAAAAAAAACTTTATATATGTGTTTGTTTAGTTTAATATTGCATACGCGTAATCATTGAAAGAAATGCATCTCCTTTTTCACAATGAAACTGTTTCAATGAATCACGCGTGAAAATCTCTATCTATATGTATAAAAAAGTGCACACTATTATCTTTTTCCAAATCGAGAACTTTTTTACTGCCGTACGATATCGAAAAGTGATGCTGCCATCTAGTAATTAGAAGTGAAACCAAGTTAACCAAAAAGTTATTCAAATTTATTACTATCGTCTTTAACCTCTTTGATGAGCAAAATTTCCTTAAAGAATATTAAAACAAATACTAAATTATGTAAAGTAATATACACTCTATTTTTAAATCGGAAATTCAAAATCTATTCGTTAAAACAGTTATT
Source organism: Cheiracanthium punctorium (assembly GCA_038373885.1). Lineage (NCBI taxonomy): Eukaryota > Metazoa > Arthropoda > Arachnida > Araneae > Cheiracanthiidae > Cheiracanthium > Cheiracanthium punctorium. The sequence goes on from JAWZYV010012451.1 coordinate 27,794, forward strand.
ACGCAAGTGATAACACATTTATTAATTTCCAAGTGATATTGCAGTTACAGCTTCCCTCTACTTTCAGAAAGTTTATATGATTAACCAAGTTTATAAAGGTTACCCGTTCTGTAAGAGGATTTATGCTAAATATTTAAGGTAATTAGTATTATCCCGGCAGCCATTTCCGCCAAACTATATTTTTGTCAAATGTGCTGAGAACTGTTGCCAATCGTATTCCAAACCATCAATAATTTCATGTGTCCGGAATTTTATTTTGGCAAAAAATCGCTCGTCGAGGCGGACCACCGGGATAATAAGTAAGTACCATATAGGGTATTTTTTATAAGATATATATATATATATATATATATATATATATATATATATATATATATATATATATATACACATATACTATATATCCCCAAAAAACAAATAAGGCATTTAAATAGCTCTTAAGAAAATGAGATTCGGCAGTCACAATAATCTGTGGAATGTTCATAGTAAAATTTGCTGCATTTTATTGCAAAGTGAGTATAAAGAAGATTTTAAAATGCATTTTCAAATGCATCAAAAAAAATCTCTAAAAAAATGAAAGCGGGGAGAAGACGCTTTCAAATGATTATTCAGTGCTGCCATCTAGGAAGAATTTTTTTAGTACATTTCAGAGAAACAACAAATAAAGTTTTCTTTACTTCGTTCGGAGCAGGATAAAATTGCTAGATAGATTATTTATAACTAATCTATTCCTCGATTAATTTCAATATATTAATAATACTTTATTTATTGAAGCATTCGTAATCTTAATTATTATGATACATAAATAAAATAAACATTCAAGTATCTTAAATAAATTTTAAACCTATTTTGACACAGAATTTAGTTTTCTTTTCAAATTCTTATATATATCTATAATAAAATATAACTCGGCTGTTCGAGCCTCACCAGGGGGAGACCCCCTTAACCCCTCTAATTTTTCAGTTTCATTATTGCCATATTAGAACGATATTAATTAACTATGCCATTTTATCTCTCATCTTTCGTGTGCTTCGCCTGGTAACCCTATGTTGAAATTTTTATGATTGTAACCTAGTTATAGAAAAATACATGTGATGCATATTCTACAGCTTACGAAATATTGTAACAATAAATTAAAGCTATTGTGAACTAATAGTATTTAAATATATGTAAAATTATGTCGTATTTTTATGTCTCTTTTTTGGGACACATTTTTCGGACAATTTTGAATAAAGGGGGTGAGAGATAAAATGACATAGTCATTAATAGCCAAACTTAACGAATCAAGGAATCTATATTCCAATAAAGATAATCAAAAAATGAACTAACGAATGGATAAAACATAACCGAAATAGGGCAATAGCAGATAGTTATCCAATAAATCACTATATAACAGAGCAAAATGTAGCTGAGCTAATTGTTGCTGAACCAAAGAGACAATAAAATAATGATGATACCTTCCCCGCCCGCCCCCTTAAATCGTTGGCGGAATGCAGCTAATGCGTACCTCTTTTTTCTTCAATTACTACTATTAGTTCACACTGTCCCTATATTTATATATCTTGTTCAAATTTTCATTCATTAATAAAATACTTTTTATTCATTCACTCAAGTTCAAATAGATTTTTTTTAAATTGTAGTGGATAACACTTGATGTTAATACAGTTTTTTAATAAAAAGTAACTAAAATAAAATTTTTCTTTGTCGACATAAGTAGGAACTGACTTAAAAAAAAAAAAAATTATATTACTTGTTTCTTATTCCGTTTCAGTAATCTATATTAAAAAGTATTTTTCCGCGAATGAATTCAGTTCCTCGAGACTTGTCACTTTTGTTTGTCACCTTGTTCTTTTTGTTTTAGATTTATATGGTTCATAATTAACATTACCCATAAAAATTTGCAGCAAAACTCACATTTTCCATATTTAAATTCTAGCTGTACCGTACCAAAATTATTACAGGTTTAAAATTACATGAACGTAGTTGTTATGGTAAAAAATATATCACAGAAAAAATTGTATCGATATCACGTTTGTTAATAATAATCAGTTCCATGAATTACCTAACCAAAACACTCATTTAAGTTTTGAATAAGTTTATTATTTTAAGAAGACTCAAAATATTTTTTCTTCAATATATTTCGAAAAAAAAAATTAAAAAGTCGCACATTTTTACATTGTTTTATTTAGTTATTTATTTGTTCAGGAAAATAAAAGTATTCCTAGCATCCGATAACACCAACTTTAAAACGTTTAAAACACAAGCTAGGCTGATTTTATTTCTGAAAACCATACCACCCATAAAGAACACTTAAAAACATCCGAGTTAGTGTAATGCATGCTGCAGGTATTCAGAAACAAAAATCACCCATCCATCAAAAACCCGCATAAACCGCTGCTTCCTGATTACAAGAACAATTATTATCTCAGTCGAACCTTCGGTTAACAACCTAATTCCAAATTAATTTATCGGGGTGTAAGTGTAATATCACAGCAATAAATTCGAAATTTGAAGCAAACTCCAAAGGTTCTTTCTTTTGGAATTTAGAAGGATCAATATTTCCAAGTGACATGAGATATAAAAATACGCATCTTGACTTTGACCAAGAATAGAACAAAAGGAACCATGAATGTCGAAAATATTACTGTTTTTTGGACCAGTAGATAAATTTTAATTCGTGTTGTGGGTCGATAAAATGAGGATCAAGGTAATTTTTGGGGAATTAAACACTGAAAACTCCGCGTCAGACTGACCATCTGGATGGGAGATTTGTTTCCGCACCCCAGAGCCCATGGTCATGAAGACGCAATTGGGAAGCGCAAGCCTTGGACCCACACGTTTGTGCTCTTCCCCAGCATAGAGTTTAGTTTAGAGTAATTTCATGTAAAGTTATTTTATTTTCTTTCATTAAACATAGCAACCTTGATGAAATGCGCGACATTGCCGATACCAAGCAACAGCCATTTGCTGTTACTGTTAGAATCTTGTGACAACTTCAGAGCATATTTGATTACAGCAGGTAAATCTACATAAGATATATAGCCTCGAACATTCTTCAAACTAGGGCCAATTAGTCTAACTGTTCAAAGCCATTAATACAACATTTCGATGTGACATTGCAAGTGCGTCACTTGAATGGCAACCAACTGCACATACTTCCGTGCAGATTTTGCCATCGTATTTATTTCTCGTGTTAAACCGAGAGAAAAATGTGTCATAAGCATCAATTTAAGTTTATGCCATTGCTTAAGCAAAATCGAAGGCTTGGTTAGCAAATTTAATCCAATGCAGTCACTCAACAACTACCGTTTTTATCTTCGAAAACGGGTTTTTCCAATTAAAATACATTTGTATAGCGTACAAATGTATTCATACTACAATTTGTTGCTTTTCTGTGAATTTTTTTAATGTGTCAAGGACTTTTCGGACACTCTGTATCGAACATTTTTTCAATTATTCTTATATTCTACGGGTCGTATTTCGGTAATTGTCACTTAAATTACGTACCTCCTAAATAAACAAGAAAAAAGTACCAAAAACAAAATAGTAATAACAATGGGTCGAATATAAAACATAGAAAAACTAAGTGTTTCATTTTAACATGTGATTATTTTTATTTTAAAATCACAAATAACTACACATGAAGCATAAGTTATAAATGAAAAAATGATATACTCACTGTGTAAGTAGAAAAGAACTTAGCCTTTAATTCAGCAAATATGTCCTCTTTCCCTTCTAAAATGCTCATACCTAAAGAAAAGGAGAGGAAAGCTTTTAAATAATTACGCTTTGGCAAGACATCAAACTTAAATTTCAAAATAATTTCCTTGACTAGTTCTCAATCTATTTTTAACTAGTTCTCGTTAAAAGTCTCTTAAATAGCACCTGAAAAAGACTATTCTACTTCCTGAAAAAAAGCAAATATACGGAGTTTTCAAAATGCCTGTATTTAAATAATTCTTATCGAGAGGCTGTAGATACAAAGGTTCAATTTTTTAGAGAGTATATCGGGGTGTATCGCTAATCAGGATTTTATTAAAATTTAGGGGGTAACTGATTTCTGGCAATTGCAAAAGAATTAGTACCTTAACATAGATAAACAGTATTTTAACCAGCATTTATACTAAAATTCTGTAATTTCTATAATATACTTTAATAAAATCATTTTATATAAATACTAGCTGAAGTGCTCGTTCTTCGCACGGAATGGATATTGTTAAACCAACCAATACAAATGGAAAATAAGTAAAAAAGTATTGAATATATTTTGGCTATAGATTTAATCGCTTGCAAAAACTGTTTTACAATATTCGTTAGGCATATTCTAATTATACATGATTTTTTAAAATACTGTTTGGAATGTGCATTATAATCTGTGAGTGTGCCGTATTTGTTTTTCTTGTTCCATAAAATACACTGCTGGCCACCCAAATTGCAACACCAAGAAAAACAAGAGATATCACAACAAAATTTATTGTGTAGATAACATGTTGACCAAGTAACAAATGATTAAATTTACAGCATTCTATGAAGCGTGGTTCCTGCCAAAATCAGTACCCAGAGTAGCCGCCGTTGTTGGAGATCACAGCTGCCACACGCCTCGGCATTGATTCAAAGAGACTTTGAATGTGTTCTTGGGGTACAGCAGACCAAGCAGCTTCCACACGTTGCCAAAGTTGATCTGGTGTGACAGCTGGGGATGAACTCTGGGTCAGTCGTTGAGCAACCATGGACCACATGTTTTCTATCGGCGAAAGATCCGGAGAGCGCGCCGGCCAGGGAAGCAATTCAATCTGGTGATTGACGAAGAACCCTTGGACAATGCGTGCCACGTGTGGCCGTGCATTATCCTGCTGAAATATGGCTGTTGGCAAGCCCTGAAGGTAAGAAAGGACAACTGGCTCCAACACCTCGGAGATGTAGCGCTGGCTGGTTAAAGTACCGGCAATGCGTACTAGAGGAGTGCGAGAGAGATATCGGATACCGCCCCATACCATAATACCCGGTGCAGGACCAGTGTGACGGTGCATAATGCAGCTGTTCAGCATCCTCTCTCCACGGTGTCTCCAGACTCGAATCCGACCGTCGTGGTGTTGCATACAGAAGCGTGACTCGTCAGTAAAGAGAATTTCATTCCATTCTGTCGTCCACATCCTTCTTTCATCGCACCATTGGCGGCGGAGACGTCTGTGGTTCCGCGTCAGAGGTAGACAAAGCAACGGACGTCTTGCGGACAGACCATTCTGCTGTAAACGACGTCGAATGGTACGCGCAGACACTGGATGATGCGTTACAGACTGAATCTGCTGTGATATGGTTCGTGATGTGACTGAGCGGTCCGTCACTGCCATGCGTACAATCTGCCTGTCATCACGTGACGTGGTGCACTGAGGTCGATGCGGTCGATCACGTCTGTCCGTCGTACCCTCCTGCACCCAACGATCACATATCCGCATCACAGTTGTTTGGTTTCGTCCAATACGACGACCGATTTCCCTGAAAGATAACCCACAATCTCGGTATGCCACTATCCTTCCTCTGTCAAACTCGGATACTTGATCAAAAGATGATCGTTGTTTCCTACGAGGCATAATTTATCGTTTTTTTGAAAAAAAAAGCAAGAAAAACACAATTGCTGTACTTGAAACCGTCGAAATCTCCAAGCCTTAAATAGCGCTTTGAGGTGGCGCCACAGGCGCGCTTGATGTGCGTCTGCGCTGAAATTCTAATCATTTGCATATCTCACCTCAGCTAATGCATGTTGTAAATTTCATATTATTTGCATGCTTCCTTCAGGGTGTTGCATTTACGATGGCCAGCAGTGTATTTCTTCAAATTTGAAATCTATATTAAAATCGTCTACTAAAACTGTTTTAAAATCCTCCCCAGACATAGTCTAACTATACTTCACCTTAACTTGCACGAATATAGACAGCAATAGTCCAATTAAACACAGTAGGGTTATGCAATTTCTCGACAAATACGGAAGATATCGATAAGCTGGGTCCAGTTTTGGGAACCAATTTTTGCATGCCAAACTTGGCGATAAATCACCAAAAACGGCAAACCTTGGAAACTTTTCACATTTCATCTGGTAGCCCTTGAAAAGTGATTCGCCCTTTCACCTGGTAGACAAAAGTCTTTGTCTGAAATTAACAGCATTCTAGTACTAAAAAATACGTGAAAACCGTTTTTGTAAAACACACTGTATTGAGGTCCATTTTTAAAAACCTTTGAAAAGATTATGAATTTGTCTTCGATACTTTTTAATGCAAGATTTTTATGGTTATCTTGATTTTCCTTCGATACATGATGACAAGTATGAAAATAACGTTTTGGTCTCTCACACCAGCTTGGAAACGAATTCTAAAAAAAACCTGAAAATGATTTAGATATAATATAAATAAAAACTTTGTGAAAAAAACAGGTTCCCTCTGTTTAGTGAGACGAAGGGCTTTGACTGACGAAGACAGAAAGAATTTTTGGTCGAAACGATCGTATCGTGTTATAAGTAACATTTTATGTGTGTTTTTTTCAAAAAGTTTTTATTTATTTTATCGTTTAACACCAGTATTTTGAGTGTTTTTTCTGTGATTTTAGGTATATCTGTTAGTTGCATTTTAAAGCAAGTACTTTATGGCTATCACTTTTTTTTCTCTGAGATATGAAGGAAAACGTGAAAATAACGTTTTAGACCCTTGCCACGTTTGGGTGCGAATTTTAAAAAACCCTGATAGTGATTTTTAGGTATTGCTGTTAGTTGCATTTTAAAGCAAGAATTTTAGACTATCCCTTCTTCCTCTGATATATGAAGGGAAATGTGAAAGGAACGTCAAAGAATGTTTTGGCCCCTTACACACGTTTCGATACGCATTCTAAAGAACCCTGAAAATGACTTTAAAAGTCATTTTCAGGGTTGTCACATTTGTGTTCAATATACTTTTAAGGAAGAATTTTACGGCTGACTTTTTTTCTCTGATATATGAAGATAAATGGGAAAAGAATGTTCTGGACCCTTACACTCGTTTGGGTATGAATTGTAAAAAACCCTATAAATGAATTTTAGCTATTTGTATTAGTTGCATATAAAAGCAAGGATTTTATGGCTGTCAAAGGTCTAAAACGTTTTTCCCTTCTGAGATATGAAGGGAAATGTAAAAAGAATGTTAAAGAACATTTTTGCCCCTTACGCCCGTTTGGGTGCGAATTCTTAAAAACCCTGTAATTTATTTTTAGGTATTGGTGTTAGTTTAATTTTAAAGCAAGGATTCTATGGCTGTCTCGTTCTTCCTCTGAGATATGAAGGGAAATTGAAAAGAACGTTTTGCCCCCTTGTGTTAGTTTTTGGGGCGAATTTTAAAAAATCTTGAAAATGACTTTTAGATATTTGCATTAGTTACATTTTAAAGCAAGAATTTTACTGCTATCTCTTTTCCCCTGATATATGATGGAAAACGTGAATTACGTGATGGAAAACGGCTTTATTCGAATATGTATTAGATAACTTACCTCTAAAAACTAGTCATTTTCTGCTGTATTAGTAAAGTGCTTTAGAAAACCTACAAAATGTGGAAACCACTAGAGGGTACAACAAAAAAAAAAAAGTGGTAATCGGCTTTAATTCTTTGTCTATTAGAGATAAGTGGGCAGTGTAAACTGAAAAAAATGTTCAAAATAAGCTAGGAAATACGACTCCGTTAACAAAAAAATTCCTCTCGTTCATTTACAGAAAGTTACACTTTTTAAACTTTTATTCGACCCCGCACAAAAACATTCCCAGTTAGTAAAATGTGCCCCATACACTCATGAGGGGATGCACCGAATTTGAGACTTTCATCGTACAATGTCTCAGAGATATTTTTAAAGAAAGATGATCGGGGGACAATACATGATTTTGAAAATATACATTTATTGCTAGAGGGAAAAAAAGATTTTCTTTCGTAATTTCTGTACAACCCCTGAAATGCGATCATTCAATGTGATTTTTTTTGTTCGGGAGCCATTGAAATTTGGTGTAAGTCAGGGTTATATTTATCTTCATATCTCTGAATCTTTTTAAGGTATAATTTTCAAATTTTGCATGTCACTTCATTAGTGTATGGGTCACAATTTACTAATCGGGAATCTTTTTGTACGGGGTCGTATATAAATTAAAAAATTGTAACTTTTTGAAAATTAACGAAAGGATTTTTTTCTTAACGGAGTCTTATTTCCAACCTTATTTTGAATTTTTTTTTTATTTATTTATTTCTTTTTTAATTTACACTGCCCACTTATCCCTAATAGATAAAGAATTAAAGCCTATTACCACCTTTTTGGGACACTCTGTATATTTTACTTTATTTATTTATTTACTTTTATTTACAAAATTCGGCGAGTAAGTGCATTTTATTTTAATAAAACTGATTTTAAAATAATGAATGAATAGTTGTACTGAATATAAATAATAAAACAAAAATTTTAAATATAGGGGGAAATGGATTTCCGATCAATAAGAGATCAACATTTCTAAGATTTGCTTAGTGTTATTACGGCAAAGCTGCGCATGGACTATTTACCTAGGATTAGGAGTGCCTTGGTCGGAAGACTTTTTAAGGTTTCTAACGTGCATTCTCGTTACAAGGTTTCTAAGAGTAGCATAGTTAAATTATAAGATCGGCAAAATTCGTCTGAGATTTTTCACAATCATTCCCCGTTTGGAAAACTAAATACATAGCGCTGTGCACACAAGAAATAAAGTGTTGTATGTACTTACATTTTTTTATCGATTAAACTTATACTATTTATTCGAACCCCAACCCTAAAATAGGTCACGAGCCACCACTGCATGCCAAGTATATTTTTAAGTGGGGGGGGGGGGGAAGGGGAGGGAGGATTCTTCAGCTTCAAATACTTTTGATCCCAAGACTTTTGATCGCATATCTTGTAATATAAAATCGGTATTGATCAAAATTATCTTAAGACATCAACAAAAAAAGTCGTTACAAGATATCAGTAGGCTGATTTTTAAAAACCATGAAGAAATTTATTCATTCAAGAACTTCGGAAGTGTTGAGTAACTCCACAACTATTGTTTTAGTACATCACAGATTCAATCTTCAAATCGACATACTTCTTTTTTATCTCGCAGAAAATTTAAGCGATAAGATTTTTAGATCAATCACTCAACTAATACGAAATAACTGAAAAAACACTCAAAATACTGGTGTTAAACGATAAAGTAATTAAAAAACTTTGTAAAAAACACACATAAGAAGTAAAAGGAAAGAGGATACGCACGTTTCGTTCAAAAATTGTTTTGAACTTCTTCAGTCCAAGCCCTTCGTCGAAAAGAACACAGGGAACTGAAAAGAGAAAAACAAGCAAGATGTTGCCACAAGGGGCAAAGAAAAGTCGAACAAAACCACGGAGAGGGTAGAAAAAAAAAATTAAAAAAGGGGGATAAAAAGGAAAGGAAAGAAGCACAAAAAATACAGAAATAAAAAGGAATAAAGAAAAATAATAAAAAAGGGAACACACAAGTACAAACACACACAAAAAAAAGAAAAAAACAAAAACAAACAAATAGCACACGTTTTTTTTTTTTTTTTTTATAATAAAATAAAAACCACGAACAGGACAGCACAATAAATATATATATAAATATTTTTTTATTATTATTATTAAAAAAAAAGTGTGCTATTTGTTTTTTGTTTGTTTGTTCTGTTTTCTCTTTTTTGTGTGTGTGTTTGTACTTGTGTGTTCCCTTTTTTATTATTTTTCTTTATTCCTTTTTATTTCTGTATTTTTTGTGCTTCTTTCCTTTCCTTTTTATCCCCCTTTTTTAATTTTTTTTCTCCCCTCTCCGTGGTTTTGTTCGACTTTTCTTTGCCCCTTGTGGCAACATCTTGCTTGTTTTTCTCTTTTCAGTTCCCTGTGTTCTTTTCGACGAAGGGCTTGGACTGAAGAAGTTCAAAACAATTTTTGAACGAAACGTGCGTATCCTCTTTCCTTTTACTTCTTATGTGTGTTTTTTACAAAGTTTTTTAATTACTTAATACGAAATAGTCTGTCAACTAACAAAAGTACTAAAAGGAGTAATTGTTTTAAACGGTTGAGTGCTTAGCAAAAATTTTAATCAAAATCATTGCTTATAGTTTGAAACAACCAATTAAATTAAAAATAGAATAAAATGTGAAAAATGTTTAGTGATTTTAACGATTAAAATATTCTGTAGTATCCTAGTGAGAAATTTTATGCAACTAAAATAGAATAAGTGAAGTTTTCAGAAATTCGGTTATGCTTTTTGAATTTTAATTAAAATTACTCATTTTCTGTTCTAGATATTTTTAGATTGATCATTTCCTATTAAAATCCTGGCTCGAGCAAAATTCGTGATCTAGATATAGGATTTTTCTAATTATCTTGATGAAAAATGTCGGTGTCGCGTTATATTCGGGCTAATAAGGTATATTTCCTACTATACACTTACACTGATCCCTGACTCATTCCGGCCTACCACTTCAATGTAAATATTTTACCGCCATTACTCCAAGAAGATTGAAAAGTTCAAAAAGATTAAAAAAGCAGAAAAAATGCGTAATACCATCTACACCGTTTATACGATCCGCTTAAAATTTTTCATAATTATGTATAAAAATATAAAAAAAACTATCTGTAATACTTTAAAAATCTGAAAATCTTTCGAATGCCAAAAATTTCCGCGTGATTCCAGAAGAGCGTGAAATTCGATTTGAGTTAAATAATAAAAACTGAATATGAACTTATTTAATTTAGGTGGACGAAGATGAAATATATTGAGTGTAGACATATTTTCGACAAAAGTTATTTTTTTTTTTTTTTACGCCCGTTGTAATTGTCTCCACAACGGTCTTTGACTTCTAGTGTAAATATAATTTAAACAGCGTTTTTTTGCACCAGCTATTGTTTCCTTCAATAATTTTGACTCCCGAAGTCAACTTTCGCGATTTTTGGTAATATGATACAAGCTGAAAATGAATACTAAAGGTTTTATTCTTTTTCTCTCTCTCTTTCTCTCTTCCCTCTCTCCATCTCTCACGAGCCACCCCCCCCACACACACACACACATACAGTTACATAACTCCTCATCTTCATAAATTTAAAAAAGCAAAACCAGTAAAAAAGTTGCCTCTTCAACTGATGAAGAATAAATGCATCAGAAATTTACTTTCAATATTTTTACAAAACGTAATTTGATAAGCACAAATGTTTTTCACTTACAAACTTAAATAAAATATTCTTTCTTCTGTAAGCACCGCTTTATTTTATAAGCAATGTCCTCGTGGAAAAGATAGGGAATAACATAAAACGCCCAACAGAAAATTGGCATTAAAAAATGAAATAATTAAAACTTAATAAAATAACACATAAAAATGTACCTATCATCAATACGACAAGTACACTTTTATGTGCGTTAGTTCACAAAGTTTTAATTATTTCAAAATAAGTGATATCAATATTTTTATACTGAAAAACGTTGGCATGAAGACCGTACCCTGAGAGGGTGGTCCAGGGGATCCGGACCCCTCTCCCTCCCCCGAAATTTCGGTTTTTGTTAACAACAACAAAAAATAATAATGATGATGAAGTCTTTTTGTGAGAAAGCCGACCTTTATCTCAGTTTGCATCCCCTCAAGTTTTTTTCTGGGTATGGCCCTGGTTGACATCAATGTCAACATTCAATTTTTCCAAAGTTTAAACAATTCCATTCGATCTTTTCGTGCATAATAAGAACACCTTAAAAAACTGGAGTTAAATGGTTAAAAATAATTTTAAAAATTAGTATATAACACACATAAATATGGAATTAAATAAACCTGACCTTTTCTAACACCCAAAACGGTCTGTACTTTTACATTTAGGGGTGTTATTTATGTAAGTTTATTAGTTTTACTCTATGTGGATATATTAATAATTTAATTAGGAAAGAAAACAGAAATTTAATGCAGTTAAAATTTTGGACTCCTGTACGGTTTAGTTTTTTTCAATTTTCGATTATCTCAAATTAGAAAAATCCAGATTTTTAAAAGTGAGCCCGAATACAGAAGTTATAATAGCCATTAGAGTCACTGCGGACTCGGCTCAGGCAGAGAATTTGACACTAGTTTTCGAAATCGTGCTAACACAAAAAACTTCATTTATTGAACGCTTTAACGAACAAATATTTTAAAACATCCCGTTACTCTGAAGGGCTGAAAAATAGGAAATGAAATATAACATGCCTTGAAAGGGTTTGCTATTGATTAGATAATTAATTCGTAGCAGTGTCGTTACAAGGTTAACCCTTTGAGGCGCAACCCTTTCCGAATGCTGAAAAAGGGCAGCCGTTGCCATCGCCCGACTTAACTACCAGCAAGATGGCGGATGATCGAAACGATGACGACAGCTGGCTGTGCCGGCACACCCAGCTGTCGTCAAAAAAGGGTCTCTAGATCTGTGGAACGCAATGAACGTTTCGATCGTCCGCCATCTTGCTGGTAGTTAAGTCGAACGATGGCAACGGCTGCCCTTTTTTCAGCATTGGGCAATCTACCCAGCTGTTCTCGCATTCTTCCATTTTTCAGCAGATGTCCGTGCTCTTAAAAATAACCGTGACAATTTTTTTTACGGGAAATGACGTGCTAAAAAGGGAAGGATTCTCGTGGAGCTATATCACCCGCAACTATTTTTATAGAAATCACATCTATTCTTCGTGACTGGCAACAGTCAAAACGTCAGAGTTTGGTGTTCCCAGAGCGGGAACACTGCGCGTTAAAGGGTTAATCGACACATTTAACCCTTCATTTTCGCATTAGCATAAAAGAACATCTGGATAGAATTCTTAAAACTGAAAAGTGAAGCCTTTGCCATCGATACATTTAACTACCAGTAACATGGCAGTCGATCGAATCGCCCATCTGGCGCCAGAGCTCAAGAAATTTTCTGACACAGCCGGCTGTGCATTCAGAAAAATTCTTTGTGGCGTCAGATGGGCGATTCGATCGATCGCCATGTTATTGGTTGTTAAATGTACCGATGGCAAAGGCTGCACTTTTTCAGCATCGAGACCATTTAACCATATTTTCTTGCGACCAGCAGTGAAAACGTTGAAATAAGGTGGTTTCACGGTAGTCTAAGGGTTAATGCCATACGAAGTTATGTTTGTTTTTTCACGAACTGCCTAGTAATTTTAAGTAAGTCAAGTGATGGCACACCTGTCCAGTGTTGAACACATATCATTATCGTCTGCGAAAAATAGAATATTGATAAACGTTTTGACTGCATTTAGGTTCCAACGAACACGATACACACTGCATGAACTGACAGCTGAATAGAGAAAGCTGAAAACTAGTCAACTCGCGGTAGCTCGAAGTCTAAGAAAGCAGCCAAATACAGTATCAGAAGTTTGCGGTATCGGTTTCCACCCTACTTTTCCAAGTTCCACTTTTTCGAAGTTTAAATTTTATATTTTATCAGTCGATGTCATAGACTAGTAGTTAAAGAAAAACTAATTGTTAGTATTTTAGACATTAAAATGGGGAAAATATGGAAGGAAAGTTTCTTTCCCCCATTCTCCAACCTGAATAGTCATCTGGGTGGGTAGGAGAAGGCATCTTTTTTTATCCCGCAAAATAAGCTGAATCGTAACGAAAACTTAAGAGAATTATAAAAATTCTACAAATATCTCCAAGCACCAAATGAAATTAAAACTTTTACAAAAACTTCGGCTTACAGAGCATCGAGATGTAGAGATAATTTTGTGTAAAAAAAAAAAAAAATTTAATTGTTTTAGCACTTTATGAAAACTTCAAGATAAACGAATATTCGAGTTATCGCGAAGTCAACTGCACCTAAAAATTATTGTGATACATGGGGGCGGGGGATAAAGTGCATCGATTTTACTAAAATATATATTATTAGTTTGTACAAAGCTGCGAAAGAGACTTATAATTTCAGATGTTTAAAATAGGCTAAAATTTGTTATTATCATCATTTTTAGACTCGAGGTTTCAGAAGTAAGCCTTTTGACGTGTAAGAATATTCTCATCATAAAAGCTGGAGGTCTAGAAAATAATAATAATAATTTTGGCTTTTGAAAAGGGACAGTTTAAAAAACAAAACTTCTGTGTTTTGAAAATAATAATTTGTTAACATGTCTCTATTCTATCTTCATGTTTGATTTCCTTTTCGTATTTGTACGAAATACGAAATTTTATACGTTACACACTACTGTTTCAAGATGCTTAAAAAACAGTTACTTATTTTGATAAAATTGCCATTTTAGCACGTTGCTAAAGCAGCTTCTCCATTTTCATCTTTCCCCCTAAAGTATATTTTATTTTTTAGGTTACTAGGGGCCAAGGCCCCCAGACTCGCTACGCTCGCTTTTCGTATGAGGCATTCGGCCCCTAATAAGGCTTATTCGTAAAAAAGGCAAAATTTCAACAGACAAAACCCGAAGATTGGATCAGATAGAATGTTACTGAGCTACTCATTGCTTGGTTCTTGCAAGTTCATTGGTACATAAAAATTTAAACTTCACACTACAGTAGATCCCCTCCCCCTCATAACACGGAAGATATTTTGTTATGGAAGTGTACTATAACTGCGATAATTGCATAGTTAACGCCACCAAATATTTCTACTGGTAGCAAATAATCCAGCTGGACCGAACCAGCTTTAAAATAATCTGCATTTTAATTATTTTTCATTTTTAAGATATTAGTTATTCTGTTTTTAAAAAACGAATAATCGCTAATTATAAACTCCTGTTGTCTAAGCGAACTTACTATTTGAAAATTGTCAACTTTGTGTAACACATTTTGAGTTACTTATTTCATATAGTTTTTATTTTGGCGTAAAATGGGCGTAATTCTAACTCATGTTTGACAATTTCACGTGATACTACATACTTGGAAACTCTTTGTTGCAAAGGAATGAATGATTTTATGCCAAATCTGGCAACCATTCGGTTTATTTTTTCAGTTTTTTATTAATATCTTCTAAAGTAATTCGATTTTCGAAATTTAAGTCAGCTCATCAGGTTCCTCGGAATTTTTCGAATCTGTGGGCTTCTTAGTCGAAACTTATATCCCCAAGGTTTAGGAGGAGATAGGCCAACAAGCTTTGACAGCGCCAGCGGCCTTTACTTTTTATTAGAATAGAGAGATACCCAAATTAAATTTCATGCTGTTCTGGAAACTCGCGGAATCTTTTCGCAATCGAAAGATTTCGTTTTGTTTACACAGCTATTCTCATGTCCATGCAAATGATTTATTTGTGGGGAAAAAAAAAAAAAATGATAATAAACTGTGTAATCTGGAAAAGCTTTTTTAAACGAATTTGAATCCATATTGTATGACGTCATATTCACTTGAAAAGGGTAATTTTGTCACGCAGATGATTTACTTTTTTGACTCTCGGAAATAAAATGGTGCTGAAAATAGCGAAAAATCGCTTAAAAAGGAGGGAACGGGTGGATTTTCAGATTTTTAAAGAAGCGCAGATTGTTTTCTATATTTTTATACATGATCATGAAAATTTTCAAGCGGATCGTGCAAACGGTGAAGAAGTTAGTAGGCTTTTTGTGTTAACTTTGTCAATTTCACGCGATTCTAGATACTTGGAAACGCTTTGTTGCAAAGGAATGAATGATTTTATGCCAAATCTGGCAACCATTCTGTTTATTTTTTCAGTTTTTTATTAATATCTTCTAAAATAATTCGATTTTCGAAATTTAAGTTAGCTTAGCAGGCTCCTCGGAATTTTTCGAATCTGTGGGCACCTTAGTCGAAACTCAAATCCTCACGGTTTAGGAGGAGATAAGTCTAGAAGCTATTGGCAGCGCCAGCGGCCTTTACTTTTTTTTAGAATAGAGAGAAACTCTTGAGCGAGTCTGAACGCTAGATTTGACGGATTACGGCCGATTATCTACTCGAGGTATCTAGGCCAAGGGAAGGGGTGCATTCCGTGGGGGGTCTTTCTAAGGGGTCCTAACCCGTATTTACACAAAATTTCGGAGAAAACCACGTAAATCTCTGAACGGTAGATCGTCGGAAGCGACCTGGGTTTGAACCAGGCACCTTCCATCGCCCAGTTCAGAGCACTATGCGGTTGGCCACTGGTGGGGGCCATCTTTTATAAAAATACACGCACTTCGTCTCTCCATTTTCTTAATAATGCATTTTTATTAAATTGTATTAAAAGGATTGTACTTTCCCCGTATCCTGCAGTAACCCAGTTGGATTAAATACTGTTCCCATAAGAGCACCGAAAGAGAAGCTGGGCCAATCTTAATGCGTGGGAGAGTGGCAGACTCTCTCGCCTGGGACTGCTTTGAGACCCTGCACATTAAAGAGAACTGGTACACGTAAAATCTGTCATAGCTAAAATGTCCTCCAAGTCGGAACGATGACTGCGGGGGTGCTAATCTAATTGCTGGACTCTCACACAGAATTGGTTCAAAATTAGGAAACCCCGAGTTAAATCGGACTTACTTCCACTGTGGCTTACTAATATGGAAGCCGTTCCATTTCGCCCGTCGCCGTCCTATATGGAGGATCTGGCATCGCTCCGCGTTTAGCCAGTGGGCTACAGCAACAAGAACTTTTACCGAACAACTAAATGATAACGTGCCACCAGAAAAAAAGAACTTACTAACTAAATATTGGACGAAAAGCGGTTATTTTCAAAAGCCGGGGTCAGTTCTATTTTTTTTAATGAGCTTCAATTGGTTTTTGAAGGTCAATAAACGGAGGATAATAAGTTTCAAAGATCGTACACAGTAGATTCACTTGACGGAAGAGGATAGTGATCGCGATTCCAGTTATGGCACACAGAGCTGAGATCATAAAATAGCAGAACATTTGTATGCTAGTCTAATCAATGTGCCTCTCAGGGTCAAGGTCACCGTCTTTTTCCAGGTGAATCTATAGTGTACGATCGCAAAAGATGGGCTCCTCCTATTCAAAGCCGCAGCTGAGGAGAAAGAAAACGGGGCAGGTGCCCTGGGCGCCGTGCGACTGCGGATGCCAAAACCAGTTACAGTTCCAGAGGATGGGGGAACACCCTAATTAAGGTTTTCCAAGGCAAGGGTGACATAAATACCATTTGCGGCACTGCTTTTTTCGTCCAGCTTTCAGCTTGCAAGGCCTTTTCTTGTAGTGATGTGTTGAATGGGCTACGAGAATACAGCAATATTCGACCATTTCATGACTTTGCTTCATCCAATACCTTTTATTTCCCCCCCCCCACTGAATTACGATAACAATAATGCAAAACACCGACTGAAATACAGATTTTTACCGATACAGATTGCAGAAATACATTCATACATGAAAAAATATTTTTTAAAAACTCACCCGTAAAGAAAATTCCCAAACAAGTGGTGGAACTTATCAGCTGATCGCTCAGCACTTTCTTCACGACATCTCTACGGGCCGCACCGGGCACCAATCTGTCCAGCAGGCGGTACCAGTAAAACAGCGCCGGGCCGATACCGCAAATGCCGATAATGGCGTACCTACGCACGCTCTCCCAGTTTATGGGCTTATCGGGGGACTTCCGAGTGAGAATGTACTGCTGGGTCACCTCGGCCCCTACGTACATGGTACCGAAGGAGGCCATGTTCATGAGCAGGGGCCTGCTCTTGAACACCTCTTTAGTGCGGCTCCACATGGTTCGACGAAGAGCAGCGGCGGCCTTGCGTCGAACGGGCGCTCAGCTGAGCGAGTTACGCTAAACGAGATAAACAAGCAGGAAGATCTCCAGCCAGATTATATGAGGAAGTGTGCCAAGTTTGGAATGACGTCACCAGAGAAACAGTGAAAACACTAGCACCCGCATTAATTTGTTCTGAATCTGTGTGTGTGTGTGTGTGTGTGTGTGCATCGCGCGTTATGACGCCAGCATGTTTTGATTCGACTACGGTCGCGTGCAAGTACCATTCGAGGGAGAATGCAAAAAATTTTGTTGCAAATCAATAAACGCAGAAATGTATTCTTCGTAGAATATTGAAAATTCAGAAGGAAAAGACACTATGGGTTTTAGTAGCTCAGACTATGCGCAAGGAAGATAACAGAAGGGCGATGCAGTATATAATTCGTTGGTCGTCATAGCTCTGAAAAGAAGTGACATTCTAAGAGGGAATATTTCTATCGTTAATAAAATAATTATGGCAATTAACAGGGCCTTATTCCAAAAGCGGATTAAAGGGGGGCGGGGGGCGACCACCCCCCGAGACAAAAGAAATTAATGAAAAAGATCCTATTTTACTTCCATAAAATGGACGTATATGTCAATCTTCTAACTAACCGCCCCCACCGACAAACTAACTCCCCCCGAGAAACTTGCATTAATCCGCCACTGCCTTATTCAGTGAAGGGCGAGCGGGGCTGTAGCCTCCGGAAGTCTCCACAAGAGAGGGGTCCCCCACAGTAGACATTTTTACATAAAATTGTCTATGACCACCGAATAATTAAAAAATAGCGTCACCACGTTTATCCCCAAAGTTGTAAAATGCAACGCAGCTGCTTTTTGCACACGGTTTGCATACTACTGGCACTGAATGTGACCGGTTGCAAGCAGTGGCGAGGCTACGGAAGGGGGAGGTTATAACCACCCACAAGAGGAATTTTTTTGGCATGCAAAATGCATTTTATTCACACACACAACATATGTACAGGAGGCGCCGCTTAATATTATCGCGGATAATGTTATCATTCGTTTAATATTATCAGAATTATGAAGTCCCGAACGGACATGCTAAAAATATGGGTTTTTGTAATCAAATCCTTCGCTTATTGTTATCAGTTTTGCCTACTATTTTCGATTTTTTTTCTCTTTTTTTACTACCATTTTCGATTTTTTTTTTTTCCTGTAACCAAAAGTGGATGCCTTTTATTGGCTGATGAAGGAATTCCGAGTTTGGGCATGTGGCAGGTGGCGATTTCCTTACCTTTTCCTCCCTTCCTTGCATAGGCGTAGAGTTATATGGGCCCGTGGGGCTCGAGCCCCCCCCCAATAAATTGTGAATAGGGGCTGAGCCCACCCAATAATTTACCACTAAATACAGAAAACTAATTTATACTAACATAAAAAAAGTATTCGCGCCATTTACAAACGTTTAAAAAAATCTTTACTTGTACTTTTAAAAATTTTCTTCTTTTGATTTCAATCATGATTTAGTATTCATTAGGACGCCACGTAACACACAATGTTACTATAAGCTGCCCTCGCCAGGGTCTGGTTAATTAAAATCAGATTATGCAATGTAAAGTATGAAATGAAGAAAAGTTCAGATGTGTCTAAAATGCATTATCTCATCGAAAATGTTTTTTTTTTTCCTCCTTTGGATTTTTTACTTTGCTACTATTTTTAACTTATAACATGGTAGGAAGATACTAACATGGATACTTACCTTACATAGGTGTAGAATTCTATGGAACCATAGAGCTCCAGCGCCTCCAATAATTTACACTTATATATAGTAAGTCATAGCTGCCAACTACTATGGAATATAACTAACCACTTTTTGTTAACAGTATATTTTTTACTTATTTTTTTTTTAAATAGTAACCAACTCGCACGCGCAGCACAAAATTTTGCTATATTTTAAGCCTAAAAATCATGTAAAAAAGTGGTTAATTATATTCCGTAGTAGTTGGCAACTATGAGTAAGTTATATGTACGTGAATCAGTGGCGTAGCCAGAAACTTTTCATTTGGGGGGAGGGTTGCAACTTCTGCAACTTACATATATGTATACGGGTGTATGATAAGGGAGTGAGTAATATACATTTTGTATGGCAAAAAATTCCTTATAGGGGTGGTTATGACCCCCCTAACCCTACGCCACTGACGTGAATATATGTGGCTGTGGGGCCCAGCCCCCCCCCCAATAATTTTGAAAACTTTACGCTTATGCTTCCTTGCATTCAGTTTCCACAGCTGATGCATCCACAACCAATGCGAACTTTCGTAGACTGAAAACGCAGGTTCTGCTGTGTCTCTTTATTCTCTCCTGTCGCTGATCTTGTTCTTATCGTGAGCAAGTCGTCCATCCTATTGTAAGGACTAGAATTTTTTCTCTTTATCCAGTTAAAACTTACTGCACTTTGAAGCATTTCAGCAATGGAGAAAAAACGTAATGATTTAACAATTAAGGACAAAATTGACATTTTGAAGCGCTTTGATAATTTACCTAAGATGAGTCAAAGAAATGCCGCTGCTAATCTAAAAATTTCTCAGCCACTCCTCTATAAAATTCTAAAGAATCCAGACGAGATTGAAAACAAGGCGAATTTAAACAGAAATTTGAGCTGTAAGCGAAAACGTACTGGAAAAAATGAAGAAGTGGAATCTGCTTTGAAACTGTAGTTTACCAATGTTAGGGAAAAGGATGCAGGCATAGATGGTCCTTTAATGCGACACAAAGCTGAGGATATCGCATCTAAGATGGACAAAAAAAAAAAAATTATCGGAACGGACGGGTGGTTTAATCGCTGGAAAAAAGAGAGAACATTGTGTTCAAATGCATACACGGAGAAGAAAAGGACGCTGATTTTCCAGCAGCAAATAAATGGATTTCTGAAGAATGGCCTAAGATATTGCCGATTATGCCCTCCCCCCCAGAATATCTACAACGCCGATGAAACTTTCGTGCCTTGCTAGAACATACGTATCTCTTCAAAAACGAGAACTCTAAGGGGTGCAAAGTTTCAAAAGAACGTATAACTGTTCTTTGCAGTGCGAGCATGACTGGACAGAAGAAAAAACTTTTTGTTATTGAAAAAAATAAAAAGCCAAGATGCTTCAAGGATGTTAAGAAATTGCCTGTGGATTATGCTGCAAATAAAGCAGCATGGATGACAGTTGATCTATTCGGCGAATACCTTAAGTGGGACAAATAATTCTACTCATCGATAACTGTCGTGCCCACGATGTAAATGTCATATTGAAGCATATTAAAATTATTTTCTTATCTGCCAACACTACAGCAACTATCCAACCATGGAATAATTCCTTACCAAGGCGCTCCATCTCTTGAGACTTGGGGTGCAACACAGAGGCACTGCTGAGGCCTTTCGAGAACAGTACACGTATGAAAGTTTTATTAATAATTTGTTGAGACAAAAAACGAGGCAGACAACTTTAGAAGACTTTCTAATTGTTCCTGGACACTCCTGTTAAATTGTAATTAGTTTACGTATATATGCTATCAGTGCTTTTTTGTAGAACTTTTTTTTAAAAGGTGGTTCTGGTAGCTTGAACATTATTGAATTTAAAGGTTTGTTTAACATATCGTTTGAATTAACCTTTACTTAAATTTGTACCTGCACAAATATATGTTACTTAGTACATAATAAAATTAAATTTTTATGTTTCCTTATACTTTTCGTTTATTGTTATCAGCCGGTTATTGTTATCAAATACCATCTGTCCCAAAGTGATTACATTAAGCGGCGCCTACTGTATATACATATTTAAGAATTGCAGTATTCCTAAAAATTTCTTGCTGCGCCACTGGTTGCCCGCCTTGTTGAAGTTACATTTAGAATGCAACCCCGGGCAAGAAGTAGGAATTATTTTTTCTGTATATGAAAACTACCTCCACAGGAAATCGAACGTCGAACCGCTGGGCTATGAGTGAACACTAAACCTACTTCGCCACATAGGTCGAGGGAAAAATGGTTTAACTCTGTTTGAAAAATAATTAAGGTCCTCCGCAACTCTAAATATGGCACTGGCAGTTTACGAAAGCACGTTCTTCTAAACTATTAGGTTGTAACGAAAGTTTCCCGCCACCGCAAACATCGTCAGAACACAGTTCGCATTGGCGCATTTGCTCATAGTTTGTCGAACTATTTTTGACATTTGAAAGAAAGAGGCTTACTTTATAACACTGTGTTGTGAAATCTCTGAAAAATATAGTTATCATTATGTACAAGGTGTCTCCAAATTGAACTATAGCTCTAGAGGATTAGAACCATCATTAACTCCCAGTTGTGTTGCAAAAAGTCAGCTCTAGAATATCAACAAATTATGAGTACAGCTTTAAGTACTATTGTTGTATAATGTGACACTGTGCAGGTTTGGTACCGAAAGTTCAAATACAGTTATCTAAGGAGTTAGAAGTTAGTTTTTCAGGCAGATATGGCGGAAAACTTTCGTTACAACCTGATATATCAGTTCCAGTTAGTATTGGAATTGCAGTAGACCTACTTAATATAACACGGTAGATACGCCCTGTTGTAGGAGTCGTAAACACATGATCAGCAGAAACAGTGTTAGTAGGTCAGGGGCGTAGCCAGGGGGGGGATATCGGGATATATCCCCGCCCGAAATTTTTGGATTAGTGATGAAATTCAGTCTATTTATACACATATAAGTTCATATCCCCCCCCCGCAAAATTTTCCAGGCGCATATCCCCCCCCCCGAAAATTTTTCCTGGCTACGCGCCTGTAGTAGGTAATACGGAAACATCTGCCTCATTCTTTCACCTTGTATTAAAAGCCTTTTTTTTAACTTGTTATAAGAAAAAGATAAAAAATTTCCCGCCATATTATACGAATCCATCTTACATGAGCTCGGGTTATAGGGGTTGTCCACTGTAATTAAAATATTTGTAAAACAGCACATGAAAAAAGAACTATTTATCAAGACGATCGTTTCAAGTAGTGCCAAACAGTGGCGGCTTGTGACCCGTTTCAGTGGTGGGGCCCGAAAAAAAAATAGTGCTATTCAAAATCACGAATATATATATATATACATATAGAACAACCCAGGGGTGTAGCCAGGGGGGGGGATATCGGGATATATCCCCCCCGAAATTTTTGGATTAGTGATGAAATTCTGTCTATTTATACACATATAAGTTTATATCCCCCCCCCGAAAATTTTTGAAGGCGCATATCCCCTCCCGAAAATTTTTCCTGGCTACGCGCCTGGAACAACCTATCCCCACGTGCACACAGCGTTAAGTATTTAAAATTTCTCAAATGACAAATAATTATCGAATTTACTATACAACTTTTGCTATCTTTTACCTAGTTATGTTAAATTGAAAAGTTTACTTTATTACTAAACAAAAAGCCACATTTAAATATTTAATATTTATGTTCTTTATAGTTGCCTGTTCATAATTTTCAGATGATTTATTTATTTTAAAATAAATATCAACATGTATAAAAAATACATTTATACATCGCTTTTCGTAAATCAAGAAAACAAAATAGAAAAATCTGATGTGTCCAACACATGACTTCCTTGCACGTCTATTAATTCAAAAATGTTTTTTACGCACTTCCTCTAAACTTATTTGTTTGAAAGAGATAAAATATCAATAATAGTAAGGTATAGCGATTTCTAGCCAAATATTTCGATATCGCCAAGTTGAGTTCAATTTGAAAGATTTCCTTCTGACACTTTATTTGGCGATATTTAGCCAAAAGCCGACAAACTTGAGATAGTTTGCGAGATTTTGGGGATAGCCAAAGTAGTCATTGACCACTGACTTTCAATGAATTGAATGCATCCATACACCTTAATGTATTTAAAGTCATTTGGCTCACCCTGTAAATAAATTCCTAGTCGATTGCTGTCAAAAAAGATATTGAAAACAGTTAGATATTATAATATAGTTCTAAATACAAAAGTTCAAAATTCTACGGGTTAAAGTTTTAGAGTTATACAAAATACGAAATAATTTTTGGCGCCAAATTTGGCGATATTTCGGCGAAACTCGTCAATGTCGACGACATTTGGCGAGATTTTAAGCATGGACCAACAATGACGGATTATCACCAAATTTGGCAATATTTCGCCAAAACTCGCCAAGAACGATGACAAATGGCGATACTTTGGGCATGGACCCATTGACTGACTATCGCCAAATTTGGCGACATTTCGGCAAAACTCGCCAAGGTCGAGGACAGACGGCGAGATTTTGGGCATGTACCAAACAATGACTGACTACAATTGTATTATATTGAAGATTTCCATAGACATTAAAGTACTGAAATTCTTTTTGGTGGTCCTGTAAAGAAACTCCAGTAGATTGGAACCAAAAATCGAGATGCACAACTAGATGTTACAACATTCTTATATATGAAATTTCATAATAGTTTTTGAGATTTGAGAGTTAAATATGCACACACGTACACCAAAAGTCGCCAAGCTTGGCGACTTTTGGCATAGTTCTTGAGGGAGGCACGTGACCGTGGTCGGACCATTACCTAACTTATGTGGTAGGACGGTATTGTGCTTGAAATGGATGAATGCCCCTAAAATTGCCATTGACCGTAATGTATTGGAAATCTTTTGAGTGTTCCTGTAGCAGAACTGTAAATGATAAAGACACTTTTTTCAATGGAGAAATTCATTTTATAACTCTTTACAGCATATATCACTCCTGAGTCGTCCGAAATAGCCCAAAACCTCTAAAAAACGCTTTGATGAATGTCGGCACATAGAGCGTAATGTATTTCGAATCTTTTTGGCGGTTCTGTAGATAAACTGTCCAGTCGAATGGGACCGAAATGGCGGGTGCACAACTAGATGTTACAATAATCCTAAATATAAAGTTTCAACATTCTACGCCTAATAGTTTTTGAGATATGCGAGTTTAATGAATTTCGGCCCATTGAGCGTAATGTATTTCGAATGTTTTGGGCGGTCCTTTAGATAAACTATCCAGTCGAATGGAACCAAAAGGGGAGGTGCACACCAAGATGTTACAACTACCCGAAAATATTGAAGTTTCGACTATTACTACGCCTAATAGTATTTGAGTTAGGGCGAGGTGTCTCTAATGAATTTTCGGCCCATAGAGCGTAATGTATTTCCGAATCTTTTTGGGCCGGTCCTGTTACATAAACTATACAACATTCGATTGCGTACTAAACGGGAGGGAGGTGCACTAACTCAGATCATAGAACAATACCTAAATATCAAATCTCAACATTCTCACGACCGCATAGTTTTTGAGAAATGCGATGTTAATAATACGTACGTACTAACTATACATTCGATTGCGACTAAAAGGGGAGGTGCACAACTAGATCATAGAACAATCCTAAATATCAAATCTCAACATTCTACGACCGATAGTTTTTGAGATATGCGAGTTACATACATACGTACGTACGTACGTAAGTACGTACGAACATACGTACGTACGTACAGACGGCATGGAAAAACTGACCACAATGACTCGCCGCTGGTCAAAATGAGTTGCAGACGCGTTAATATGATCGTGCATGCTAGCCTACGATGAGATGCATCGAAAAAATTCTTAAAATTAAATTTAGAGGTAGTCAAAATCGGTTTTTTTGTCGAAATTTGGCCCCCAAAATTTTTCGGGATCACATTACTTCCTTATACTACGTACAAGGAAGTAAAAATATCTGACTGCACTGCAAAAATACGATCACGCAAATAAAAAATGATTTCTTCCTAAGCAGAAAATTTCGCCAATAGCTACCGATTGCCGAAATTTCCCCGTACGGTCGTGTAGATCACCGTGCGATGGCCCGAAGATCTGGGCCCAGAAGGCAACGCCAAATAAGCCGTTTGGAAGCCAAGTTAATTCCGCTTCAGTATGGCTTTTGTGCTCCATGCCGAATATGTCAACCCGGTGAACGGAGAAGAGACGCCCAATTCAGGGCAAGCCAGCCCATGCATGATTTAGATAGGGGGAAAATCGTATAACTATCGCTTTTTTAAATGCGTTTTTTAATGGATAGTATTAAAATAGAGTAAAACGCGTGTATTTTTTTAATGAAGGTAAATTATTGAAAGAACTGCCTTACATAATAGGAAGATACTTTGATTTAGACAGGCTTAGTCGGTGGGGCCGGGCCCCTCTGGCCCTTAATGACGAGCCAAGCATTCAGCCTTCTTCAGTTGCAACATAGTTCTACCATTCATACTATAGCAGACAAATTTCTGGAGATGATGGTGCTTTTTTGCAACTTTAGAACTGTGGACCTTTCATACCAGCCGAAATGATCTTATAGATAAAAAACTATTTATGAGTGTTATTTTACAAAGATTTCAACTAATTTTACCTCTAACAGTACTACATAACATGTACTGTATGTGTAAGTATTTATTTAACAATCTATTTTTATTTTTAAGTACAAAATTCTTAAATAATCTGAGATTTTTTTTTTAATAAAATATTTTAATCTTTGATTAAGAGGTGATTGTTTATTTTCTATTTTAAAGAGATCATCTCTTTAATTTGTTCACCCATAGAGGAGGAGGGGGAGTTAGTTCATATAGATCCCTCAGTGGTTACGTCTATGCGTACACGTCATGATTCACAATGATATAGTTAAGACTGAACGAAGTTAAAATATGAATGTTATATCTGGGAGGATCCAGGAATTTTTCCAGGGTCCCATTTTTGTGAAAACTGCTCTTTTGTGAATTTTCATGCCAATTTTTAATAGAAGTCACTCTTTTTGTTTGATAGTACATGATAAAATGTCGGGTAAAATGCCAATAAATGACCATTTTGATCGATTGCATTTTCGGGCCGTTTTAATCCATTGTGTTTTTGTGAAAGGGCCGCAAAACGGACCCAATTTTCTTCTGCACCAACCCCTGAATATTGGGAGATGATTCGCCAGGTGGCATAGTGGCTTAAGAACCATTTTATCGCGCCTTGGGTCTGGGTTCGAGTCCCGGCTTGGTCATGGATGTTAACTTGCCGTCCCTTCATAGGGGGTAAAGCTGGCCGCTCATTGTATACCCTCATAAAAAAAAATAGCCGCAATTTCTCGGGCAGCTGTAGCGGACAATGCCTAATGGGCAAGTGCCCGCCAGTTGAAAATAAAAAGGGGAGGCGAGTTGACCCCCCCCCTTATGTGAGAATAAATACTGCCCGAAGGTCTTCTCATAGAAATTTGATCTTTAAACTTGTGAAACAGCTTTGATGAGGTGCGTTTCAAAAAAATTGTGGATTTACAGGGTGGCTACAGAAATTGAGAAAAAAAGTTCCCTGATTTTTCCCTGATTTCCCTGACTATCTTTATCAAATTTCCAGAACTAATTATATACATAACATACCTTAATCTTTCATGTAAATCACCATTGTGTATCATGCACGAACAGGTGAATGCTTCATA
Organism: Cheiracanthium punctorium; assembly: GCA_038373885.1. NCBI lineage: Eukaryota > Metazoa > Arthropoda > Arachnida > Araneae > Cheiracanthiidae > Cheiracanthium > Cheiracanthium punctorium. Next base: position 54,925 of record JAWZYV010012451.1, read on the forward strand.
TACGGAAATAAATAATAGAAAACCACAAAAATGCTTAATATTAATAAAATTGTAGCTCAGTTTCATAAATCCAAACATAAAATTTAGTTGAACACTAAAAGACAATATGTAGCAGAAATTTTCCTCGTTTTATAAAGATAGTGTTCAATTTTAAGCGTAAGGATGACTGATCAAAATAAACTGGCCACCTAGTGAACTTATTTTATTTCAATCAATGTATCGTTTGAAATTTTAAAAAATATGTAAAAAGTCTTAAAAATTAGCACTATCTATAAAAAAAAATCGTCTCTGCGGAGGAGCTTAGCAGGCATCACTCAAATGTCCCATCACTAAAAAACACAACGGTGCAGTAGAAGACTAAATCATCTTTAACCATTCATTTTACCCATGACTTTATTCAGGAAGCAATTCACATGCGAAATTGATTCACATGCCGATATGATTCGCATATCCGGTTTCTTGTATCATCCGCATCTTAGAACGAGTCCGAATACATGCGCTTTTTCGGATTCGTATAGTGATAGTGCCTACATCACTTGAGTCTCGGATTCCTATTTCTATGTTCTCGTATGATCTGTATTCTGGTTTCGAATTCGTAAAATATCTGTATCTGTGCATCAGTTGAGTATCTTGTGATCCAGAATGGAGCCGCGCATCAGATTAACAATTAAAAATGATCTAGTTCACGAGGCAAAAACTTAAGTTCCCTGATTTTTAAATATTTTTTGCAAAATTCCCTGATATTTCCATGATTTTTTCAGATCAATAAAGTACCCTGATTTTTCCATGATTTCCCTGATCTGTCGACACCCTGATTTAAGATAATTCTGTTTGAGTGGGCATGTCCAATAGTTCTACGGGATCCACAAAACACCGTTGAAGGCTTTTTTTTCAAAAACTGCCAAAATATCACTAAGAAAGTCTTTGGTCGCATAGATTTTTAAATATAAAACTTTTTCCTTTATATTCCGTATCTATATATATATATATATATATATATATATATATGTATATATATATCGTTCGGAAATTTCAAACCGAATAGTTGTGTAATATGCAAGGACCGATCTACACACTTGGGGGCCCAGGGCACAGATACCTTTGGGGGCCCCTGCACAAAAATATTTCGCAGAATATTACTTAATTAAATTAAGTTAAAACCAATTATCATTCCTAAGTTAACCATATGCAAATATTTACAAATCAGTAAAATGTCACGACAAATACTACTTTACTGAATTTTTCAGTTTTAAATTGTTGACAAATACCACTTTTACGAATTTTTCAGTTTTGAAATGTTTTTTATGGGTATTTACAGTCGTCACACACCTTAGAAACGATAAGAGGAAGAGCATGCTGAAGTGTCCTATCGAATTTGCGAATATCGAATTTATCGAATGGATAATTTTTAACATTACAAGTGACATTAAATAAAAAATTTTGAATATTTGTGATGAAATGAAGTAAGTAATCAGAAATTTTACTCGAGACATAATTTTAGTAGTTATTATGATTACATAAAAGAAAGTTTTGGGGGCCCCTAAAAATCAGGGGCCCAGGGCACGTGCCCCGAATGCCCTGCCGTAAATCAGTCCCTGGTAATATGTATAACGGTTAATAGTTAAAATGTGGAACATTGTGAAAAATCACTAAAACTTGGGAATTTAAAATTCAGAAAGATTAGCGAACACACAACTTTTCTGACAAGGACAATTAAGATTTAAAGCAGTCAAGATTCATTTCTATATTTTTCTGAATGTCTGTACAAATTTTCAAATCGATTGATATAATGATGCAGGAGGTACTTCCTTTTAACGTTGAGAAATAAGAAAAACCACCAGAAATTTGGCACTGATAGATTTTTAAAATAACGAAGATTTTTCTCCGTATTTTTCTGCTTATATCAGCACCATTTTAGAACGACTATTTCAAAGATGTCGAAGACACTCAGGGTTTTAAAAAACCCGGGTTTTTTGTTTTTTTTAAACCCAACCCGGGTGGATTTTATTGGGTTTTTTTGGGGTTTTATTGGGTATTTTTGGGGTTTTTATTAAGATCTTTTTATAGTATAACACTTTTTGGATTTAAATTTTATGGTTTTATTTCAAAACAGAATTTTAGTGTAAAACAAAACTTTCATTAAAAAATATTAATTAATTAATTAAAATGTAAAAATAATTTCAACTTTAATGCAGTACTATTTTTTTCTGCCGATGTTTATAAAGGGCTCCTAATTTGTTTTATGACCATAGATAAAAGTATATTATTGTTCACATAGAAAAATATGTTGTTTTTGAATGGCTGTTTTCTATTTCTTTTAAATTTATGAACTTTTTAATTTTTTTTACCTTTATGCTTTTAAAGTCATATTTTCTAGTTAGAATATAAGTCGGTAAAGCCTTTGCAGGCCAACTTACTGCAGAACTACTATTTAATAATTTTCTTTATAGTTATTCATTTTTGCTTTGAATATATATTCCTTTTTACTTTAAAAAATCTAGAATTAATATGTCTGATATTAAATCCCACATAAACAATGTGTAATGAATCAGATTTATATTTCTCAGTACTAAAGTAATGCAGCAACTAATAGAATACAGGATGGTTTCCTGAACCTGAATTCATTCTTGAGATGCATGCTTGTAAGCTGTAAGAGAGAGACATGTCCCATTTTTCTCTTATCTAGGAAAGGATTTTTTTTTTTTTTGTCACTATACTGATAATTACATATTTTATTCATATTTAAAAACTTATTTATTAAAGACATAATTACTAAGTTATCCCTGAATGTATTCTACAGCTGTTCATTTCAAAACAAATATTGCAGATAGAATTGGCTCAAGGTATTACTTTTAAAAAGGTTATTATTTTTTATGTTGAAGTTGGAAAAATAATTATAAAAAATTAAACTGGTATATTTATATTTATCTAATATAATGCACTATGTTATGCAGGTAATATTATATGTATTTAATGTCAAATAACAAACGATTTAAATGAAAGAAAGGAAAAATTTTGATAATTTTTAATAAAACCCAAAAAAAAATCACTTCTGTGTGGGTTATTTTAAAAAAAACCACCCGGGTTTTTTTGGGGGGTTTGTGTGCGGGTCCGAAACCCTGAAGACACTAAGACGAAAATTGCTAAAACTCGTAAGTTCGGGTGAGAATGTTCAAATTTTAGTAGCTCAGAATTTTCTCCAAATTTGTATTTATAATTGTGCAAAATTTTGAGCGTATCCGAGGATCGATGCAGACGGAATCTGGGTCCGTTCTACGCCCCCTTCACAAAATTACAATCAATTAAAAAGGTCTCTTCACAAAATTTTAATAGATTAAAATGGCTCTTCACAAAATGGTCGATAAAAATGGCCCCGTCACAAAAATACAAGCGATTAAAACAGCCGTTCATTGCCATTTTACCGTATATTTTAATTTGTTTTGTAAATTATTCTAAGAAAAAAGTGACTTTTACAAAGATTTGTGTAGCAAAAGACGTCGAAATTCACAAAAATAGGTAATGAAATTAACAAAAATAAACAATTTTCAGAAAAATGGGACCCTGTAAAAAATTCCTGGATCGATCCCTGGTACCGCTTGAAGAGTGCATGTTTTTGAACAAACTTGATACCTACAAAATTATATGTATCTAAAAATTCCTGCACAACCTTACATAATATAATTTAGAGAACATTTTTTAAAATTTGAATGAGTAGATATTGAATAAATACGCTTTTTTAAAAGTTTAAATTCCTAAATTAAAGAATAAGTAAGTGTATGAAAATACATAACTTATTGAATTTTTCTTAGTTGCTTTACTACTAATACAGGGTGTCCTAAAAAGGTAGTAACGGGTTTTATTTCTTTATTAGAGATAAATTGGTAGTGTAATTTGAAAATATTTTCAAAATAAGGTCGGAAATAAGTCTCCGTTAAGAAAAAATTCCTCTCGTTAATTTTCAAAAAGTGATACTTTTTGAATTTACACCTTGCAAAAAAATTATCAATTAGTAAAATGTGTCTCATAAACTAATGAGGTGATGGACAAAATTTGAAAAGTATATATACTAAGAAGTGTTAGAGGTATGAAGATAAATATATGCTGACTTAAACAGCTTTTCAGTGGATCTTAAATGGTAGAAAAATAACGTCGAATGATCGCATTTCAGGTGTCGTACAGAAATTACAAAAGAAAACTATTTTTTCCCACTCTACCAATAAATGTTTACATTCAAAATCCTGTATAGTCCTTGATCATCTTCATTTAAAGATATCTCGGAGGCATTTTATGATGAACGGCTGAAATTTTGTCCATCACCTCATCAGTGTAGGGGACCCATTTTACTAACTGGGAACTTTTTTGCATGGAAGTCGTATAGAAATTTAAAATTTTCATTTTTTGTAATTAAAGAGAGGAAATTTTTCTTAATAGTCTTTTTTTCCGACCTTACTTTGATTTTATTTTTTTTTTTTCAATTTACACTTACCACTTATCTCTAATAGATAAAGAATTAAAGCCCGGTACCAGCTTTTTGGGACATTCCGTATAATGTCTATGATTCTTTTTAAGTGTTTCAGCTGTACACTTGCGTATTTCCAACACAGAGTTAACTCCTCAAGAGGTATTAAAAAATAATCTATTACTGAATTTCCCACTTTAAAAAGCGCTAAGCTGTTAATTAAATATATTCAAAACACAAATGTAGCAATAAAAGATTTCAATGGTTAAAGAATATCTGAAAAGTATTTAGCCAAAATTTCTAGAGTAAATAAATTCTTATAATTACTGAATGCGGGGTGAGGGGAGGCACCCCTGAATAACAAAGTCAACTTACCCGTGAAAAATACTGAAATACAGACGGAACCTGCAATTGCCTGGTCAATTAGCACCTTGGAAATCACAGCCTTACGGCCAGTAGATGGTAAAGCATTATCTAAAAAGCGATACCAGTAAAATAATGTTGGTCCTAATATACCAACAGAAATAACACCATAGCGACGAATAATATCCCAATCAATTTTCTTTTGAGGGGAGTCCAGATTCATTATCGTCTGTTGTGAAGCTTCGGCAACAGTGTACATAGTTCCATACGTAACCATATTAGCCAACATCGGACGAGCCTTGAAGAAATTTTTCACAACTTTAAACATGTTTCAGAGCAATGAAATCACTCTAGTTCAAATAAGTTCACCATAATATTGAATAAGATATACGACAGCATTTATTCACGTCATAATTTCACAGCACTGACACCTCACTTCTAAGAGGTGAGTACACTTCACAAGGTATAAAAATACTCAACTTATTTTGATTATAAGCCAAGTTCTAGAGCTTTACTCAGTAGCGGGAAGTATAAATTTCCGATGCGCCATAGAAAACTGGAGAATAACTGATGCCAAAAATACACAGCAAAATCGATAAAGGGGATACGAGGGAGAACTGCATGGCTGCAGAAATTTGATTGTGAAATTCACTTTAGATGTTTAAAGTAACATTTTGCTGCTTTACTTCTCCAACTTTTTGAGTTTGGGAGCCATTATTTTCGTGTTGCCATTTTATGAAAGCTAAACTACGTTCGTTTTAATCTGCGCCAGCTGTGAATTTCGACTGGAGCTGGAAGGATAAAACACATTCATAAGTAGTTTTAAGCATAGAGGTTTTAAGTTACAGTTTGGATGTAACTGATCGTGCTCTAAACACATGCCACTTTTCCACTATGAAAATTCTATGAATTAAAAAACATAAAAAAAGCACCTGCAAATGAAAGAAGAAAAATGTAGGTCACATCATGCCCGTGATAGTAGTCAAGGTTACCAGATGGGGGTTGCCATAGCTACTCTCCACTTCCTCCGTTTACAAATAACAGTAGAATAAACTCACGGATGTGAATATTTCGGGTTGTCGGATAGGGTATATATGCGACTTTTTGAAACGCATACACAGTTATTTTAGACACCTATAAACACTACTCAGTTTTAAACCATTTCCTAAATATATATTATAATACTATTCCAAACTTAGAGTAAAGGAATTTTGGCGCTTCTTAAATGTTGGCGAAAAATCGCATGTTGCAGGCACGGAGTTCGGCTCCTTTACGTACAGTAACGCAGAGAGGGAAAGGGGGCAGGGGAAATATCCCCAGGGCCTCACCTTGGGAAGGGGCCCTACTGTTGCCGCTTCTATATAATACTTAATTGTGTGTTGTCAATTTTGGAAAAAAAAAAAAGAAAAAGAAAGAAAGAAAGAAAATGTCCAAATACAGAATATGTCCCCAGAAGCTTCCAATTAATTTTTAAACAAAATTGCAAAAACCAGCTAGAGCATAATCCGCCAACTTCACAAAAACGAGGAGTGTTAGTAATTTAGTCTTTTTTTTTCAAGAAAAGGCTTTTTTTTTTTTTTTTTTTTTGAGACACGCTGTTAAATAGTGGAAGAAAGGGCATAGCCTAGGACTATGGGCCCACCCAACCAAATAAATTTTGATTTTTCCTTAACAAAATGTTAAAGCCTTTCTATGAGAAATTTTGAATTTTCCAGTTTTTTACTTCTGATATTTTTTGGCTGCCTGCTTGAATGGACGGGATCCCCGGGGCCCCGACTGGGCTCTCTGCACCTCTGTTTACGTACTCGTAAAAAACTCGCTTAAAATCCAATTCGGGTAAGTCTCGTTGTAGTGCGAGTCCATTGTATTCATGATTTTATTCTTTGTCAGAAACAGCCTCAAAAATCTGGAAACTCTAAGAAAGTTAAAGAGGGCAGAGAGAGCTATTTATACATTTTAGCAGTTATGAATTCAGGATATTTTCCCCTAAGAGGCAGATTTGCAGATTTGGGAGCCCTGGGCGAAAGCTTCTTTGGGGGCTACCTCTTTCGAAAACTTTTTTTCAAAATTTACAAATTTTTAAACTTAAAGAGCAATTTGGGGGTCTGGGTGCTTGCCCCGAATGCCCTCCCGGAAATCAGGCCCTGCGCCCTAACCCGAAAATTTTCACTAGTTAGCATGCGCTTACAATTTTTTTTTTCTTTGGGCAAAAATTTATTTTATTTTACTCTATTACAACCGTATTTTATTCCACTGCTTGAAAAAAATCATTAATTTTATGCAAGGGCCAAAATATAGGTTTCCATAATTATTATTAAGTCTATTTTTGAAAATAGATTATCATGTACAGCCGAATTTTATCATTAAAACAGTAAAGCCGTATCGCCGCTTTTTTTTTTTTTTTCCTTTCTAAAGTAAGCAAGCTGCAAACTAAATTATGAAGAGCAGGTTTTGTTTACACCATAACTGTAGAGTTAGAAAAATTATACAGGGTGTCTCCGAATTTGTGGGTCAAACGTTAAGAGTAAGTAAAATACATATAAAGAAGTATTTTTTGTATAGCAATGTGGGGCCGGAAATTTAAAGTATCAACCGATTTCAGCAAGATGGGGATCCATACGTTTTAGCAATAATGTGCATAACTACCTCAACATTTCCATTTTTTCCACCTACACTTTTAACTGAGGGTCAGAAATGAAAAGTGTAGGAGAAAAAAATCAGAGAATTCTGAAGTAATTATACGTATCATTGCGGAAATGGGTGGAGACCCATCATGCGGAAACAGTATGGTACTTTTCGTTTCTGAACCCAAATTGCTATACAGGAAAACAATTCTTTATATATATTTCACCTACCCTTAAATTTTGGCCTGTGAACTTGGAGACACCCTATATAAGAGCAGGATTCTACTCTACACACAAACACAACTGAGTTCATATAATTGGTGGAGCATAGATCCATTAAAAAGTATATTTAAAAAACTTACTACTTTCAGAGCTTGAAAACTCACTGTTCCACATAATTTAAAGCAACAATATTTTCTTAAAATAGATATTGTTGCTTTAGCCTGCAATTCACTAGCCTATAATTTACACAAGAATATCTTATAATTCCAAGAATCTCAAAGTGCTCCACCACAGAAAAAGTTTGAGAAACTGATTTAGAGAATTACCAAAAAACGAAAGGATTCCACAATTTAACTAACTTGCACACACATTCACAGATGTAAAATCTCTCTCTCTCTCTCTTTTTTTTTTTTTTTTTTAATATGTTTGTTTGTTTCCTTTCAGCATGTTTTTGAGAGACAGATGTTCCATTCTCATAGTTCTTATATCTTGCTTAAATAAAATATGGCAATTTAAAAGACAAGAGAGAAATACAGTTATCATAATAATAAAATGAACTATTTGTCTAACAATGTTGTGTGCTTCTAATAAAGCATTCAACACAATTAAGGTTAAGATCACTAAGCATTTGACTATGGAGACCTTTACTAGGTAGCCACCATTATCACTATGACTATTGTTCTGCACTATTAGAAATAGTGATAACAGCTAATAGAATAAATAGCAAGATATTGAGACATCTAACAAAAAAAAAACTAATTACTGACACCGGCAAGCAGAAAAATAGAGGTCTAAAGAGTAAAAGCATATTGTTAAGAAGTATAGTTTGTTATTGAAATACTTGTTCTGTTCTTCAAAATTAGGGCAGAACCAGATACGGTTTTGCAAATGTGTTGCCCCTATAGGTTGAATCAAAGCACTACTTATTTTGTCATCTTTGAAAATTTGCTGTTGCAGGTAATAAAGCAACCTTTGCCTATTTAGGAATGCGGTAATGAGCACAAAAGTTATCTTAGCTTACTTATGATGTACAAAGAAGGGTAAAGCATCAGAGGATAGATAGAAAGTAATTAAAATCCTGTAGACAGTAAAGTTTAATCATAATTTATCTATACAATAAGTATGTGCAAGTAACTGCTTTCTGCCCTACTGTCAAATGTCATATTTGCTGAATTGATGGCTCACTTTGTCATCACTCCAGTTCTAAGAGTGGCATAGCGGAAGGTCTTGAAAGAGAAAGGGGCCCCAATGGCCAGCCATAGCTACATTATATAACATCCAGAACAGAAAGTGCATACTTGTGGATCGCTCTATTTGTATGCTACAACACTGAGTTCTAATAATATAGCTCAATGAAAGGACAGGCAAATGACTTTCTTATTCGAGAATCAAACTGGAGTCTACAGCTTGCAAGTAAGATACACTAACTACTTTGAAAGCTAAACTGTCAATAAATATTTTACTTAAATATTAAATTCTTAATTAAAAATTTTAAAATATATTCATTAAATAGGAAGCAGTTTTTTTAATTACAAAATTATCTTTATAAATTATAACTATTATAAAAATAATTTATAAATTATAACTCAAAAGATTTTATGAGACAAAAGCATATGTCATATTATTTTCTGCAAGGACATAGTGAGGGGATGGGCCCCGCCTGAATTTTTTTTTTTTTTTATTGTATGTCAATAGTCAAGCCTTTTTGTGAGAAATACTACCTTTTTCACATTTTTAGCCCTCTTCACTTTTTTTTTTCTTTCTGGCTGCATGCCCGATATTCTGATATACAAATTGGTATTACTCTATTAATAATACATGATAATTTTTAACTTTTCCCACTTTCACTCATGAAATCACCATTTTACAAAATTGCAGTATCACAGAACTGCCTACAGCAATGAAGTCTTTCATACACTCACGAAATAAAACATTTTGAAAGCAAATTTTGCATCCTAAGTAAATATTTACTAGGTTTCACAGTTTTTGGGATACATGGACTTTTATGAACAGTAATCATCTTGGGTAAGGCTCAACTGGAAACCATCAAACATGTTTACCACAAGCATAGCAATTATTTCGTGATGTGAACATGCTTTTGCTTTACATTTTTATAATTTGATGTTTAAAAAGATGATAATTTGCTCAAAAATTATCAAAGATAAAAAGATGATAATTTGCTCAAAAATTATCAAAGATAAAAAGATGATAATTTGCTCAAAAATTATCAAAGATAAAAAGTTGATAAATTTTGTTATAACTTTTGATTGGATTCCTATCCAAAAATAAAAAATGTTTTACAGATTAATTAAGATGTGTTTTTTAATTTAGTGAAAACAAATTTAGGATAGCTCAAAGAAGGTGGCAAACAATTCATTAGTCAAAGATAGTAAAGTGAGATTAACTTAAATTAAGATGAACCAGAGTAAATAAACTATTTTTTTCTTTTCTTAGTGGTAAAGTACTTTGTCACCACTGAAAGAAATATACCTTTTTGTTAAAGAGGTCATGTGCATCTCAAATAAACTACTACCTAGGCTGCTCACTGTTGGTGAAGAACCTTAGTCTGATAACACCTGGTAGTAATTATCTTAAGAATCGAAATCCTCGATTCCTTTTCAAGACGCACAGTATTCCCTTCTTATGAAAAATACTCACCAACCGATATGAAAATGAATGCAAAATATGAATAAAAGAAAACTGTATAAATAATAAAAGAAAACTGGAAAATGGTACAAAAAGGTGCAAAAATATAGGAACATGAAGGAATGAATATATATATACACATATATCAAAAAGTTATCAAAAAAGAAGCTATTTAGCAAAAGGAAAGCACAAACATAAAGCAGGATTAGAAAAGCAAAATATACATGTAACAGATTGTACATATTATGAGTTAAAAACCCATTTTTTACTCCACCCCTCAAACCTTCCCACAAAAATAAAGAACATCAAATCCAATATTTAATTTTGACAATATATTCTACACTTTTTTCTTCTTTTAGAGCTATCAATAGATTAAAAGGATTATAAGTGTCTTATTAAAAGAATTTTTTCTCAATCACTTAACAAAGCACAGATGGGTGAAAAGGGAGTTTCCACAAAAAAGTAAATGTACATCACTTTTTAGCTGGAAGCTTTATAAGACACTATGAGCCTCTAGTACAGCAAAGATCTTAAAATTTTCCATAATAGAATAAAATCAGTGTTTTCATACATATGTATTGGTCTTCAATAAGTAGTAAATGATTTAATATGTACAGTCAACTCTCAACAATCCATAAATGCCTAAAATCTGCAACTAAGCATGCATTTTAAATGCAAACAACTTTACATTCCAAGAACACTGAGTATAAGAAGTACCTAAATTGTTTTAGTATATAGCACAGATTGTAAAATTTAGCATTTTTAATAAAGACAATAAAAGCAACATGCTTTAATAACATTTATTTTACAAATTTTTTTTAAATATACAAAATAGCCTTTTTATTAAAAATTTTGCACATAAGAGCATGGTATGGTGCAGAATTTTGAAATAAAAAACAGGAAGAAAACCTAAAAATAAGAAAAATATAATGATAATCAAATAAATAAAAAAGTATAATATAATAGTTTATACAATTTATACTATAGCTTATACATTTGTTGTAACAGATATTTTTTTTTTTTTTCAATTTTGATTTTTAACAGTTTAACCCATATTTAAAATAATCAACAGAAAATCAGCATGACTTTCCAATATTATAAATAATTAAAATAGCTCCTTAATTTAAAAATAAGGGGCTTTAAAAGAAATATTGTGGTTGAAAAGTTATTGCTTACATTTGACAATGTAATAAATTTTAAAGTACAATTAATTAGTGTCCACCATCCATCAGCAAAAGTACTACACATTGCTAGAATACCCACTAACATTTTATACAAGGAAATCACTTACAAATTTATAGTAATGTTCATACATAAAAAAGCAGCAAAAATAAATTTTAAAGAAAATTATACACTGAAACATAGTAAGAATATCTTGGTGAATAGAAAACTTTTAATGTTCATAATGTAATTTCTCTTTTTGCTAAAGTATATCAAGGAACTAGTTCTCTTCACTAAAACCTATTTCTTGACAGGGAAAAAAAAAAAAAAATAAATAAATTTTGTCAATAAACAAAGTATTAGCCCTTCTCTTTAGATAATTGCTTTTATTTAGAGCACAAAAGGGTTTTTCTTCACAGTTTTTACAGCAAATATTTTCTGGAAGGATGGAATTGCTCTAAAAGTATACTATTAACAACTAATTCTTTAAAAGGATTTCTATTAATTTTACTAAAAACACTGACTATTTAAAAAATATTGTGTGGGTTGAAAGATTATTGAGTCAATTTAATTAAACAAAGACTTTTTTGTGTGTTGTGCTCATTTATCATTTAACTTTAAGTGAAGTTAGATGTTTTTCACTTTATATAATGATAATGCAGATATAATGCTATCAATAGAGTGAATATTAAAATATTAGTATTAAAGAATTTCCAATGACATTTGTATATACTTTCATGTCACATGAAAGGAATAACAAAATACTAAAATTACTACGTAAATACGCAATCTCTTCTATAAATGTCAACCTAATTTCTTGCATGTACATCATTTAGCTTGAAATACTGTATATATACATAATTAAATTACAATAAGAACTTGGTTCAAAGCCAATTAAATTACAATAAAAACTTCGTTCAAAACCATTTTCATCATCCTGGTTCTCATTTAAAAAAAAAAAAAGAAGAAGAAGAAGAAGAAATTTTTCTTTGAATGTGATATTCTCTGGGTTAAAAGAAACAGAATGATTATCAAATTTTAAAATGAAAATAATAATAATCTTATTGCATAACTCTAACCAAAACTGAAGTAGGGATAAAGGATGGAAGCAGTTGGACACAAGATGAAGCATCACAAGGGATACAAACCAACATGAGAAGAAAAACAAGTGTCCATGAACTTCCTGTTTTGAAAAAAACAGCTACAGTCTTATTAATATTGATCAAAATTCCAACACTACTGCTCCAAAATTCTTTAAATGCATAGTTTTTGTTTTTTTTGTTTTTACTTTTTTATCTAAACATAGCTGCATTTTTATGCATAACAAAATCTGTAAGCTTTGACCATTCCTAAATATGTCTAGATGCAATCACAATTTTCCTACTTTGCATTTCGATATCTTCTAGACATTTCTGAAATAATAATTAAAACTGGAGATGTAAATAAGCTATTTAAAAAAAACACACACAATCCATGACTAAAAAAATTATATTAAAGCAAAAGAAACAATCATTCTATTAATTAAAGTATTCTAAAAATAATAATTAGATTTCAAAACATTGAATTGTTACTTTTTAAATATATTATGCTGCATTTACCTCTTTATTTACACAGTTCCATTTTTGCAACCTCACATTAAGCTCTCTTAGAATTATTATCTGTAAAAAGGAAATAATTTATGCATGAAAATTCATAAACTTAAATATAGCATTGCTTACTATTTAGTTGACAAATATTATGCAGAGCTTACACTTAATTCACTCAGTTTTCAACTTAGCTAAGTAACTGAGTCTCGATTTTTTAGTTAGGAAGAAATTTTTATAATCAATATAAAATATATGTTTAAATAGTATATAATTTGTATTCAATGTGTTCTAAAAATCTATTTAAGTTCTAAAAATCAGGTTACATATAAGGCTACTATAATGTAGGTCCCTTAATTTATTAGCTTTGCAAATTAGAACAACAAGGAGAGGGGGAGGGTCACACTCATAAAATGTTAAGAATTTTGATTTTCTATAAATGTTAAGAAAATAAATTAAATACAAAACTTTGAAAATATTGATAAAAATGAAGAAAAAAGTAACTTTCAACAATGTTTTATATTTTGTTTAAACATTTACTGCCATGCTTGTGATTTTTAATTTAAAAAATATTCCTCCTATTTTCTTCCATGCTTTTTTTTTCCCCTATCCATCTCTTTTGGCATTTTTTTCTGAGCAACATGGTTAATTGCATATTCCATATAATTAGCCTGTGCTAGGAAAGTTGATTTCATTGAAGAATAAGGTAATTTGTATACTTCCCGAAACATCTATTTTTTTTTTTTAACTGCAACATGTCATTTACACTAAGTATTTGTTATTTTGAAACATATGTGCAGTAAGATATGGATTTCTGGATAAGAATATTAAGTTGCTGGATATTAACAGATACTACATAGCTGTTTAACAATAAAAATGTTCTATTTATATTGAATACTCAATTGAAAATTAAGAATGCAATTTTATTAATTTATTACTATTTTTCAATTAATTAAATCATGCAGCTTTATACAAACTAGCTAAAAAGAAATTTAAAAAAACTGTTTAAGATATTCTATTTGTTATTCTTGAAGAATGCTGAAGAAAATATTCAATTTTTTTTTTTTTTTTTTCATTGCACTTTACAATCAAGCAATTATTTTTAACAATCAAGCAATTATGTGCGCGAGCACAGCCAGCTGCCGTCAAAAAAGGGTCTCTAGATATGTGGCACGTGATGAACGTTTCGATCGTCCGCCATCTTGCTGGTAGTTAAGTCGAGCGATGGCAACGGCTGCCCTTTTTTCAGCATTGGGAAAGGGTTAAACCATCCTTTTCCTTTCAGAAATGAGTTGACTCTATTCCAACATACACACAAGCCCTAGTGTAAATAATAATACAGATATAAAGAAACAACTGTTAAAATAACACGAGGGTTTTAAATACTGACTTAATAATGGATTATAAAGCGTCTGCATTTTGTATGTCCAGCATTGATGGATCAAAAGGTTGTCCTTTGAATGGAGAGCCTTCAGAGTTCCATGCTTCCTTTAAGATATTTGTAATTTTCTAAAAAGAAAAAAAAATCTTATCAGCAAATGTAATAACAGTAAAGTAATTCTAAATTGATCACCTCAAATTTAGATGTAAAAACAAGTATGACTGTATATATATATATATATATTTAAAAATTTTAAATTAAATTAAAATTACTTCACAACAACAACTATTTACAAACAGCTAGGATATTTCCCACCTATGGTGACTTTCAATTCTCTGTTGATCTGAGCACACACATACAGTCAAACCCCGATTTAGTGCCATCTCGAAATAGAGCCAATTCCGCTTAACTGCCAATTATGTCTATGAACAAATCTGCCAAAATAGGAATTTCAATGTAATGGATCCGTTAAAGCGCCAACTCGATATACCGCCAGAATAAAACTTGCCTAGTGTAACAAATTTTCTAGAAATTACTGGATAGGTTTTTTGCACATCTTTCTTTTTGTTAGATTTCCAAAGAGTCCCTTGCCTTCCTACGTCTATATGCTTTCAAAGTCAAATAGTATTCAGTAGTAACGAATTCCTATTCATTCTCTTTTGAAAAGTGAGAACAATTTGAGAACAATGTTTGAAGAAACCTCCCCAGCAAACACACACAGGTTCTCTGAACGTCTATTAACGTTCAGAAGACGTTTTCTGAACATTAATAGACGTTCAGAGAACCTGTGTGTGTTTGCTGGGTCTCCTCTCCTCTCTCCCCCCCTTCTAGTTTCCGCCGCCTTCCAGGGAAACGGGGTGAAATGCAAAATCTGTGAAAAAACTGAAAACTACAAAACATGAAGATTTAGAGGATGTCCTTTGCACATGGATACTACAAATGAGTGCTAAAAATGCGACTATAACTGGAGACATTATTAGAGAGAAAGCAAAAGTCTTTGGCCAGCAAATGGGCATCACAGATTTCGAGTATAGTAGCGGCTGGTTGAACAGATTTAAAAAGCGACGAGGATTCTCGCAGTATATACGAAGTGGTGAGACTGCAGGAGTTGATGAAGATTTTGTGATAAATGGTCGTAAGAAATTGTGTGTGGGTGCGCTGATTTTAGAATATAAAGCTGAGGACGTTTACAACATGGATGAAAGTGGCCTTTTTTACCGCCTGCAGCCAGAGAAAACAATTTCTAGTGGGCCTGTTAAAGGCTGCAAAAAAGCTAAAGATCGTGTGTCGCTGGTGTTTTGACAAATGCAGATGGATCTGATAAAAGAACTCTGACAGTGATTGGAAAATCAGCTAAGCCCAGATGTTTTAAAATTTTTAATCCTGCCCTTTATGTTGATTATGAGAACAACAAGAAAGCTTGGATGACTGCAGCATTATTTCAAAAGTGGCTAGCGAATTTCAACTCAGAAATGCGAAGAAAGAAACGCCATGTTTTAATGATTTTGGATAATGCCCCTTGTCACAAAACATACCCAATGAGCAATATCCGCATTGAATTTTTACCTCCTGATTGTACTGGAGTTTTAGAGCCTTTGGATGCGGGTATAATAAACTCATTCAAAGCTCATTATCGAAAGCATCACGTCCGTCGTATTATTGAAAAAATCAGCAAAGATGATTTTTCTCCAGTCCTTTTACACGATGCTTTTCGCATGATAAAAAAAGCCTGGGATGAAATTTCACCAGAAACTATTGTTAACTGCTGGAAACATACTGGATTAATAAAAATCTGAAGGGTTTACTCCAAAGCAAAATATTACAGCACTCCAAGAACTACAAAATGAAATACACAAATTGAAAGACATTGAGCATCCTCTGTCGGCAACTGAGTATATTAATATAGACAAAAGTGTTTCAACATTTGAAGATCTGACAATTGATGAAATTGTTAAATCAGCTACCAATAAAATCAAAATTTAGATTCATGTGACAGTGAATCTGAAGAAGATGAAACACCACTTGTTACATCGGAGGAAGTGAAAAATTGCATTGGGAAAATACGAATTTTTTTGGAAAAAAATGCGACAGATAAAGAAATGCTAAACAAGTTAGTTGTAGAAAAGAATATTCAAAAAATTAATATTGAAAAGAAAACTCAAACTACCATTTTGAAATATTTCCAATAAATTCAGTTTGAGTTTTAATGTAAGTGTGTATCTGCTATGAGCAAAAATATCTATTTTATCCAAATTTGTTTGTTGTGTTTATTTCAAACCTACATGAGGGGTCGGATGCTTTTTTAAGGGGTTCTAAAGTGCATTCACGTTACATCTGGAAGAAACTGCTGGAGACTCCAGAATGTTAGATCCGTCGACGCACGAAAGGCCTGAGCTCTGGATCTTCACACTTCAGCCATAGTATTTATTCTACTCGGAAACTTCTTTATATAGGATTGACGATATAAAACAGTAAGTGCATCTTAATTTCATAGTATTATTTGATAATTTAATTCCAGCAGAATTGAATTATATTACCTATTATTAAATAAATTGCATTATGATATTGAGTTTTACAATAGTAATAATACCATATCAAAGTTTATTTTTAGGCATCGTATAATCTAATATAATTCGATATACCGCCGCACTCGTTATAGCGCCATAATTTTCTCGAACGGATAGTGGCGCTATATCGGGGTTTGACTGTAATTAATAATCATTTCCCATTAAAGCAGTTCTCCACATAGATTCATTCTTATCAATAATCCTTGGCAGATTAACACATTTAGCAACACAAAATATTTCATCCCACCATATGGCAAATATGCAAACTGTGCCATTATTCCCATTGTAAAACAGTGGGATTTGGCAATCTCTCACTAAATATAGAAGATATCTCCAAGCTCAGTTCAGTGATGGGAACTTATTTTATCACATCAAACATAGCGATAAATTGCTAAAAGTGTCCAACTTCGGCAACTATTTGACATATTATTACGAACGGCGCTACTGGTAACCCTATAGGCAATGGTTTAAAAACATTTTTTTTTTTTTTAATTTGAAAATGATGTCATATTCAGAATGTGACCAAATTAATAGGGGGATCACAATCAAGCTATCTCCTTTCAAATAAAAGAAAGAATTTCAGAAATCAAACCATGTGGTAAAAAATTATTGCTGTACATACATAAAAAATCTGATGTGTCCAACACATGACTTCCTTGCACGTCCATTAGATCAAAAATATTTTCGATGCACTTCCTCTAAATTTATTTGTTTGAAAGAGATAAAATATCAATAATAGTAAGGTTTAGCGATTTCTAGCCAAATATTTCGATATCGCCAAGCTGAGTTCAATTTGAAAGATTGCCTTCTGACACTTTATTTGGCGATATTTCACCAAAAGCCGACAAACTTGAGATAGTCAGCGAGATTTTGGGGATAGCCAAAGTAGTCATTGACCACAGACTTTCAATGAATTGAATGCATCTATACACCTCAATGTATTCAAAGTCATTTGCCTCACCATGTAAATAAATTCTCAGTCGATTGCTGTCAAAAAAGATATTAAAAACAGTTAGATATTATAATAGTTCTAAATACAAAGTTAAGAAATCTACGGGTTAAAGTTTTAGAGTTATACAAAAAAGGAAATAATTTTTGGCGCCAAATTTGGCGATATTTCGGCGAAACTCGTCAATGTCGACGACATTTGGCAAGATTTTAAGCATAAACCAAACAATGACAGATTATCGCCAAATTTGGCGATATTTCGCCAAAACTCGCCAAGAACGATGACAAATGGCGATACTTTGGGCATGGACCAAATGACTGACTATCGCCAAATTTGGCGATATTTCGCCAAAACTCGCCAAGGTCGAGGACAGACGGCGAGATTTTGGGCATGTCCAAAACAATGACTGTCTACAGTTGTATTATAATGAAGATGTCCATAGACATTAAGGTACTGAAATTCTTTTCGGTGGTCCTGTAAATAAACTCTCCAGTAGATTGGAACCAAAAATCGAGATGCACAACTAGATGTTACAACATTCTTATATATGAAATTTCATAATAGTTTTTGAGATTTGAGAGTTAAATATGCACACACGTACACCAAAAGTAGCCAAGCTTGGCGACTTTTGGCATAGTTCTTGAGGGAGGCACGTGACCGTGGTCGGACCATTACCTAACTTCTGTGGTAGGACGGTATTGTGCTTGAAATCAATGAATGCCCCTAAAATTGCTATTGACCGTAATGTATTGGAAATCTTTTGAGTGTTCCTGTAGCAGAACTATAAATGATAAAGACACTTTTTTTAATGGAGAAATTAATTTTCTAACTCTTTACAGCATATATCACTTCTGAGTCGTTTGAAATAGCCCAATACCTCTAAAAAATGCTTTGATGAATTTCGGCCCATAGAGCGTAATGTATTTCGAATCTTTTGGGCGGTCCTGTAGATAAACTATTCAGTCGAATGGAACCGAAAGGGGAGGTGCACAACTAGATGTTACAACAATCCTAAATATAAAGTTTCAACATTCAACGCCTAACAGTTTTTGAGATATGCGAGTTTAATGAATTTCGGCCCATTGAGTGTAATGTATTTCGAATGTTTTGGGCAGTCCTGTAGATAAACTATCCAGTCGAATGGAACCAAAAGGGGAGGTGCACAACTAGATCATAGAACAATCCTAAATATCAAATCTCAACATTCTACGACCCATAGTTTTTGAGATATGCGAGTTACATACATACGTACGTACGTACGTACGTACATACGTACGTACAGACGGCATGGAAAAACTGGCCACAGTAGACTCGCCACTGGTCAAAATGAGTTGCAGACGCATTAATAGGATCGTGCATGCTAGCCTACGATGAGATGCATCGAAAAAAATTTTTAAATTAAATTTAGAGGTAGTCAAAATCGGTTTTTACGTCGAAATTTGGCCCCCAAAATTTTTCGGGATCACATTACTTCCTTATACTACGTACAAGGAAGTAAAAATGTATAACAGTAAACTCATGCTATAATGCAACTTCACTTATGTAAATTGAATTTTAAACGAGAATGTATCTTAAAGCTAAAATGAACTCCTTGCCCACAACATGAGATTTTTGCCCAACAGTCAGAGCCAAAATTCATTTATTCACTACCTTATGTGGGAAATAGTAATATATAGTTAGGATATGGTTTACAAATGGTTGAAGGGTGTTTATAAGTGTCTAAAATAATTGTGTATGTGTTTCGAAAAGTCATATATATATATATACTCTATCCCACAATGTAAAATTTTTTCTTACATGGGAAACTTGAAATGCAGCCCTCACGTAAGTCAAGAGTCTACTGTAGATGTAATGACTAACAAAACCAATCAGTCAACACTGAACTTAATTGCGGTCTAATAGACAGCATAAAGAAACAACTGCTTAATTTTTTTCTTCAGAAATGAAAAATTTTCAAAATGTTAAGTGACAAAAAAATTCTGAAATATGACAAAAACTAATGATTTTTCAGCAAATTATTTGAATATTTGCCACTAATGGCAGCTTTCCATTCTTTGGGTACGAATGCACATTAATCAAATAATCATTCCTCATTGTTGCCATTGGCATATTTAGCACCACAAAATATTGGTCACAAACATCCAAGATGTGATGAAATTATTTCACCATAATTAAAAATTATTCCCATTGTAAAACAGTTGGGTTTGACAATATTCTGCCGAATTTAGAAGATATCACCAAGCAGGGTTCAGTTTTTTGGCCCCCAGATTGGCGATAAATCATCAAAAGTGGTCAACTTAGGCAATTTTTGACATACATCCACTGTTTCCAAACCTAAAAAGCTTCCCCTAAACTTACACCATGTCTACAGAGCAATAGAAGAAAATCTTATGAAAAAAGAAGTCATTTGAGCTATAAGAAGAATAGAATAAGATTTTAGATATTTTTAATTTAAGTATTATAAAGTTATAAATTATACAAACAGAACTAGAAAACTTATTTAGAGTTAAAACCTTTCTGTTACAAATACGTACAATACTGTTATATAGAGCTAATGAAATTTTGCCATGATTCAAAATAAATCAGGAATTTTTTTTTTCTTTATGTATCAATATTTACAACGTAATATTGTGATTTTCAGCATAAGAATTGCACCTCTCAACAGTATGCATTGCAACACCTCTCAAAACAAGAGTCTTCAATGACAAGAGTGACTAAGCTGAGAATGAGTTCAGGATTACAAATGAACTAGAAAAACAAAAATTCTCATCTTAGATAAAATGCTTTGGCATACTTATAGCCCCTTTCTCAAAATTTTTCTGGGTCTGCCCCTGTTTCTCTCTATTCTAAAAAAAAAAGTAAAGGCCGCTGTCAAAGCTTGTTGGGCTAACTCCTCCTAAACCGTGGGAATTTGAGTTTCGACTAAGGTGCCCACAGATTTGAAAAATTCCGAGGAACCTGATAAGCTGACTTAAATTTCGAAAATCAAATTATTTAAGAAGATATTAATAAAAAACTGAAAAAATCAAACATAATGGTTGCCAGATTTGGCATTAAATCATTCATTACTTTGCAACAAAGTAATTCCAAGTACATAGAATCACGGGAAATTGACAAACATGAAGTAGAAAAACAACCATTTAACGCCAAATTAAAAAGTATATGAAATAAATAACTCAAAGTGCGTTACACAAAGTTGGCAGTTTTCAAATAGTAAGTTCGCTTAGACAACAGGAGTTTAGAATTAGTGACTATTCATTTTTCCAAAACAGAATAACTAATTATAACTGATTTTAAAAGCTCCATCTTGGCATTAGGAATGATCCGCGAAAATGGTATCATTCCAAGCAGGGTGAATCTTAACTTCGAATTCCAGAATGCTAGAATCCCATATCTTGAAAATGAAAACTAATTAAAATGCAGATTATTTTAAAGCCGATTCGGTCCAGCTGGAGTATTTGCTACCAGTACACATATTTGGTGGCATTAACTATGCCATTATAGCAGTTGTAGTACACTTTGGATATTTGCCAGTGCAGCGAGATGATATAATTCGTGGTGCTAAATACGCCAATCTGCAAAGGATTATGTATATGAAAATATGGATAACGGTTTTGCGGGAGCCTTACATGGGCAGTAATCATAAGTTGTGAGCATGTGTAAATCGCCATTGGTGGCAAGCTATCCTAGATGTTTTGTAGTTTTTATCAAAGAAAACATATGAAGAACTGTTTTCTTAGAGCTAATTATTAACTATACATATACGCAAGTCGCCAAATAATGAAAAATTGCCATAGGTGGCAAATTCGCAAGGTGTCCAATAGGTTTTACATAATTAAAAATACAGCTGAAACAGATGTTCTGATTTTATTATGCTTTACCTAATTAATATAACTTTTGAATGGCAACATTAACTATCATCGTCTTTTTGAGGAGTGCAAATAATTTTTCCAGCGATTATATGCGAAATCTGCACTCCAGGTGGAGTATAGCTCAGGACCCGTACAACACGAATTCCTATAGCAAAATATCTACTGTGTTATGGGGGGGGGGGGTTACTGTACTGTGAAGTTTAAATTTTTATGTACCAATGAATAAACATGCAAGAAAAGAAACAAGCAATGTGTAGCTCAGTAATATTCTATCTGATCCAATCTTTGGGTTTTGTCTAATAAATTATGTCTTTTTTATGAATAAGCCTTATTAGGGGACAAATGCCTCATACGAAAACCGAGAGTAGCGAGCCTAGGGGCCTTGGCCCCTAGTCAGAACAAAAATAACTTATATTTTATAGTGAAAAAAAAAATTAAAATACTAAATACATTTTGCTGGATTGTTAGTTTGCCAAGTCGTTTTTGGTGTTCATTATACATAAGTTCATTGATTTTGGCTTGAGCTTCTTCATCCAAGTCTTCAAATGGCATAGATGGATCAATGGCTTTTAAATCAATTTTTGGCTCATCCACAAAAAAAGAATCCCACCAACGTTCTTGTAGTTTTTGCAAGCATATCTGAAAAATAAAACTCTTAATAAGCTGAAATACTGATTAAAAGCAATACAGTAAAAAATATAACAGAGGAAAAGATACATTAAAATTTAATGACAATCAGTGACAGATCCAGAAAAGTTTCAATGGAGGGTCAATAAATATGACAAAGCATTTTAACAGAAATGGACAATTTTTTTTCATTTTTTATCTTGAATCCGTGTTTAACCTGAACACTCGAAATGTTGAAAAGACACATTGAAGATTTTCCTTCTTTGACCAGTGTTCCTTCCCAAAACAAGATTTCAAATATTGTGCTGATGCCCAATGGCTTTTGACAGGACACTAAAACCCATTAAAAATGACCATGGTAAACAACACTGGTCAAAGGTTAGTCTTCTTCTTTGAGTCTTTTCAATATGGTAACAGGTTAAACAGGGTTCAACAGTAGGGTTTAAATGCACATATGGAGAAGCTGATCTTTCTCTACCCATCCTATTGGATCTGCCATGGATGATAACATTACAAAAAGGGAAAGCTACATGGATATGCTGAAATAACTGGCAGACTAAACAGTTATTAAATAAATTAATTAAATGATGCAGACAAATTATGTCAAAATGTTCTTTTTAATAAACCCAAAACAGTCTTCAAACTTTGATTACAAAATGTTTCCCAGCATTAATTCACTAAACATTAAAATATCAAGTCAATGGCAGTCTTTGAGAGTGTTAAATACATACTTTACAGGTAGTGTAAGAGTAAATAATTTTTTAAATGTTAACTATCTACATTGACAATCAGTAAAATTTCATTAGAATAAATATCAGTCGTAAATTTTTAATATCAAGGAACTTTATATTTACAATAAAAGAATGTTCTTCATTTCTTTTGCAACATACTATTCAGTTTAATGATCATCATCTGGCAAATTTTTAAATTTTTAGAAAGTCAAATATTTAAGTTTAAGGATGAAATTTCAAATCACTGGTGAGACATCCTGTATCAAAAGATAGATTTTGTCATTTCATTTTTCTAACATCCATGACACTTTCTTCAAAGTCCAACTGCAGAAAAAAATCTTGATTGTTAAGTTAAAAAGTAATTTTTAAAATTTATAGATAAAATGGATTTTGATTACCATTTTTATCACATTAGAATATTTTTATAGACAAATTGTACATAACTAACAATGGTAATTTTCATAATTAAAATTTTAATTTTGATAAAAAGCAATAGTTGATAGGTAAAATTTGATTGGTAAATTCATTCGAATCAAATGCTGAACTGGTGACATAATTTGACGTTCATTTTAATATTTTCCAAGTGGAAATTTAATGTGCATGAAAATCACTTTTTAATAATTTATATACATTACTTTTTTTTTCAACTTTCTAGAATACCACAGTTAAATTTCAGTCCCTAAACATTAATTTTACTAAAGTTTTAGAGTATAACAGATTTTAGAAACTGATTGATTTCTCAGATTTTAAAATTATCTTGACTATTTTGTCAATTTTGTCGCACATGAGTATTATTTCTTTTCTTCCTTTCTTTCTTTTTCTGAAAAACTATCAAATACATTAAAATACTTCAGCTAGGAAAAATTTAGATGAAGATGCAATAAGTTTTAAGGAAAAGAGTTTTCGCTAATTTTCTTAGACATGTATTTAATATAAAGAACCAGTATTCAATAAGATCTGCATCTAAACAGCCTGTTAGCATGTTTTGAAACAGGGTTGAGGAAAAAAATTATCAGAATTAACAATTCATAACTGAAAATTTTAAGCAGTACTCATGATTAAATATTAATCATTAGTTTTCTATCATTAATTGTGATTTTTTTCTCATTACTGGTATGAAATCCCAAATTAAATAAAATTTTATACATAAAAATACAGTTGCAAAAACTCAATTTGAATAAAATTCAAGAATTTTTTAAAGACCTTTTGGAAGTTTAATTGCAGAAATTTGTCAACACAAAAAAATAATGAATAATGCAATGCTTGTTTCATACATGAATATGTTCTCCAGGTACTAATGTCCAGGTTGATTCTTCAACATTTATTTTCCAAGCTAAATCTCCACACTTCAAAAGGTGCCATTTTCCATCAGACAAAATCTCAACATTCACAGAGCCTTGTTTAATATGCACTTTTACTTGCTTACCAGTAGTAACATGATTAGGAACCTATAACATAAAAATAGTTTTAAAACAATGAAACAGTTGAAATACAAATTTGCTCTTGATTTATTAATATTTTTGTTACAAATATGCAGCATATATCTTTTTTAGTTTCAACAAAGAATATGATAACAAGCAGTATGTTAATTGTTTTTAAAATAACGTTCGAAAAAATTAAAGGGCAAAAGTACATTTATGAAAACAAATGTTGCATTCTTAATTCAGAATTTATCATGAAAGATAGAATTTATTTCTTTAATATACTGCTAATTCCAAAGAAATGGTAATTTTTTTGTTAATTAAGATATGTTGAAAGTTTAGGCTGTTTTTCACACAAAACTGATCATTTCACACAGGCACACACACACACACACACAAAAAAAAAAATTTGCTTATGATTACATTATTTAGTTTTTACCCCAAAAAAGCTCTTGTACAAAATTTTTTGTAACTCGTTCTTGTAAATAATAGCCAACCTAAAAAATTACTATGCATTTACAATGTGTCATACATACTGTAAAAGTCTGCAAAAACAAGATAACTTCTAATAGATGTTTATCAATAAATTGCCAGTTATATGTTATAGCATGATTGTTATCTCTTTAGTGTTAGTGTAGTTCATAATTTAAGTCCAAAAAAAAAAGTACCTTTATGCGAGCATCAATGTCCTTGAGACTCTGTGCCCATGAATAATCGTCATATCTAGCCCCATTATAACAATCAGGATCCATCCATGGAATTTTTGGTTCACTAAAAAAGAAGAATACATGTCATAAAAAAATCAATGCATTAAAACTAAACTATTCTCTCAAGCTTTATACTGCCGAAAGGCCAAAGAAAGCTGCCAGAAGTTTAAAAATACATACACCAACAAACTTCCTTGCCTAAAAGGATTTAAGTGGTTCAGAACTAAAGGCATTTTGTACCGTGTACTAAGTCGATGACTGTCCTGCCATGTGGTTTCAAAAAATCACACATAAAATGTAGAGGAAAGAGAAAACACCAGACATTTCAACTTTCTTTATACAAAAAGATGAGGAATTTTATGTAATTAAAGAGGAATGCTTATTCACTTACTTTCTTGTCAAGTACAATTTGGCAGTTACTGCTGCTGAACATAACAAACATTTGTTTTTGGATTCAAAAGGTGCAACTATACAAAAAATAACTAACTACACAGCATGAAACAGCAGCAAAAATACATTCCACGAGTAAATTTTTCAACAAAAACACAATAAAAATAATCTATCAAGAAC
The DNA here is from genome assembly GCA_038373885.1 of Cheiracanthium punctorium. Lineage (NCBI taxonomy): Eukaryota > Metazoa > Arthropoda > Arachnida > Araneae > Cheiracanthiidae > Cheiracanthium > Cheiracanthium punctorium. The sequence continues at coordinate 80,808 of JAWZYV010012451.1, forward strand.
ATAAAAATATGGTTCAACACAAAACACTTTGTCTATCCCACTAGAATGGAATCTAACAGAGATATTCTATGAAATTGAGACATCTATTGGTTTACTTATGTTCTTAGAGGACAGACATCACTTGGAGAGTGAGTTTTTATCAGTAGAGTCCATTGTCGGTCTCGTGGTATAAATTTTAAACTAACTGGCAAGCAAAATTTACAGTACCATACTGAACATGATTAAAAAAATAATAATCAATTAATAGACACTAACGAAAAGTATAGGGAAGTGATATAACTTAATTACAGCACTTTTCCGTTAAGTGAAAGCTACCGAAATTTGCCTATTTTTTTGTTGTTGTTGCCAAGTAGCTATTTTTTTTTTTTTTTGGTTGGTTGAGATAACTGTTTTTTTTGGGGGGGGGGGGGGTTCAGTTTTTTTTCTGTCACCAAGTAGCTACAATATTTGTGGGTTTTTTAGGCAATTTTCTTTTTTTGTTACCAAACACCTACAGGATATTTATTTTGAATTTAGCATTTTCAATGCCATGAAAATAAGCATTTTAAAACAAAATACACAAAAATATAAAAAAACAGACTCACCATTACATACGTCAGCAGAAAATCTGTTGACATTCTCCAAATTCAATAATTTTTTAATGTAACTACAATAAAAATTTATTTTTTAAATTGGTTGCTCCTTGGAATATGAGCGAAACTGAAAAAACTATTTATCACACCACATTAGAAACAGCAAAAAAAAAAAAAAAAACCCCCCCCCTCCCTTAAAAAAGCTGTTTCTCGAATATGGTACAGACATCAATTCCACACATCATAAATATACCTTAACAATATTTTGAAATTTATTAGTAAATTTTCAAACCTAATTACCTCTTCAAATTCCAATGTTACACCTACAGGACTTAACGTTTAAATACAAACAATTCCACTATCAAAAATATACAATTTCATTTCATGTCACAACTAACAAAATATGTGTGCAGGTAATATTTCATATTTCTGAAAAAAAATTGTCCGAAAAAAAACTCGCACAGTCTCGCTTTTTCTCCCTGTGCTGCAAATAAGCATAGTCATAGTCACAGTCAGTATCGATGAATTGATTTTGGTTATATCATATGCTGAATTATCAGTAGCATTATTTTGACATTAAAGCTTGTTGTCATTATTTGCATCATAGTTGGCATTCGATTTTTCGGAATCATAGTGCACTCATAAGAAAAGTAAACATGCATTTTTCCCAAAACTCTTCCTTCAAACCCTTCCTTGACAGATTTTTATTAAATCTTCCTGGTTTGTCATCATTTCCTATAAATTTATATTTATCCAAGAGAGCCAACACTCATCAAACTTCCAAGAAACAGAACCTACGAACTTAACGAAAAACATGAAACTAAAATAAATATAACTACATGCGTTAAACTTTGTGGATGAATACAAAACAGGAACCTTTTTGTTTGCTATTCAAACACATACTCAGCACCAAAGCATGATCAAGCAAAAGGTTACCAGAAAAAAAAAAAGTCACTAAGCTTCGTCTTCCACTAACGGAGACAAATCGCCAAGTTTCGGTGGTGTGCACTTAACGGATAAGTATCCTTAATTACTTCTGGGCATCAAATTTTTGAGATGTTCAATGCAAAACTTTTATCAGCATGACACAAGAATATAAAATACACAGGACTGCGAAAGATTAATGTAAAATACATTTTTAAAATTACACATAATCATTTAAAGGTTATTTGAAAATTTTTCATAAATGGCATACGATTCTTGATCAAGTTTAGCAGCATCACTGGCAGCAGAAGTTTGCAAGTTATCATTTGAAGCTGATTCTGATGGCACATCTACATCTTCAGGTTCAGAAGTAGATACAACTTCTTCAACAACATAATCTTTAGAAAGAAAAAAAAAAAAAAAAAAAGAGTATAGTAACCACACACATAATCAGAAGCAGACACCAGTTTTTAAAAGACAATATTTAGAAAGAAAAAAAAGTACAGTTATCATAAAAGCATAATCTTTAGAAAAAAAAAGTATTGTTACTATGCAGATAATCAGTAGTAGATGTCACTCCTTAATATTAATCTTTAGAAAGAAAAAGTATAGTTACTGCACAAATAAGTTTTATCTTGGTTACAGTCATTTCTTGATAATGTGAAAATATCTATAAATATCAACATTCACTAGGTATAAGCCAAAACTTTTACATCTTCTGCTCACTATACCCGGAATGATCTGATGTGCAATGCAGAACAATTGCAGTTTTTTCAAGACATTTCATTCCTCTCCCACACCACAAAAAATATATATATAAAATAAAAAAATGGCATCTTAGATTGAGGCAGGAAAATGATTTTCTTTTTCTTCCTGAATGATTTTTTTCTGTGATGTCATAGACATGGTTCTCAGTCCAGTTCCATGAATTCAGAAACTTTTGGGGGGGAGAGAGAGGTATACTTATGGCAGGAAATTCCACTGATTTACAGGTGAAATCACAGAGTACAGTTAGTTAGATAATATTTCTGAGCACCAGTTATTCACGTCATTTAATTTTCAACAAGATGAATCACTTGATGAGTCTATCATTTTACAAAGAACTGAAAACTAATACTGTTTGTTTACATATGAAATGTATGGTGAATTATGGGGTTAGATGGAAGGAGTGTATGATATTTCAAATTGATTCAAAATTTCGATAGATTTAATATTCAACACATGTATATTATATGTAAAACTAACCAGGGGCCTGTTTAGGAGAAATTTAGGTCCGTTAATGGTCCCTTCACAAAATATTTTATCTTAAAATGAACCCTTCACAATATTTTGCATTTTAAAAGCAAACCCTTCAAAAAATTATTTCTGTGAATAGCAGATCCTTCACAAATCTGTTTATTTCAAAAATTAATTTCTCGTGAATCATAGTTTGATAAATCTATACATAAAAAACATCAATGTGTTTATTTATAAAAATCTATATATGTATATATATGCATACATGTATAGTTTTTAAATTCAAATTTGTTAAATTGTACATTTCATAAATTCATAAAATCAGGCCCAAATTTTCACAAAAACAGGACCCTGGGTAGAAAAACCCGACTGAATGCTAATTTCAGATTCACAAAATCATGAGTAATTTTTTCACAATTTCTCAGAAACAGGACCCTGTCTGAAAAGCCTGGACAGATCCCTGCTGGACAGATTTACTGCTATACATCTGTAAGTACTGACAAAATAAGTATTTGGTATATCCCAATACCTTCATATACTGGGGCAGAAATATTTTCTGATCTGTGCTGAGCCATAGCCTGTTCCATGTACTTGCAAAATACCTGTTAAGTAATAAAAGCAGGATTAATACATTTAATTGATTATGCTGATATGAAAAACTCAGAGGTTATTTAAAAAGGGAAAGTTGAATAAATAGTTATTATTTTTCTTTCAAAATGTTTACCAGTGTATAATACAAAACATTAATTCCAGTAGTTGTAATAATCAGGGGCCGAAATTTGCAATTGCCCACTTGCATGGGGCAATAAAATTTTTAAAGGGGGAAGTAAAGCAAAAAGTTCAGTTGCCCCTTGGGGAACCAAGAAAAACTTCCATTTCTGTTTTCATCTTCAAATAAAGGCAATTTTATGAACAAACACTTGTTAGTTTACTTTTCATTGTAATGGATTAAGTTTTTTAAAAATTTTGTGAAGCAAAAATTTTAAGTGATTACCCAAGGGGCAAGTAAAACAAATCACAAGATTCTACCATGGTAATAATACAAAATCTTACAAGTGAAATCAACGCATAAAAAAAGAGTGGTATTCTATAAAGGTCAAAATTAACAGCCGCCACTTGTCAAGTAGCGATTGTATTTTTGAAAGAGGAGACTGCAAATTTTTGTACCAGTCACCACAGTCTATTCCCCACCCCTTTTTTTTTTTCACAAACATTTTTCAAAGTTTCTATAAATTGAAAATAAAATAGAAAGATATAAAAACATATGTTCTTGACACGACTCAACAAAACTTAAAGATCGATTTCGGGATCGGACTGGGAGAGGCAGGGTTGGATCATTGATACAGAAAATTTACGTACATCATGACCAGGGCTTGACTATAACCATGACTTGACTATATTTTTGTGCCCAGGGCACTTTTCAAATTTTATGCCCCTGTATACAGCTGGCTCAATTTTTGTGCTCCTGCACATAGCTTTAAAGCCAATCTTTCAGCTTATTTGTGTATGTGTGCCCAGTGCACATGCCCCAAGTGCCTATGAGATAATCAGGGCCTGATCATGACCAATAACTGAAAGTGATAATCTGTTCCTAAAATTTGCTAGCGGGGTGTTATAATGTCTACAATTGCAGTTTGAAGCAGGCACCTGCAATTGTTTGTTCTTACTTAGTTTCCTCCACCTGCAATGTACGAGCTTGCTTCCAGAGAACAAAAATCAGATGAGTGGAGAGTGTTCTTTATTAATTCTTTTCACGTGTGTTGTTCTAATACCAAAATAGTACATATCTATGGTCAATATTTAAGGAATAAAAGCTTAGGTCAGTATTTTTGAGACACCCTGTATATACTGACTGATAATTTATTATTTTTTGTAGCAAATAATAGTTGTAAAAGAACTTCTTAAATTTATGTTTTAAAAAATCTTTCTTTATTATTTAAGCTGTGCATGTTTGTTAAACTTGTTTGAAGTTGTGTAATATTTAAAAAAAAAAATCTGGAGCAACTCCACTCAACTTTCCGTACACTTACGATTAGGATCATTACCAAGCATTTAAATAAATTTTAATCAATGAATAATTCAAACATATGTACCAAATTGAAACTCAATTGAATGCACCGTTTAAATGCTAGTGCACTTTCAAGACTTTCTCCCCATATGCTATAATGTAAAAGAAACCTTTGTCGTAGCCCTGTAGAAAAACTATAAGTCCTATATACACCAAAATCAATACCGGTCTTGCGACGGTGGTTTATAACATATATGTCCAATTTGAGCTCAATCGAATGATCCGTTTAGGAGCTATCGTGTTCACTCACATACACACAGACACACACATGCATACATACATCTCGTAAAAACGGCATAAATGAATTCAGAAGACCTCAAAATGTGTAAATACATCAAAATCTCGAAGTCGAATTTTTTCATGATTACAATACTTTCCTTACATGGTACATGTTCGGAAAGTAAAAATGTGAGAGGCCACTCAAAATTCCAAACTCAGCAGCCACTGGCCACTTGCAAATTTTCTGAATTTCGACCTCTAATATTCTATGTTTGCCACTAAAACTTTACAACCAACAGCAGCACTGAATGGGGGTCATAAGAATGGAGACAACTGGAGAGAGTAGCTTATGTTTTCGTAATGCACCGGAGAGAAGACGAAATGCGTTCTTCTGCACCACATCACACATAAGGTCAAACGCAGTGGCGCCTCGTCATTAAGGGCCAGAGGGGCCTGGCCCCACCGACTAAATCAAAGTATCTTCCTATTATGTAAGGCAGTTCTTTCAATAATTTACCTTCATTATAAAAATACATGCGTTTTACTCTATTTTAATACTATGCATTAAAAAACACACTTAAAAAAGTGATAGTTACATGATTTTCCCCCTATCTAAACCATGCATGGGCCATGGGCTGGCTTGCCCTGAATTGGGCGTCTCTTCTCCGTTCACAGGTTGACATATTTGGCATTGAGCACAAAAGCCATACTGACGTGGAATCAACTTGGCATCCAAACGGCTTATTTGGCACTGCCTTCTGGGCCCAGATCTTTGGGCCCTCGCACGGTGATCTACACGACCGTACAGGGAAATTTCGGAGATCGGTAGCTATTGCCGAAATTTTCCACTTAGGAGGAAATCATTTTTTATGTGCGTGATCGTATTTTTGCAGTGCAGTCAGATATTTTTCTGTTTTGTTTTCTTGATTTACGAAAAGCGATGTATAAATGTAATTTTTATATATGTTGATATTTATTTTAAAATAAATAAATCATCTAAAAAATTATGAACAGGCAACTATAAAGAACATAAATATTAAATATTTAAATGTGGCTTTTTGTTTAGTAATAAAGTAAACTTTTCAATTTAACATAACTAGGTAAAAAATAGCAAAAGTTGTATAGTAAATTCGATAATTATTTGTCATTTAAAAAATTTTAAATACTTATGCTGTGTGCACGTGGGGATAGGTTGTTCTATATGTATATATTTTTTCTCGATTTTAATTGGCACTTTTTTTTCGGGTCCCACCACTGAAACGGGTCACAAGCCGCCACTGGTCAAACGCGTAATACGCACGTGCATATGACCGAAACACAATGCATCATGCGCATGCATTTTGGTCACATCCGCGGAAGCATACTCAGCACACCTTTTCAGCCACTTTGCTCTCTCCAGTTGCCTCCATGGTCATAAGCAATGCTAGCAACCACCCACCAATATTTGCGAGGCAGACCCCCGAAAAAGTAACAAGATTAATAGTTTGAGTAAAGTATTTTATCAGCCAACAAATGTATTCTGAAAAAGTGTAATAAATTACATTCATAACTAAACATTAAAAGTTACAAATCAAATACATGATCTTTTATGAACATATGTGTTAAATTCGGCACAAAACAAATTAAATTCTTTTTACTTATTTTGCATGCATTTGACATTTTGACAAGGTCCAAAGAAGAATAGGTATAATTTTCCAAGTTAAATAAATAAATTTTTAGGTTTAAGTAAGTTTAAGGAGGGAGCTTCCTTTCCTTGGTCTGTCAGTGTTAAGTTTTGTTTTTAAAATTATTTCAGATATTTAGAGCCCAAGTCATGCGAGAGAAGAGTCTTAAGAAAGACTATAGAAGAATGGGACATAATTCTATAAAACTGTTATAGAAATTTATACATTCTATATAAGATTATATGGGTCTGTGCACAACGTTTCTGAGGGGACTACCAAAAAATTGTGCTGGACAGCAACTTTTTAGGAATCTCCTCAAATACATTAAAATAAATCTACGCCTCTAGTAAATCTAAAAGTAAACGTTATTGTACATTTAGCTTAAACATTTCAGTTTAAAATAGAAATAACTCTACAACCATAGCTATTCTAATAAACGTTATAGCATACTTAACATGCTTTACAAGCTAAATTATCTCGTTACACAATAAGGTAAAATTAAATACACTTGCATTTCTGATAATGTTTTCAGCTTCTCCAGGTGCCAAACCTATAGTGCTAGACGTGCCTTTCTTGATTTTGAAGTAGTCCGTTCTGAAAGAAAAATAAAGTTGTTGCGTTTTTCTTTTTCTTTTTTTTTTTTTTCAAACAAAATGTCATAGGAATAAATGGAAATACATAAATCCAGTTACATTTACTTTACCTGCGATTCAAAAAATCAAATATTTTATCGAAAAAACCAACAATGTTCCCTTCACTGCAAAGAATGGGGTATAAAAGTTCATCATAATTTTTTTCTGTCGTCATTTTCCCAAAATAGAAAACTGCACTAATAGAAACACATTAAAATTTGAAGAAAATCGAAACTTAACAAGATGTAAACAACTTTTAAATGAAGAAATAGAGCGCGTGCGCAATTCATGGAGTTAATAGTTCAGAGGGGGAGGGATATGATCTGAATCAATTTAGTAAATAATAATAAAATAAGAATTAAAAACAATGATTTAGTAAGAAAAATACTTTGAATCGCCCTATGAATGTAATGAAATAGTGAGTAATTTTTTTTTAAACCAAAATTAGCTAAAATTAAATGGCAACTACAATTGCATTTCTATGGTAAAAATAGTAAACAATCATCTGTGAGCGAGTCGTTGATCTCCATTTAAACCACGTGAAATAGATGAGTTCTCGTCATTTATTTCCTGACGAATATTCACCTCAACGAGAGAAATGTCGTGCTTGTTCAGATTTTAAAAACTGGACGAAACAGCAAGCATCTTCTCAAAACCAGGCATCAAAAATTCTAGAAGATGTGCCCTTGGTATAAAAGTCATACATGTTGCATCATTTGTTATTGTATCTATAATTAGTTGAGCATCTCTAAGCCGTCATTACTCATGGTTGTTTTACTTATAAACTTTCTATTTTTATCTCTGTCTTTTTTTCTACGAATACCAATAAAATATCCAAAACTCGCCGACCGGTTCAAATTAAGAATAATTTATCGCTAGCGGGAGATACGGTTTTATTGATTCTACTGGTGCATTCGTTATGCTGTATTCTTAATGTTTGGCATCATGTTACAAATTTATATCACTATAATCACGTTTTTCAGAGTTATTTTAACCAAATTTTTCTAATGATTAACATATAATTAGAGGTCTGCGCCGCTCGGAAATTCGCGGTGGCGGCTTAACAACCTCAGAAACCCGGCGGCTCGGCGCAGCGTGGGAAATTTTTGAAACAGCGCATAATGGTAATGGATGTATGCGTAAACACACACACACACACCATATATGTATAAATTGGCACTAAAATGAGATTTTTAAAGACTAGAATTTTTATGAAAACTAGTCTTGAGTACACCTGGGTTCTAGGCGGAGGGGGGGGGGTAGAGATCAGGATTTATGGTATTCTATCAAAGAAGTAACTGACATTTATTTATCTATTAGCTGAAATTTCGGGCTCGAGATCCGACTTAAATAATACGGCATGGGCAAACTCGAATTAAAAGTCCTCGGGCTCAGGCTTTAAAATATGAGCCCGAACTCATCTCTAGTAGAGTGTCCTCCATGGGTTTCTTTCTAAGGGGTCCTGGCCCGCATCTAAGCTAAGTTTCGGAAGAAACTACGAGCAGTTAGGTCGGCGGACGAGACTTGGTTTTGAAGCAGGCACCTTCAGTCTTCCAGTTCAGAGTGCTATGTGCTCGGCCACTAGTGGGGCTCGAGAGAATGAGCTTGTTGTTGTGATACACTTTTAAAATATTTCTACTGAAAAACTGAAACAATAGATTTTATCAAAATCGGATAGGTTTATGTTGTTTATATAGCATATTCACGATACATTTAGTTATCAATGGACGATTGATACATTATTTGCTTTTAAGCACTTTTTTTTCTCTACAACCTTCTCATGAACCATTCCAAACCTATAATGTTCATTTGAGGTGTAATGCAATGTTTAAACAGTTTTTAAAACAATCAAATTGCGCCGTTGACTCAAAAAGCTTAAATTGTATCTTTACAAGTAACTAGCGTTAAGAAGTATCTAGAAAAAATAAGCAGTTGAAACGGAAAAAACACTCAAAATGCTGGTGTTAAACAATAAAGTAAATAAAAAACTTTGTAAAAAACACACATAAGATGTTATAGGTAAGAGGATACGCACGTTTCAGCCAAAAATTGTTTTGGCCTTCATCAGTCCAAGCCCTTCGTCGCAAGCAACACAGGGAACTGAAAAGAGATCCATTCTCTTTTCAGAGATCTTTTCTTTGCCCCTTGTGGCAATATCTTGCTTGTTTATCTCTTTTCAGTTCCCTGTGTTGCTTGCGATGAAGGGCTTGGACTGATGAAGGCCAAAACAATTTTTGGCTGAAACGTGCGTATCCTCTTACCTATAACATCCTCTTACCTATAACATGTGTGTTTTTTACAAAGTTTTTTATTTACTTCAAGCAGTTGAAAGTTTAGGTACAATTTTTTAGAAAGTTTTGAAGCCCATTATACACCGCAGTGTAAAATCAGCGTTATTCACTGGCACGCTGGCCTAGACCTCGGCAGCGGTGCAGACCTCTACATATAATACATGTTAAGTTATGTATGTAATATTAGTTTTAGACTGTAGGTCAAAAAAAATCATGTAACCTTGGTACATAAATGCGAATAAAGTAATTACTTGAAACTTAAAAATGTTTTGGGATGTCACTTCACAAACTGTATTATATATTATAATAAATAACAAATCTGCATCAGTTACAAAACTTAAAAAAAAAAAAGAAAAGAAAGTTCTTAAAATTCGAAAATTTTGTAAATTAAGTTACCCTGAAAAATGTTGCTCTGCATTGTTGTGTCTAAGAATTTTTTCTTTAAGTTTGGTTTAAGGCATGGTTTTAGTTTTAAGTGTAATTTATGAAGAATCATCCTGAATATTGTTAAGTCCCCAGGCATGAAAGTTTTCAGTCTTTTGACTGAATTCAGTCATTGATGCATTTGAGATTTAGTATTTAAATTAGTTTAATGAATTTAGTTATACTGAATACAGTGATATAATGAATATTAGTTAATTTAATAATGAATACATATAAAAGAATAACAGGTAATGTGTTAAGTGCATAATAATTTATTTGTTCTGTATGATCTGCAGCAAAGTTCAGTCTTTTTAGCTGTTTTGTGCTTTCATGCCTGAGTCCCGGGTATAATTAGTTTATTTTCATTTGTGTACCTAGATTGTGAAGCACATGTCATTACTTTGAACTACTACCTTAACTTGATAACACAAATGAAGTAAAGTCTACGCATCAGAAAATATAAAAGTTTTTTATATTTTAAATGACAAAAGAACATAAAACTAAAATTAATTATAATGACTAGGGCCAAACATAGGCTTCGGACCTGGTTGTCATACTGTGTACATCAAATATTATTATTCATTGAAATTTCCCTGCATACTATAACATTGTGTTGTTTCAATTATTACTAGGAGAAAAAAGAATGTCCTTTGGATCGTGAAGAACTTGGAAGATCAACTTGGGGTTTCCTACATACAATGGCTGCATACTTTCCAAAAAAACCTACTGCTACAGAACAAAGTAAAATGAGAAATTTTCTAAGCTTATTTTCTGAATTTTATCCTTGTAAAGAATGTGCAGATGATTTAAAAGTAGAGTAAGTATGCTTATACTTAATTGCATGTTTTTAACACATAATTTGTTATACAGTCAAATCTTGTTAGTAAGTCACCTTTTAAGATGCCGCTCCACTTACCACATCATCTTTCAGAAGCCCCATCCTTTTTAATATCCTTTTTCACATACTGTACTTTGTTTATTATGTTGCTATGTTTTCAACCATTCTGCTTAAGACGTCACTTTTAACCCTTTGAGGCTCAAGCCTTTCCCAATGCTGAAAAAAGAGCAGCCGTTGCCATCGCTCGACTTAACTACCAGCAAGATGGCTGATGTTCGAAACGTTCATTGCGTGCCACAGATCTAGAGACCCTTTTTTGACACAGCTCGCTGTGCCCGGCACAGCCAGCTGCATCAAAAAAAGGGTCTCTAGATCTGTGGCACGCGATGAACGTTCCGATCATCCGGCATCTTGCTGGTAGTTAAGTCGAGCGATGGCAATGGCTGCCCTTTTTTCAGCATTGGGCAATCTATCCAGCTGTTCTCGCATTCTTCCATTTTTCAGCAGATGTCAGTGCTGCTAAAAATGCTGCGTGACAATTTAAATGACGTGCTAAAAAAGTAAAGGATTCTCGTGGAGCTATGTCCCCTGTACCTATTTTTATAGAAATCAAATCTATTCTTCGTGACTGGCAATATTCAAAACGTCAGAGTTTGGTGTTACCAGAATAGGAACACTGCGCGTTAAAGGGTTAAGAGTGCAACATAAAATTAGTCCTATTTAATAGTCAAGGTTATCTACCAAAAGCACTTAATTTTTGTTGAGCACAGCTCTAAGCATTTTTCCTTGCGAAAATTGCTGTCTTATCAACAAAAATTTAGGAATTCATCCAGAACTATTCTTCGTTTCGACTTCCAGACAATGGCAGACTAAATATGGGGTCATTCTGCAGTATTCATGTGTTACATACAGGACATTTCACCAAACTTTTGATATATTTGTACATTTTTCCATGTCAAAATAGAAATCAGAAAGTTTGCAACTATTTTTAATGTTTTATTTACCACTTCAACTAGATTCCTATGCAGTTTCTATCATTTGGAGCCAATAGTTTTTTTTTTTTTTTTAATTAATAAAGTTTTGTTATGTACAGGACATCAATAAAAAGTTTGAAGTAATAAAAAACTTTGTAAAATAACACCATAAAGGTTATTTGAATGGCCATACAGCTATTTCAAGTAAAAACTTTTTGCTCTTCATCAGTGGAAGAAATCACCTAATGCCAGAAACTACTTTTTTATTACTTTATGTTTTAAACCAGTTATTTTGAATGATTTAGTTTTCACAAAAAGTTGTTTTCAAACTACCTCCAGCAATTTGAATTCTGCTCTGAATATATTAAATATTTTCACCAATAAATGTAATGAGTAAAAGAAGAAATATGCACTTATTTATTAACTTTAAATTTTTTTGTGTCATTAATTAACGAGATCTAATTACTTATGTTACATACGGGATAAGGCTGTTTGTTACATATGGGACACACGAGTTTAAGTAACAGTACTGCAAGAAATTGTAATCTGTAATGTACACAAATGTTAATTTAATTAATTTATTAACTGTATTATAAAATTTATGTTAAACTATAAAAATAATATGCAGTTCCCAAATTCAGAATATGTATAGATTTGCAAAATTAACTAAAATTTTTAATGGGGAGATCCATTTTTTAAAACAATAATTTACTTAAAAAATAAATAAGTAAAATCCTAAAGCTAATATGAGATTGTCAGCTAAAATTTTCTCGTTTTGCTGACAGGTTGAAAATTGCTGCAATCAAGCATCATGTAAATTTTTGGCTGTAAAAATTTTACTGAAAATTATGCTCCAGTATTTATTTTTTTCATCCTTTTTTGTGAATAATTAGCTTTAACATTGCTTTATTGAAGCCTCCAGTATCATTAAATTATGGAATTTGATTTTTGTGTTTGTGAAAGATTTATTTATGATAGTTGATGAAAACTAAAACACAGTTTTTCATGTTTAAAATAGCTGTATGTGTGTATCACTCCTTATCAGTTTTTATATTGTGAAAGGATTCTCATTGCTCCTATATTTTATTTTCAGTATTATGTAAATAAAGGTATTGTGCTTGGGTTTGCTTTTCTTAAGTATTACAAAATGCATTTTATAATGCAAATTTAAACTTACAAAATTTTCTTGTAATATGTTCTAGCCTGCTGTCTATATTGTGGGCATAAATGCATTTTAGTTCATGTACATTATTTATATGGGTGAAAGCATCTCGTGACATAAGCTGGAGCAGATTTCAAAAGAAAATAAGTACTTTTCCTTTTACAGGGCATCAATGACACCAAGATTAGCAACCTTGTGTTTATTTCATATGTTGTTATTATTCAGTTTATATCCATGAATAAATATAAAATTACTAGTAGACAAAGCCACCTATTGAGGCAATTACAAAAGGTGCTAGCTATGTGCTTGATTATATAAGGGATATGTCGTCACTAACTACAGTGAAAAACGTTTAACACAAAACCAAAGGGACCAAAATATTTTTTCGTGTTAAAGGATTCGTAAAAAAAGAGCAAAACTTAACCATATTTTCGATGTTCTTATATTTTATATCGATTTCCTGTTAAACAACAAGTAGGTTACATTCATTGGGATGAAAAGCAATTACAAAAAAATACTATTTTGAGCAGAAAAAATCAGTTATGTTTTTTTTTTTTTTTTTATGTATTTTTCAGAGCCATATTGTCCACAAATTTTCAAGATCGTCCATAGTTTTATTCATTCCTACATTAGAATGCGCATCTAAATAACTGCGTAGACTGTTTATCACTTTTCGCACTTCAGAAGTAGAGGGGACGGGAACTGCATTGTTGATTCCGTTGTCAGATTCGTCGTCGGAATCAACAGAATCTTTTGGATTTTGAACAATATCCAAAGTCTCTTTCTGTCATAATTGGTGCTGTAGTTACATCATTATTGAACGAAACATATTCATTTATTGATATTGGGACATATATTGATCACGTAATTCTGAGACTTTCCCAAATATTTTGTTAAATGTCGGCTCACTCTCATTCTCGGCTGATTCTTGCAATGCTAAAGAAAGTGCATTCCCACCAATCACCATTTCTTTGATACAGATAAGAATTTTATTCATTAGGATGAGGGGGAAAGACTTGATGGATGATGCTATTAATACTTCTAAGATGACGAAAGGTAGAAAAACCATTTCCCAGAATTTAAATAAAATTTATTTTCCAGAAAAACGTTCTAGTGATTTGTCGCAAACATACCACTGAAGATTAGAAACGAATTTTTTTTTCATGTTAAAGGAACAAAAATGCATTAAATTGCATATTTTGCGTTCCGGACCGTTGTCTCATTTCATGTTAACCGATTTTTCATGTTAAGTGTTTTCCTGTTAAACTGAGTGGTCAAATTGTAACCAAGTTTGGAATATAGATTATACACAACATGCTCTCAAGGAATTTCGAAAAATAAATTAAAAATAGTTCACAAAATCTCCACTAGCATAAAAAAACAGCACATTTAATCATCGGAAATGGCTAATTCAAGCGGTACAAACAGTTTCAACATTTATTCAGTAGTTTTTGAGCCTTTATTAGCCAATTTGGGTCATTATTTGAGCAGAATTCATCATGCAAAGTGCCACCTAACAAAAAATTTTTGAACTAAACTTCAACCATTCCTTTCCTTTCCAACCTTTTAGTAAAAAATCTTCCTTAAGCACTTCTTCTGTGCAGTTCAGATGCAAAATGTGATAGCAATTGGCTGACCCATTTTAACTGCAGAATGCTGTAAGGAAAAGTACCAAAAAATATTTGTGCTGCACAGCATTTAAATAAAATCTTTTTTTTAATGGATGATTATTATTATTTTTTTTTTCTGATGTACTATAATAGTCTTAAAGTATGAGGAAAATGTACAGCTAGACAACCCTTCTTTGCATTCTTCTATTACTGTGCTTTTTCTTCCCTTCTTTTAAGAAAATAATTATATTTCCCAAGATGACTTAATCACATGTTTCATATGTTGTCATCTAGCAGTCTTTTAGTAAAAAATTTGCTCTTATATTTTCAGAATGTCTAAAAAACCTCCTCAAGTTGGCAGTCAAGCAGAGCTGTCACAGTGGATGTGTGATATGCATAATGTAGTCAATAAAAAATTAGGAAAACCTGTATTTGATTGCAGTAAAGTAGACGAAAGGTGGTACACTGGATGGAAAGATGGGTCATGTGACTGAGCTTAGTTCCAGTTAACTAATTTATATGTAATTACTTCTAAATATCCAATATTAGAAAATTTGTTACTGTACAATTTTGTGTACCTATAACTATTTATAAATAAAGCATTTTTATATTTTATTATTAAAATAGGTGTAGTTTATAACGCAATTGAAAACTTATGTAGCAAAGAGGGAAAATGAGAAGCATTATCTAGAATTAAGTAATAAAGCAACTATTAAAATGCACCAAATCACATAATCTGGTTTCAATTCATAACTATGCAAGTCTGGATCAACAAGTGTTTTAACTTATAGCAGCTTTTTGGTGAATTGATTTATTTATCAGTTTGTATGATATTAATTTCTATATTTTTGAAAAACATGTAATTAATTGAAAATTGGAAGTAGAGACTTTTATTGGAAGTACAAAATTCTCTTTAGCATTTTAAGATTAGAAGAAAGATATTTCTGGATCAAACCTTAAATCCAAAGCTTCCATTAGCTTTTCTTTTCCCCCACTCTAATCCATAAAATCTGGTTTATTGTAGGGCCAAGTATAAAAAAAAAAAATATATTTCTTTTTCTGTCTTTCTCTATGAACTTTAGGAAGATGTTTAAAAAGAAATTAGATTTTAAGGTCCACACATTGTTTTCTTGCATAAGTTCTCAAGAAATGCAAATTGATCGGTGTAGGAAAAAAGCTCATCCCATTTTTTACAATAAAAAAATTATTCATAAAAATGAAACAAAAGTGCAAATATTATTATACATTGTGACCATTAACTACTACTACTTTCTCCCAACACATAAGCAGTCACTTTTTAGATTCTTTAGCAGAAAAAGGCCTAGTGTTTTGATAATATGAATTCATTGACTGCTTTTTTAACTTTATCTTCATTCTGGAATCACTGCTCTACTAAGTTGCTTGGAAACAATTGAAAAAGATTTTAGTCACTTGGTGCAATGTCTAGTGAGTACGGCAGATAGGGCAAAATTCCTCATAGCAGTTCATTTATGGTTTGTGAGATCATGGAACTTCTATGTCTTCAAGCATTATCATGCTGCAATATCACTGGTTGATGCCCATGTCTAGGATAAGATCCCTTTTCATGAATTTTGTCATCCAAATGTTTTAATTGAAAAGCATAACATTCAACACTGATAGTTTCATTTGTTTTTAGAAGCTCGTAAAACACACCCCAGACATTACACCAAATACAGAGTAATAAGTTAATTGTAAACACAACATAACATATATTTTAATGTTTCCATAAAAAAAACTCTTCTTTTTCAGTTTTGAAAACAATGAAAAAGAAGTGTCAACTCATCTAGCACATTGCTCTTTTGTCTGTTCATGTGGACTCATCTTCATTCATTCTGAATTTTTCCTTAAGCACATAGTCTTTCAGAAATAGCTCGTCGAGTTATCCCTAATATCTCTGCGAATTAATGTTGTATTTGTGCAGTGCCTAGGTCCAAATACCCCTTTAGTTCAATATCACTGACTTTATAAGGCCTACCAGAGCATGGTTTATCATCCAAATCAAAATCAATTTTTCATTTTTTAGTACTGGATCCACTTCTGGCATGTGATTTCACCATTAAGTCATACATGTAGTTCTATGAGCTACAGCAGCACTGTATCCTTGGTGTAACTCGTAGACAGTGTTGAATATGCACCATACACTCACTTCAATTTTTTTAGTTAAGAACACTATTTCCCTAATAAATACCTAAAGCACAAGCAATTATGAGCAACAGTATGCACTAGCACAAGAATCAGTAGCTATCACATATTGTCTTAGGAGTTGCCATCTATTGGAAATATACAGAATATTTCAGGTGATGCAAAGCTTCACTGACTTTCTGGAAGGAAGAACTTTTTACAGTTGAAAAAGGGTGAACCACACTCTAGAACCACAACAACAAGCCACACAAGCCACAACAACTCAATGAACCACACTCCAGAAGGGTGAACCTTCTCTCTAGAGATGAGTTCGGGCTCATTTTTCAAAGCCCGAGCAAGAGGACTTTCAATTCCAGCCCGATCAATATTATTTAGGTTAGAGCCCAAGCCCAAAGTTTCAGCTAATAGGTCAATTACTTCATTGATAGAATATCATAATTTTTGCCGTTTGTGCTAATTAAAGTCAAATATAATAGGTAACTCATAATGCACTTTCTAATTCTTTATATTCATGTTATCAATTAATAATAATTAGTTTATTTCTCCCATGAATCTCTTTTTAAAATTTGTTTACAAGGAATATGTTCGATAAAGGTGAAATTTCTCACCTGCCCAAGCCTGAATACAATCATGAATTACAGAGCTCGAGCCTGATTTGGGCTCAGGCTGAGACCATCTCATTTCTAAACCCCACCCAAAGTGCTGTGAACTGTTTTAATTTATAAGTATTTATTAAGTTCTTTATTACTTTTAACAATTTAATACCATTTTCTATACTCCCATTAAAAGACGCGGTCCTGAGAGGTCTTACAAATGATTTAAATTACCAAGTTCCTATTTCTCATTAAAGGTAATCCAAAGTAGGAAATCTAGTGGCATTCAAAATTTCAGCGATTTGCTACTTGGCATGAAAAAATATAGAAATCTTATTTCTGAAAATTTACTACATTTATCTTTTATCATTATGACTATAAGACAAAACAAGGCTTTCTTCTAAAAAGTAAGAATTTTTTTCCAAAGTACAATAAAAGTAAAATTGTTAGGAGCCCTGAATATATGTTGTACATAAAGTTTGGATTCAGTTCTACTGATAAAAACAATTTACAAGTTTTTATTAATTAAAAAAATAATAATAAATTTTAAAACTGTTTACCTTTTGACCAGTAACTAAACCAAATTTTCAAACTGAAAAAAAAAAAAAAAAAAAAAACTAAATGCTTAAAAACATTTTACCTAACAGAGGGAAGATCAGAACCCCTATTCTAAATTTATTCCCTCATTATAATGCCTATTGTTACAAAAATTTTAATAATGGTCATTCTGAATATGTCAGTAGATCCTTTTTGTTAATATGCCTTCACACATGTTAAATAGAAAAATTTCAAAACAGTTGCTCAGATACATTAACAAGATGAGTCTAATCAGTATTGTTTCATATTCTAATGAAGGATAAATTATCTAAATTGATTTTTCAAACTTATGTTCCTGTTTCTTTTATAAACTGGAGTTTTTCTCTTTTCTATATCAAGATAGCCATAGTACACTGCTCAAAACAATTAGGGGAGCACATGGCTTTAACGAAATTCCGCAAAAACTTACACCGATAAGTAACATAAAATAAATCATCCTTAATTTAAAGCCTAGCAGTAAACAGAAGAAGAAAACTTAGCATATGCAAATCAAAGTTCATGACGTCAAAAAACAGAAAAAGAATATAAGGGCAGAAATGTCTGTTTTACTGCCTTAACTGTGAAATTCAATTGCTCAGTATTTTTTTTTTATTTGAGAAAAGGAAACTTGAAAATGTCTCAACAGCGTCATTTACCGCTCCATGGCATGGCGTATTATAAGCAGACTGTAATCCGGGCAAACACAACGTAGTGTCGCGGACAATGTTGGAGTCACCAAAAGTGTTGTTGCAAGGCTGTGGAATCGATTCCAAGAAAAATGGAATGTTAGATGTCGGCCACACACCACTACAGCAACTGATGATCTGTATATACTGTTAACAGCTCGTCGAAACAGAACAGACAATGCTACTCAGCTGCAAAGACAGTTGCTCTTGGCAACAGGATGAAGGGTGTCCAGCCAAACAGTACGTAATAGGCTTCATCAGGAAGCTCTCTATGCACTTAGGCCAATGGTCTGTATTCCCATGACCTCACGCCACCGTGCAGCCCAAAGATGAGCTGCTGAACATCGAGATTGGGAGCAACATGATTGGATCCATGTGCTGTTTACAGACAAGTCCCGATTCAGTCTGGAGTGTGACACCCAATGTGTTTTGGTTTGGAGGGAAAGGGGCACTCGAAATAGCCCCTCATTCGTTCATGAAAGGTCACAACAGGGTTCCCGCTAGAGTGCGAGACAGCAAGAATCTCGCATAAATTTCTTAAATATCGCACAAATATATTGCAGCGCGAGGCATTCTCGCACTGCAAAATACGCGCCACCTGCGCGAGATTCTCGCAAGCTGTTTGAAAGTTTAAAAACGCGAGTTTACAAATACAAAAATTTGTTTTTACTCTACTACTGTCGGATAACGAGCGTGCCTCGGCCGCAATGAAGCGTACCCCCCCCCCTTCCTTTCTTGAGTTTCAGTTCAGAGATAACACGGTTAAATCATCGGAATGCAGAGGGGGAATATTAATTATTGCTATCGGTGCTGAGCTGATGTGTTGATTTTTCTCCTCCTGCTTGCCAGCTGTAAAATGTTTTGTTTTTGTATATGTGTCCATTATATATGACTTTTGAGAGCATTTCATCTGTTTTTTTTATATACCACCACGATTCATGGAATTATTGATAACCTCTGGCAGTTTGAAATTTGGACACCCCCTTCCGTTCTAAGTTTAGTTGTCATTCGCAGTAAGAGTTAATCAATCTTTTAAGAAGACACCCCCCCCCAAAAAAAAAGAAGCTGAAATTTTCCGGTTAAATGCCACATAATCTAGCTTATACTGTAGTAAGAATTTGAACTTAACTGTATTTGTTTTAACTTTGTCACACATATTTGTACCTTACCAACTTTGTAGCATAATATAATTTAATATTTATATAAATATATTATATAAATATTAAGTTATTTTATATAATGTTATTATCCTAGATAAAATATTATAGTTAATAATTCTTTTGCTTGGTTAAACTGGATGTGATTCTTTGAATAAATTTGAATATTCATTAACTTTGAATATCCATTAACAATTCAAGTGCAAATTTCAGTGCACTTTCAAGTGCAAATTTAAGCAATCTTATTAGAATAGCTGATGGAAATATCAATTTAGAAAGTTTTCCATATGATCAAGCTGTAAAATTTTTTAATGAACGGAAAAATCGGTGTTATTGAAATTGGAAATAAATAAAATGATGTTAAACAATATTTATGTTCTCACTTAACTTTCAGAAATCTCACTCAAAATTTTTGGATGGGTGAGAAATCTCACCCAATTTTTTTTTTCTAATGGGAACCCTGGGTCACAATACAGACGAGCTGGTTGGATGGTATAGGGTGGAATCAGCATAGGGGTAAGCATGAACCTGCATATCATTCGGAATGGTACTTTGACGGCCCAAAGGTATGCAGATGAGATACTGAGACCTCATGTCATTCCTTATGCTGCAGCCATTGTGTGTGAAGATTCTTTTATTTTCCCCTTGGAGATTGCACATCTTGAGGCGTGGAACAGTATTTCCCAAAGTCTTATCGATAACATCATCACATCCATAGAAAACAGGTGTGCAGCAGTCAGCTGCTCAAGGAGACCACACACCATGTTCAAAACCTTGCATCATTTCTAAGCAGTACTTTTTTTTTTACATTTTTCTGTAACCAAATTGTTACCCTAAATCATCTTTTCATGTTATTTTCCTTATTTCCAAAGAATTAAAGCTTAGTTACAAATTTATTAAGACTTTTTTTCTGTATTGAGCATTGATGAGCGTGTATTATCCATTTTATGCCAATACGTGCCTGTCTCACAAAGTTTTCTTTGCTTGCTCCTATAATTTTTTTGAGCAGTGTATGTCGATTCAGTAAAAATAAAAGGATACTACAATGAATTTTTAAAGTGTAATTCAAAGATTCTGCATTATAAGAAGTTCATATTACTAACAGTTCTTTAAGTCAGTGGTTAACTTTTGTATATTTGTGATCTAATCAACTTTCTTTTCATAACCGTCTCATCAGTTAATTAAATGATTTGACTAATTAGTGTATTGTATTGTGATGAATCTAACCTATGCAAGGGCTATCTGTCTCATTGAGAAATGCCTTGGGTGGAGGACTTTTTGATGGGCTCTAATTGTATTTACATCGCACCTGGAGAAAACCACCAGACCCACACTAAAGCATCTACCATATTCGATGTCTTATCCACTAGGACAATGTGCGGCCAATCATCTAATTAGAATAAACAATTATAGCAGTGATAATAAAGAGTTACAATATTATAATTGGTATGCTTTTTAGCTTTTTGTATATTCCTAAAAAATACAGCATTAATTTTTGTTAATTTGTTAGCCAAATTTGTGAAAACAGCATTCACTTGACTGTGAAGCTTCACATTTTAAAGAAAAATTATACAATTCAATGTTACTTACAATATGATTATTCCACCACAGGATTTTTTTATATATATAAAAAAAAAAAAACAGGGTGTACATAAAAGAATATCCTAATTTTGAAGAGTTACAATTACAAAACTAAAGTAACACATTTACAAATATTATACTACAACATTAATTTTCGTTCATTTGTTTAGCCAAATTCATGAAAATGCCATTCACTTGACTGTGAAGTTTCACATTTTAAAGAAAAAATATACATCCAATGTCACTTACAATATGACTAGCGGAGGCATGCAACAAGTGCTATCATATATACCAGTCTCAAGTAATATCCAGTTTCAAATCTAAGCCTAATAAGTAAAATGTGAAGAAAAAGTATTTACAAATTCGAACCTGAAAAGAGACTGACATTAAACTAAAACCTCACAGTAAATGACATTCTTAGTAAAAACCCTATTTGACTTAGTTAATTTTCCCTGGCTTGGCATATCGAGTACCTTAACCTGGTCACAATCAATTTACTAATTTAGAGAGAATTCTAAAGATAAATCACTTGAAATCCCTTAATAACTGTATTATTTCTGTACGGATAATTAAATATTTATGCTGTGTTCTAATAAAATCTATACACTTGTTTTCAGAAATGCTATTTCCTTAAGCTCTCAGCAAACTGTGCAAACCAGTAGAACTCAGTTTCTCAAAATCGGCATATCAGCCATTTTATTTTTCGCCAAACTAAAAAATTTTACATATTAGTCTCGGAAATGTTCAATCCTTATTATTTTGTGTATAAAACATTTCATTCCTGCTCCGATTTCCCATGTACACAATATTATAATTTAAAAAAAAATAACCTTACAAATATAAACTAAGAAAAAAAAATCATTATTATATTCTTTTATTTTTACTTTAAGAATTAAAAACATTTTATTCGACAAAATCACCACACATGGCAACCACGATGCTTATTTCACACTTTTTTCACTACAGGGGTTACTATTACGGAGAGCAAAAATTAGCCTTTTAGACATGTCTTATCAATATCTCCTACAATACTTCAATTTCCGAAATTCAAGTTAGCGGAAGACCTTCCTCAGAATTTTCTGAATCCATGGACACCTTGGTCGAAACTCAACTCCCCACTGTTCCGGAGGATATAGGCCCAGATACATACATACATGTGTTCACCTCCAGATTTTACTTTAATAGATTTATTCTATTATTTTTTTTGGGGGGGAGGGGGGCAGGGGGTCTCCAATGAATATTATAATAATTAAATGTCTTCAAATTCCTTAACTGGTGCGTTTATCGCTAATTTGTTCCCTTTCGTTTTCATCTAGTTCTTTTTGGGAGCGTTGAAACTTGTGCATAACTCCTCAAACCTATGACTGCAAAACTCGCCAAAGTGCGGCACTTTTTTTTTTTTTTAAGGTTGCCAAAAGTGATTGGTGATTGTGCTCAATTGATTTGCATCCGACATCATTAAACTGATGCTTTCAAAAGAAAACTGTCAAATGAATACAGCTATTTATAACATTTCGGAAAAATGCATCCGCTGAAATTTTAAACTCCTGTTATCCAAGCGATCATATTAGCAATTTTAAAATTTATGAACTTTAAGAAATACATTTCGACTTAATTCTTTCTCATGCTTTTTAATTTGACATGAGACTGATGTGATGTCTTATGAAATGCAATACTTATGTGAGAAGAAAGGCTTTTATTATGGTTACTGATTGGTCGGGGAGAATATGTGCATAGTCATACTGCATCAAAAGCAACTTCCAAGAATCTACCTCGAGGTGCTGTAGTGTTTTAATATATATAGATTGTTCCAACACCCCAGGATTTTTTTATATAAAAAAAAAAACAGTGTACATAAAAGGACATCTTAATTTTGTGGGGTTACAATTACAAAATTAAAGAGGTAATAATTTTCTTTTTTTTTTTTTTTTGGTGGTCAAATTGCTTTTTTTTTTTTAAATCCTGCACCCTTCCCCTAGGTTTATGGCATATTTTTTATAAATGGTTAACGTTAATACATTAAACATTTATCAAAATTGGAATTTGTTATTATTAGAATTATACACCTGAGAAAGTCTTTTAAACATAATTTTCCTGAACTTCTTCATCTTTGTAATAGTAGCTCTTCAAATTTGGAGCATTCTTTTATGTACATCTTGTATAATGGTAGCATTGATATCCAAGACCAAAAATAAGAAGTTAACAAAAATTCTGAATGAATGATTCTGAAAAAGTAGCAGTCTTCTGGTATTCAATACCAAACTGACACCAATGGTTAAAATACAGTCCTCCATGTGATAACTTATTAGACACAGAAAATGCATACTTCATATTAGATTTCTACTGAAATACTGAAGAAGAAATCTCTATTAAATTTCTATTGAAATATGAAATTCTTATAGACCTTTTCAATCACATCAAATAGTGAAACATAACAATAAATATGAGCTTAGAACTGTGATTAAACATATTTTTAAAAATACCAAAACAGTGAGAAAATGGTGCTTTATTTTATAAAAAATAGTATTACAGACGAAATCTGCTTCCAGATTGGTATCCACAAATTTGTTCATGCAAACAGAATCCACAATTTATATAAACAATGAATTCCAAGTAAAGAAACAAAATATAATTCTCACAGTTTTTAATTTTTTTTTTTCCCCCATTACTATCTCTTAGTACTTTTTGTACTACAGCATGTAAGCAATCTACATAGCATAAATTTATTTGTTCTGCTGATACATATATTTTTATTACACCATATATTAGTATTTAAATAAATCTAACAGTATTAATCATACATAATGATTTTAGGTGGGTGTAAAAATACTGTCAAGCAAAAAATATCACACTACTAAGAGAACATGGCAGATAAAGTTTGAATAGTTATGAAAACTATTCATATTCAAACTTTATCTGTTATTTATTGTCTTTGGTAAGAAAAAAAAACAGAAACTGAAAATAAATTACTTATTTTGTATTGTGTTTTTCCATTTGTGCTGCTTATTTGAACAATCCCATAAGTCACTATTTCAATGGAAATGAATTTGCACCCAAAACTTATAATTTGTGGGCAGATGCATGTTTACATGAAAAACTCTTCAAATAACGCCACATATATATCTCTGCAGAACTGCCTGAACTTATTGTTTGGCTGAGAAAGCCTGTAGTCCTAAAAGCTTTTTTTCCCACAAACCTCTATCAGCTGACTTAAGGGGTTTCTCAAATAAGCAGTTCATTTCTTTTTCTAAAAACATTTCTTTGTCAGTTAATATTTTGTGCATGGAGTTTGTAGTTTTTAAAAAAGTCTATTTACACTTTTGTGAATATATATCATTGTGAATATATATCAACCAAAATTATAATTAACCAGATATGATATATAGGACTATACCATCTAATCTGATATGATTTACTTATGCACCTTTATTAAATAAATTTACAATAGTGGAGGAAGATTTCTAAATTTAAAACCATTAAGACTGTAAAGTAAATTCTTGATAGCTAAATAAATCACAACATATAAAAATATCCCAACTATTCAAATATAATTAATCAAAATAAAATAATCAAAATAATTAATCAAAAATAATATTTGTCAGATGCACAATTCAATATCTGACAAACATCTTAAAATAAATTTAGTAAGAATGTTTGATAATAACTATACAGCTCCGAGAAGAATTTAAAGGGGAATTTTAGTATAGCATAGCTTTTAAGAATATTGTGCCTTTTTATTGAAAAAATAAATAAAATACACAGACAGTAAGGTGTAGTTGAAACTTGCTCTTGCTTTAAGAAAATTTTGACTTTATTTCAGAACTTCAGCAACCAAAAACATTTCACCTACAATTGTGTGTAACTATGAATATGCAGTCAGCCCAATTGCACCAACTACTGCTCTAAAATTGAATTCTTTTATAAACTATTGGAAAATTAATTTTAATACTTTATTTATGTAAGAAAGATAAGCAATAGCAAGCTTAATTTTAATTTCTTTCAACTTACTACAAACATACATTGAAATTATTTGAGAAAATAATCATTCATAAAAATTATTAAATTTTATCACAAGCATTAACTAAATAATATAAAATTGTGCCAGAAAATATAGATACTAACAAATCACTGAAAAACAGAGCAAACTAAATACAGTCAAACCTCGTTATTTGGTCACTTTTGAAAAGTCCCAGCTAACTGAATAGGAATTCTATATATTTTAATTTCACTTATATAGTCATGCCATCATAGCTATACCCGCTTATATGGTTACTTTGATCTTTGTGGGAAATATTTTTGAAAATTGAAAAAGCTATCTTTCAGTGAGAGATAAGCAATCTAGCCTTTCTTCCTCGTGTTGATAGGTAAAGGGACAGTTTGCAGATTGCCCCTCCTCCCCCCCACACACACGGTTAGTACTGAATAAGCCACTCATTCCTTTAAAAAGAGGATTGCACCTTGCTCTATCCACTGTTTAGAAAGGAAAAAAATGTCAGGTGCAGAGCATGTGTCATATCAATCCCTGGAATGAGTTCCAAGCTTGTTTTATGCGTTTTCTCACTGCATTTGTGTTGAGCATTGTTAGGCTTTTTTTTTTTTTTTTTTTTTTTTTTTTTAATGCAATCTGTGGCCTCAGAAACATTTAAAAACTGTTAGTGATCTTGAAAAAATAGTGGTAAGAATATTTAAACCGAAGGAAAGGAAATCCTACATAAATGAATATTTTAAATGTTGAAGTGTTTTTAACTTTTGTAAGTATATTATGCATCAATTATTATTTTCTTCAGGGGGTGGCTGACAGGGTTGCAGAAACCCCAAAATAAGTATATGTAGGATATGGAGAAAATTACATATTTGTGGATAAATTTGAAAGTTCCCCTTGATATCCCCATGGTACATTTGAAAGTTCTTTTTAAGAAATTTGAGGTTCAGTGACCGACCTAGGCCAAATTAAAAAATCTGATGTGTCCAACACATGACTTCCTTGCACGTCTATTAATTCAAAAATGTTTTTTACGCACTTCCTTTAAACTTATTTGTTTGAAAGAGATAAAATATCAATAATAGTAAGGTATAGCGATTTCTAGCCAAATATTTCGATATCGCCAAGTTGAGTTCAATTTGAAAGATTTCCTTTTGACACTTTATTTGGCGATATTTCACCAAAAGCCGACAAACTTGAGATAGTTTGCGAGATTTTTTGGATAGCCAAAGTGGTCATTGACCACTGACTTTCAATGAATTGAATGCATCCATACACCTTAATGTATTTAAAGTCATTTGGTTCACCCTGTAAATAAATTCCTAGTCGATTGCTGTCAAAAAAAATATTGAAAACAGTTAGATATTATAATATAGTTCTAAATACAAAAGTTCAAAATTCTACGGGTTAAAGTTTTAGAGTTATACAAAATACGAAATAATTTTTGGCGCCAAATTTGGCGATATTTCGGCGAAACTCGTCAATGTCGACGACATTTGGCGAGATTTTAAGTATGGACCAACAATGACAGATTATCGCCAAATTTGGCGATATTTCGCCAAAACTCGCCAAGAACGATGACAAATGGCGATACTTTGGGCATGGACCCAATGACTGACTATCGCCAAATTTGGCGACATTTTGGAAAAACTCGCCAAGGTCGAGGACAGACGGCGAGATTTTGGGCATGTACCAAACAATGACTGACTACAATTGTATTATATTGAAGATTTCCATAGACATTAAAGTACTGAAATTCTTTTTGGTGGTCCTGTAAAGAAACTCCAGTAGATTGGAACCAAAAATCGAGATGCACAACTAGATGTTACAACAATCTTACATATGAAATTTCATAACAGTTTTTGAGATTTGAGAGTTAAATATGCACACACGTACACCAAAAGTCGCCAAGCTTGGCGACTTTTGGCATAGTTCTTGAGGGAGGCACGTGACCGTGGTCGGACCATTACCTAACTTATGTGGTAGGACGGTATTGTGCTTGAAATGGATGAATGCCCCTGAAATTGCCATTGACCGTAATGTATTGGAAATCTTTTGAGTGTTCCTGTAGCAGAACTGTAAATGATAAAGACACTTTTTTCAATGGAGAAATTCATTTTCTAACTCTTTACAGCATATATCACTCCTGAGTCGTTCGAAATAGCCCAAACCTCTAAAAAAACGCTTTGATGAATGTCGGCCCATAGAGCGTAATGTATTTCGAATCTTTTAAGCGGTTCTGTAGATAAACTGTCCAGTCGAATGGAACCGAAAGGGGAGGTGCACAACTAGATGTTACAATAATCCTAAATATAAAGTTTCAACATTCTACGCCTAATAGTTTTTGAGATATGCGAGTTTAATGAATTTCGGCCCATTGAGCGTAATGTATTTCGAATGTTTTGGGCGGTCCTGTAGATAAACTATCCAGTCGAATGGAACCAATAGGGGAGGTGCACAACAAGATGTTACAACTATCCAAAATATGAAGTTTCGACATTCTACGCCTAATAGTTTTTGAGTTAGGCGAGTTTAATGAATTTCGGCCCATAGAGCGTAATGTATTTCGAATCTTTTGGGCGGTCCTGTACATAAACTATCCATTCGATTGCGACCAAAAGGGGATGTGCACAACTAGATCATAGAACAATCCTAAATATCAAATCTCAACATTTTACGACCAATAGTTTTTGAGATATGCGAGTTACATACATACGTACGTACGTACGTACGTACGTACGTACGAACATACGTACGTACGTACAGACGGCATGGAAAAACTGACCACAATAGACTCGCCGCTGGTCAAAATGAGTTGCAGACGCGTTAATAGGATCGTGCATGCTAGCCTACGATGAGATGCATCGAAAAAATTCTTAAAATTAAATTTAGAGGTAGTCAAAATCGTTTTTTTTGTCGAAATTTGGCCCCCAACATTTTTCGGGATCACATTACTTCCTTATACTACGTACAAGGAAGTAAAAAACTTTTCTAATGTATGAGTATTTTTCCACCTGCAAAGATTTTAAACTTGTTTTATGATTTTTTTTTTTCCTTTATTTCATTTTTTTTTTATATGAACAGGCAAATTTTTTTAGGCAAAATAAAGCCCCCGCCCCCACAAAAAAAGCTATATCTATTTTTATAAGTTATACTGCCTTCTAGATTTTGAGTTCTCAGCCACCCCCAAAAAAATTCCTGACTATGCTACTGATTTTCTTGTTTAGTATCTAATTACTGTATCAACAATTAAATAAAAAATATTAATCTAAAAACAATATATAGTTGTGCCTTATATATTTATATATAATATTGCAAAACATGTATCTGAGTTAAAACAGATAGCTGATTACTTGTATCGCATGTATGGTCACACACACCCCCCCCTTATAAGGTCACTTTTCTACAGTCCCCATGGGTGACCTTATAATCAGGTTTGACTGTATAAAGAACAAAAATTCTAAGCTAATTAGAAATAATAGTCAACACATTTCTTTTTGTAATTATATACTTTGAACTGAGATTTATACATTGTAAGAGCATAAACTTAAAAAAACAAACAAACTAGAAAGTACTATTTTGATCTTAAAAGGTATTCATAAAAAATATCAAATTTAATAAATTTTTATCACAAGCATTAACTTTCAGCAATAAATAATATTAAACTACAGCAGAAAAGATAGATACAAATAATTCACACCATAACAAAGCAAGCTAAATGTAAAGAACAAAATTCTAATCCAATTGAAAATAACAGTCAACTTTTTTTAAACTATTATATTCTTTGTACTCAAGTGTAAACATTTTTAATAAACTAGAAAGTGAATTTTTTTTACCTTAAAATGTGAAATTTTCAATGAACAAAACAAAAGGCAAGCTGGAACAATATTAAAACATAAGACAGTGAAAGTGACTAGAAAAAAAATAGTTCTGTAAATCTCTAGTAAAAAGAAAATACATATAAAACCCAACACTACATTTGACAAGTCAAGGCAGTACTATGTATTTTACATAATCAATATCACATTTTATGTTACATAAACTTTTAAATTTTAAGTAATAAATTTGCAACAAAGGTGAAAATAGCAGGAAAAAAAAAAAGAAAGGCATATTTATTAAAACTCAAAGGTTTCTGTTGTTTACATTTAGATAGCTGATTGTTTACATTTAGGATTCAGCTTTTATTTTATGTCAGCGTATGTAGTAACATGTCTTCCTTTTTTTTTTTTTTTCCCAAAACTGTTACCAGTATCACCGGTATTCATCTAAAAATAAAAGGCTTTTACATGAATTTCGTGTGAAAATGGAATAATTATTATGTTAGACAGGCCACATTTGATCGTATAATTTTTTATTTTAATCACATATTTCACAGATTTCTCAAGGCTTTAGAAAATACAATAGCTAATCTGCATAAAATGCTGTCACATTGGAACCCTGATTTTAGATTATTGCATAATTATTTTTTTCTACTTTGGATAACTACTTTTCAAAGTCAAAACATTCCTATATTACCGATCTGTGGTATTAATTTGGTTATATTAATTTCAGAAAGAAATTGATATGGAAAATGCAATTTAAAAATGGTTACAGGACTTTCAAAATAAAAAATGTATGCAATAACTTTGGAAATCATAAGTTTTACTCTCAATTATTTCTGAAAATACAAATAAGTATTCATTATTATTTTAATCAGTAGATGGAAGAGCAACTTTCAGTACATATATTGGGAGTTTTTTAACAACCCTTTCTTATTATAAATAAAAATTTTGAACCTTCCTCCAAGTAAATTAATAAAAGTATACTTCTATATTCACACATAACAATTATTATTTAAATTCATATTCCCAGACTTTTTTTTTTTTTTTTTTTTTTTTTTTTGTGCTTTATACAATTTTTACACACATGTTTGATCATGTGAAGAGTTGTCACGAAGCTTCTTGTCTCAAATAAGTTATTAACTGCAGATAATATTATGGACTATTTTGACTGATTTCAAGACTGTGAATAATCATTTTTCAGGGAGCCATAAAGAAGGTTAAAGAAGCTGAATAGCAAAATTTCCAATAAAATTATATAATGACTATTGAAGTACAAAGTATTTTGATTTTGTCTTAAGAATGAGTAAAAGTAGCCTGAATTGATAAATACACAAAGCACTGTTGGAAATAAGCAGTTGCACATATATCTCATACAAAATTAAGAGCATTAAGAATCAGATCTGAAGCGCATTAAGTTCAAATCAACAATTAAAATAAAATCAATGTGATATTTTAAGTCATAAAAGAGTGACAAGAAACCTTCAAAAGACTGAATAAACCATAAATGAGCAGGCTGTGAATTTGGTGAAAATTCTCTCAAGGGAACCCCGAACTGTTAACATAAAAAATGGGCAAAAGTATTATCAATAAATATGACAATATCATTATGAAATACATTTTCAGAAAAAAAGTTTATTTAAAAACTTTTTTTTTTAAAAAGCATTTAAGCTTTAGTGGATTCATAAACATTTTGAAGGAGTATACTGCCACATTCAAATATGAAACACCATAAATAAAATTAATATTGCTTTATCTTTTAATTGGGGGGAGGGGGGACAATTTAGAGCATGTAAATGATTAAAGACAGTAGCACTTCCAAAAATGATGAGACAATGAAATAGTATTGCAGTTTTGGAGTATTACTTTATACTATTCTTAATTATAAAGAAAAGAAGCTACATAACGAATTTGCAAACTTTTATAAGTATTTATCATAAAAATAAAGACATTTATCGTCTAAACTAAATACATAAACTGATTTATTTCATAAATCAATATAGAACATATATTAGACAAAAATAACATTACATAATACAGAAAATAAATTAATCTAAAAGGCTAATTACAATAAATATTAATATAAACTATATCATTAGCAAAAAAAAAAACAGATTTTAATTTTTGTTTGTTAAATTATGTAATCAAATCAATACAAATAACTAAAAATTTACACAAAAACAGAAGACATAAAATATTTCTGAACTTTTACGTAAAACAAATTATTCTATGACTCGAAAGTTCAAATTGTACTGATCCATAAAACCATGCTTTAAAACATTTAATTACAGACACATATTTGATTCTGAAAAGTAAAAATTCAACAAGTATTTTTTTTTTGTAAACAGAGCAGAACACAGATTAAAATTCTAACAAAAACATGGATTAAACATTTAATACAACAATTTAATGTGCAGAAATGGAAGATTGGAGATCAGCTGGGTAGTTTGTTTTTTACAATAACGTAAAATAAAATATTCAACTTGAACTATTAGCTGAAGTGTTGCTATTCTGATCAGATGGAAGAGGGTTTTGACTAGTATGAGAGGAGATTAGCACTTTAGCAGTTGTTGAAGGGGATTTAGATCCTTCTTTTATCTGCATGTGATACTTGTATATGTTTTCAGTGCTCTCTATAGTTCCTATTATATAGAAAATACTATGTTACACTTCAAAATTACACAAAACACTAAATGAAACTTTTAAAGGTATGCATATCTTAAAAAGTAAAAGAAAAAATAATAGCAACATTTTTCACAAATTTATTGGTCATTTTCTGAAACGAAAAAAACAAATTAGTATAATGTTTGTTATGTTAGTACACTGTTTTACAGCAATAAGCATGTTAGTCTTAGGATGTAAAATAATTAAACCTCAGTGGATAAGCATGTTACGTGATTTTTAAAAAAACTCTGGGTGAAAGAACAAGTTATATTAGCATTACATATTGGACTTTCATATGCTCTGCTAATAGGCAGTTTTTAGGTGATAATATTGTGTACTGTAATTTAAAAAAAAAAAAAGCATTCTAGCAACTTTACAGCGGGTCATCTCAAATTTACTAAAGTTTCTTAGCATGTTTAAACACTCACTCTTCACCATTCAACTCTTTTAGTTGTTATTTAATCAGTTAGATTTCTTTTTAATCAATTATTATTATTTAAGTTGGTTTTCTAAGTTCACAAACAAATGATTTTCAAAGAAATTAAATTTTTTTAGGAAGTGACATTTTTATACAGAAATTAACTAATAATTAAGAGATAACAACTAGAAATATTCATGCTTAAGAAAGAAAAGTAATGAAATTTATGTTTGTGGATTAAAGCCAATTGGCTGCACTAGGGTCCCAGGTCTATAGATGGAATGCCTTCCATGGGAGACTTTCTAATGAAGGCGAGGTTTCAGAGAAAACCATGAAAAACTCTAAATGGCTAGATTGACAGGCACGACCAGGACTTGAACCTGGCACCTACCAGTTTTGAGAGCAGAACCTCTCAGCCACTACTGGGGCTAATGAAACAGTGTTTCCAGTAAAGCGGGAGAACATGAGATTCTATTTTTGGCCTCACATTAAAAAATTATTAAAGAAATTAGTGCATCCTAAAAATCTGTTTCATTCGGTACAAAATTCTCACATTTTTTTTTTTAAATATAGTCACAGACGCTTCCATTTTTCAGTTGTAAGTTTAACATGTAGTATAAAAGTGGATTTTCAAGAATTCCTAAAGTCTATAGAAGAAGAAAAGAGGGTCCTGGGGGACATGGTTTTTTTCTCAACTGGGTTATTTTTATTGCATACAACTGGGACTGACTACAGACCTGGAGGCTCAATTACATGAAATAAAAATAACTAAAAATCATTAGTACCCTGAATTTGGTGTTTACTCAAGGTAGAAGTAAAACCTTACCCACTGGGTATTTACCCAAACCATATCTATAGTGAGAAAATCTCACCATTTTTTTAAAAATCTCACTCAGTTTTGAGGGAAGGGTGAGAAATTCTGTATTTTTTTCCTGTAATGAAAACCCTGTGAAATTTAAATACAGGAGTCTTGTGAAATTTTCTTACTTTTTAAAATAATAACAATACAGTTAGATTTCTAGATACCTGGTTAAAGCATCACCCTGGCTATCACAACAGTTTTTCAAAGTCCTGATTTTGTGCATATGCAACTCCGCTAATCATGATACTCTGCTAAGGACAACAAGTTTTTGTGGTCCCTCGAGTGTTGGAATAACAAGGTCAGATTGAAAATAATTTTGCTTGTTTGAACTGCTTACATACGTTAGTCTGATTTTTCAAGAGAAACTACGATCAAATTCAGTTATAAGACCAGCACTTTTAATGACAACTCAATCATAACAACAATAATGCACTAGTAACGACAGATCTCTAAAATAACAATAAAGCACTGCTTTTAACATCACAGTGACATCCTAAGCTTTAATACTATCGTAAGAATTGATATGCTTTGCTTTTTCAATTTTATGTTTTGTTTGTCCTGATAATTTTACTTAATTGTCCAAGAACCATACAGCTGGGAAAAAGTTATGACTTAATTTAACAGTTGGGTAAAAAGGTGTAAATGCATTTGAAACCTATCAATGAAAATTTACTAACTAATCAAAAACTACTGCAATGCAAGATAATTGGTAAAATAAAACATCATAAAATCAGTAATATAACCTATAAGAAAGATACCCTGACAATACACTATCTACTGCTACAGATGAATTGAATTCTTTAAAAATAATTTTACCATTTGGTTACTAAAGAAAATTATAAATAAATAGTAAATAAAATTGATGGTATCAATTATTATTTGGAGGAAATATATTGTTCTACTAGACTCAAGTTATAAAAAATACAAACTTTCACCAATTCTTGTATTTTTCAAAAAGATTATGAACACTTAAAAAAATGTCTTATTTATATTACTACTAACTAATATTACTACTAGTTCTAACTTTTTCATTAACTTATTTCTCTTTATATTAAAAGAAACAAACACTCAAGACTACAAATATATCATGTGCTACCTGAAGACAAATTGAAGCTTCTTCCTTTAATGCCAGGTTCACTTGCAGCTGGGTACCACCAAGAAACAAGTGATCCTATAACTGGAACTTGCCTTAAAATACCCTAAAAGAACAAAATATAAACTAATTAAGGTACATTTCAAGTATAGCAAAATCGTCAGTTAAGATTTTGAAAACAAAATCACATTTCATTAAAATTGATATAACAGGCCAGCATTTACTTACTGAATATATTTTCTAATTGATTTTTAAAAAATTTTTTGTGCAATTGTTTGAAAACAAATATCTTTTGCAAAACAGTTGGGTATTATTTTCTCAACTTTATTCATTAACAGTTGAGTGCAAAATATATTCTGATAGCAACATCATTCAAAAAGCAGATCACACATACACAAACAAATAAAAAATAAATTAAAGTATAAGAAAAGCTAAATTTTAACATATATATACACCTTCGGTTTTAGATCATATTAAAATCTCCAATTCAACACAACATACAATTAATTTTTTTATCAAATTTGATTTTTGTTCCATTTAATACAATTTTTAAATGGAACAATAGTAAAACCTACAAACATAAGTTTTAAATTTTCTTGTTTTGAGGTAATATTAAAGTTAATACACTGAAAATTCTGTGAGCAACCATCTCTTAAGTATCACCTTCCTCCAGCAATCATTTATTTAAGGCACCGATTTTTTTACCCTATCTACTAATGTTAAAAGACCCCTCGAAGACACTCTATACACACAACCCTCTATAAGTGACTGGTCTCGGTACCCCGCCTGAGAATATTCTTAAATTTTTCTGGAAGTAAACAAAAACCACATTCCAAATCAGTTGCTCTACTGCAAATCGACAGCAAGTACATGTACACATCATGTACAAATCTTGTTGGTTAGAGAAGAGATATGTCAAAGAAATGAGTGATTTTACTATTGGAGCAGGGCACTGATGTGATTCAGTCATACAAACAAGGAAATTCAGAGAGGAAGTTGGGGTTACTTTTGGTTATGAGAAAACCCAAAGAGCAAACTTTAAAGCAAATGGATTTTATTATGACCAGTTCAGAATACGAAAAGAATATCAGGATAAATGCTCTTTTCTCAGATATAAAAAATAAAGTAGAGAGAGAAGTATTCTCAGAGAGAGGAAAAACTATGAAACCTGAAATTTCTAAATATTTTAGTAAAATTCAAATTTTAAAAATATATATTTGTATAATTACTTTATTAGTACGCAGTTTCATAAATAATAAAATAAACAATATTTTAAAGATTTTTTTTCTTTCTTGGCAATCAAATGCTTCTTTGAGCGATCACCTCTCTTAACACTGACTTTTTGCAGAATAGAGAGTGGTCACTCCTGGGAAGTTTAACTGTACTTTAAATAATATGCCCGATTCTAAAGAGCATTTATGTAATAATACAGTCATTTTAAGATTACCAGTATATGATTTAAAATAATAATTATTATTAGAATAAAATATTAAACCTAAACAATAATTTTAAAGATATATACAACATCATAGCACTTCAATGAAACGCATCAAAATTAAACAAAAATAATTATATGACTTGGTACTTCAGTACTTTAGCAATAATATAAATGTTATTTACTTCTTGCATAAGTTTTTCATCATTCTCTTGCTGAAGTTCTTTATTAGCCTCCTGAATACCTTGTTTGATCATTTCAGACATTGTTTCTAAAAACTAAAAAAAAAAAAGGAAGAAAAGAAAATTCAAGTAAATTATATACATTTAAAGCATTTCTTTTTATGGCAATCACCCAGAAATATTTTATTAAGGATTATTTGAAATAGCAATAATTTAAGAAAAGAAGCTTTTTTTTTTTTTTTTTTCCCCTGCTCCACTAACTTTCTTATTCCTAGAAATGTCTGAATATAGCATATGTTGCTATCTAATAGCCCAAAAATATAATTCTAGAGTCTCATCAAATTCAAATCACTTTGTTCACCTTCTTATAACATTTTAAAATTTGCCTTTTAAGCTCTAACATCAAAGGGTTAACTCTTTAGAGCATATGGTATGAAAAACATACCACATATTAAAGCTTTTTCAAAGTCATTTCATGCTATTATAATTTGAGTACCAATTTTTATTTAACCACGTTGCCAGTGTATCGGTAAGTTCTAAAACAAATATTGTTTTCATCTTAATAGCATTTTTTGCTTTGTAAACACAAATAATTTTGTGTTGTGGACAAAACAATGTTCCGTGCTTTAACGAGTTAAGAAATGAATTTTGAGATTTCTCTTAATTTATCAGTATACCTTTCTGCTTCAAAAAGACAATGATCAGCAGAACTACAGAATTATTAAAACGTGGTGAGTTAATTTTTAACAAAATCTATTATTCTTTAATTTACTTCATTTTCTGCTACAGAGATTTCTTAACACAACCATATTTATTTGGTTATTATTAAAAAAAATTACTTTAGATGATTCTTCTAATTCTTCTCCAGCTGTTGTTACAAGGCCAATCAGCTCCTCCAAATCTAAATTGTCATCAACCATTCCAAACCTAACACAGATCATTCCATCCTCAGTTTCACCTTAAAGAAACGTTAAATTGTATTTCATCAACAAAAATAAAATAATAATGAACTAATATAAATCATTGGTATCTCAAGAAATTCCATACACATCTTAGTCTATTTCTCAACCTCTCTTTAGTACAGGAATGAAAGTAATTTCAAACCTAGAAAAATTATTTGAACACTCAAGAAAAAAAAAAAAAAATGTTTAAAACAAATTATTTTTTTTACTTGAGATTTTTAAATAAATAACTTAATGTTAAAATGCAGAAATAAGTGTTTGCATATGAATCAGGCAGTACAAAGGTTTCACTCTTCCACAGCACCAAAATCATCAATCCACGCATATGCAGGAAAGTGAGAACTAAGATAAATGTGTGAAATAAGAAACAAAAAGTTGACAAATTGTTCTTCCCTCGCCTTTGAATGTATCAAGAACTCTTGCGCTCCCCACTCTTAGAAGTTTTACTGTCCATCCAGCAGAAAAATCAGAATATCATTTCAAATACTTTAATTTGATAGAATTACACAATGAAACTTCATAATGCTGCCCGCCCATCTGATAAAAATTCTGGATAGATCACTGATATTCAGTGGCGTAGCCGAAAATTCTTCTTTGGGGTGGAAGTACGACTACTGAAACTCACATATATTTATATACATATGCGTGATAAGGGAGTGAAGAATATACATTTTGTATGGCAAAACATTCCTCATGGTGGGGGGGTTGACCCCTATTCCCCCCCCCCCCTTGGCTACACCACTGCTCTGATATAAGGATTTTTGTAACTTAGTATTGTTTGTAAATCTGTGTAAAAATGTAATGTAATGTGTTGTGTTTATCAGTAAACGTCTTTAAATCATTTTAAGAGTTCTATGTGCTTGAATGAGAATTCCTTTTTTTAGCATGGCAGTCATAGAAGACTTGCATAAGTGATCCTTAATTTATTTTGTTTAAAGAATATTTTCTTTTCATTTTTAAGAAAATGAAAACCTGTACACAGGTTGGCAATTTTGCTCTAGTGTAAATTTTTATACCATCCGAAATGTACATACAGACCGATTTCTATAAGCATGTGTTTTAAAAAAGTTATTTATTTTTAACTCAAAAAAAAAAAAAAAAAAAAAGAAAGAAAAAATGTGCCCAGGAGATTTTAGTGTGTTCTGGCATTACAAAAAAGCTTGTGGATTGTAACAGTGATAAATTATGTTGGTAAAATTCACTCTGTTCATGTATTAATTTGTAAATAATACACACAAAATATTTTTAAATATTATGTGAAACTAAAAAATAAATAAATACAATGCAGAATGCTATAGAAAAATGCAGTGACAAATTTTCACTTTGTGTGTGTGTCTTTTGATTAAAACACTTTACATTGCTGAAAATGCAAATGTGATTATAGTGTTTTATTGTGTTAAAAATAAAAGAGAGAGTTCAATTTTTTGCAGCTTAAAACAGCAAATGAATATGATTTTTACTTTCTGAACATGTACTATGTAAGGAAAGTATTGTAATCATGAAAAACATTCGACTTTGAGATTTTGGTGTATTTACATGTTTTGAGGTCTTCTGAATTCGTTTATGCTATTTTTACGGAGAGTGCGTGCGTGTGTATGTGTGTGTGTGCATGCGTGTGAGAGTGAACACAATAGCTCCTAAACGGGAAATTCGATTGAGCTCAAATTGGGAATATACGTTATAACCCACCATCATAACACCGGTATTGATTTTGGTGTGTACAGAATTTATAGTTTTGGTTTTCTACAAGGCTACAACAAAGATTTCTTTTACATTATGGTACATAGGCTGCTATTTATATTTCTGGTCTAGGCAACAGAAAGCATTGCTAGGCGATCTCAGACGATTTAAATCAAAAATTTGATATTTATAAACAAATTCTTCCGAACAATTTGCCATTTCAGCTTGATTTGTGTTGTTTACAGGAAATTTAAAAATTCATCTCGTTTAAAAAATGGAGTTCACTAGTGAACATTTTCGTGCAATTATTTTTCATAACTTTCGACGTGGATTGTCAAGACAAGAGTGCTTCGATGAACTTAAATCTTTGTACAGTGAATAAGCACCATCCTTACAGCACTGTAAAAAGCTGGTATAATGAATTTAATTTTGGTCGGTGTTCGATCCAGGACGAATTCCATGCAGGTCATCCAAAATCTGTTGTTGTGCCAGAAAATATCGATGCTGTGCGAGAACTGATTAAGCAAGACCGTCATGTGACATACCGTGAGATTGAGATGTCTTTGGAAATTAGTATGACAAGCATCAATAAGATATTACATGAACACTTGACCGTAAAAAAGATTTGTTCGCGTTGGATCCCGCATAATTTGAAAAACGCTCAAAAGAAGGCTCGTATCGATTGGTGCAAGGAAATGCTGACAAAATACGATCAAGGTGCATCAAAGGCTGTGTATAACATCTACACAGGTGACGAATCATGGATCTATGCATATGAGACAGGAACAAAACAGCAGTCGACTGTATGGGTCTTCCAAGACAAGCAAAATCCAACAAAAATTGTTCGAGCAAGAAGCACATAGAAACAAATGGTTGCCTGTTTCTTCGGCATTACCCGTCACGTGGCGTTAGAGAACTGCAGGACGGTCAATTCTGAATGGTACACGACTATTTGTTTGCCAGAAGTCATTGGAGAAATTCGAAAAATGCAGAAGAAGAGATGCATAATTCTTCATCGTGACAATGCAAGCTCTAAAGCATCGGCTCAAACAAAGGATTTTCTGAAATGCCAAAACATCGAATTGATGGGTCATTCACCTTACAGCCATGATTTGGCACCAAATAACTTTTTTTATTTCCGTACATCAAAAATAAATTACGTGGACAACGATTTTCGGCACCCGAAGAAGCGGTTGATGCATTCAAAATGCATGTTTTGCAGTTCCCTCAATCGGAGTGGAAAAAGTGCTTCGAAAATTGGTCCAAACACATACAAAAGTACATTGATCTTCATGGAGAATATTTTTGAAAACAATAAAACCAATTTCGATCATAAATATTTATTGTTTCATTATTAGGCCAGAAATATAAATAGCAACCCTCGTATATGGGGAGAAATTCTTGAAAGTGTGCTAGTGTTTAAACGGTGCATTTGATTGAGTTTCAATTTGAACCTAAAGGGGGAGTTTGAATTAGTCATTGATTAAAATTTATTTAAATGCTTGGTAATGATCTTAATCGTAAATGTTCAAAAAGTCAAGTGGAGTCACTCCAGATTTTTTACTTTTTTGCAGTTTGCAGGGAAGGGTAAAAGCAGATGATTACTGTCTTTGCCAAACATACAATCATAAAAAATTTTATTCTGAAATATTTTTAGTCTTATTTCTTGTCAAATATGTTTTACCAATTGTTTCAATTCTCTGTTTAGAGGAATAAAATGTAGACATAAGATACACTTGACTACAGATCTTTTAGTTGAATGCTGGTAGAAAATTTTTTTATTATGCTAAACTTAATGGTCTTCCTTATAGTCTAGTATCCACACAACCCCAACTTCCAAGATATATTAATTTTTGGCTGTTTATTCGTAATTTATAAAAACAAAATTTCTGAAATTCTATCTTAAATCAATGCTCTCATTTTTACCCCCCAAAAAAATGAAAGGAGTTCTTCCCCCCCCCTTTTTTTAACCGAATTTCTCTGGGGATTTCCATGGATTAGAGCATTTTCCGAAATTTCCCAACTCTGAGATAATACTGAAAAAATAATGTTTGACAACAATTCGGGATTTGGAAGGAAAGAGGGGATGGGGACAAATATCAGTTACATAGGAAAGTGGCATTATTCAAAAAGAATTAATTTCAATATACTTTTAAAATAAATACATCATCTTAACGCCCAAGTACAGTTTAAAATGATGTATGAAGGGTACAGATACAAAACGTATATTCTCTAATTTAAAAATATGTATATATTTATAGTTTTTAGAAAAATGCAAAAGACTCATTAACACATTCACTGCTGGGCCAAAAAGCATTAAGCATACAAGCCAAATTTCTTATGTCAATTTCACATATAAAATAAACTTTTAATAATAAATTATTTGTACTGTGATTAATTGAAGTTTCATATACTTCTTCCAAAGTGTGCGTTTTTTCAAAAATCAATTAGTTGTCCACAAAACTGAAACAAAAAAAAATTGGCTTACACTCATGATTTATCATGTGTTATTGCATATTAGGCAGCAAGCATGTAAACAAACATGATATACTGGCACAATTTTTCTTTTAGTGATATTTTCTACCATAACAACTACCTAGTTTATACCCGTTATAATTCTGGAAAAGCTAGAATTTAAATGTGTGTTTTAGAAAAGTGGAAAATGTGAGTTTTGCATTTCATATAACACTTATGTGTGAACATCAAAGACTAGATTAAAAAAAAAAAAAAAAATTTCATTAAATTAAAAACTTTAAATGCTTGTCTTTTAAATTTTTTTCTTTTTTGAATAATGTCCCTTTTCTGTTTAACCGACAATATTTCCAAAGCAATATAGTACATACCAACAGAAAATGCAGAATCGGATGCCTTCAACTTTGATACAATTTCAGTGTTTAAGTGGTTGATGTCTGCTTTACCAGTGTCTGTAAGCTCATTTAATCTATCAGCCCAGAACTCTGGAATGTACCTACAAAAAAAAAAGACATGCGATCAAAATCTTTTTTTATAGTAAATTTTTGTATAATAAAACCCAAAAAAAAAAGTACATAAT
Source organism: Cheiracanthium punctorium (assembly GCA_038373885.1). Taxonomy (NCBI): domain Eukaryota; kingdom Metazoa; phylum Arthropoda; class Arachnida; order Araneae; family Cheiracanthiidae; genus Cheiracanthium; species Cheiracanthium punctorium. Next base: position 122,325 of record JAWZYV010012451.1, read on the forward strand.
TTACAACTTACAAATTGAAATGCTACTGAAATGCTACTTACAATAAGAAAGCAGACAGCATTTTCAAGGTCAACAGACCCTTACCAAAACTGGTATAAATTTAAAATGAAAAAAGCCAAAATGAGCCAATTCTCAGCTCAATCAGATAATCACATTGTCTAAACAAAATATATTTTAAATACTACAGTTTTAATTAAAGTAGCATACAAAAAAAAACAAGAAAAAAAACCTATAAAGAACATAAAATTTACAAATTTTCACATTTTTATCTTAGCAGTGCATGGATAATTTTATTTGTAGACTCATTTTTTAAGGTCTTCTTATAAATACATTATTTTTAAAAAGATAAAAACTGATAATCAGAGGATTTTAAAACTGCATGAACCAGATAACTGTAACTGAAAAAACATTCAAAATACTGGTGTTAAACGATAAAGTAATTAAAAAACTTTGTAAAAAACACACATAAGAAGTAAAAAATAATGCAATATTAAACAATAAAATTAAGAGTTCTGGTTAGCTTAAATTTTAGGCACAGGTCTGAGTTTGACTTTGATAAAATTTCTGTCTTAGGTTACAAGTCTTTTGAAAGAATATCCCAACCTTATATCTAGTGTATACACAGCAAAAAAAGCTAATATTTCAGTTTAGAAAACATTTTTACAACTGTGCAATTCTCTAAATCTAATAAAGTTGTATTTACATCAGTCTTTGCCATTCCCCAAATAACATCAATTATATTGAAATATATACGAACCTTACAGCACCCATACCAGCCCAATCTACAATATCTACAAGTAGCAACTTCTTATGGTTGTTATAATCTGTATAAAGTTTTTCTCTCTGGCGAGCTGTTGCACTTAAAATAGACTGAAAAATAAAATAAATCATACTTATAGATTAGAATTATACTGCGTAAAGATTCAATTAAATCTATTGTTGAATTTTACCATATATACTCGAGTATAAGCCAACTCTAATTTGATCTGGACGAATTATTTTACATACAAAAATTAGCTAGAAACTCAAACCCATGTATAAGTCTAAAGTAAAAATGCAGTGCTGCAAGCACTGCATAGTACGAGAGTAATTCACACGATAAATTTTTGTAAGTGCATTTTATAAATGCACATACTTGTAGTATTTTATTATTTCATGTACTTTATTTTAATTGTTTTATAACCTCAAGAAATTCCATATGGAAAAGTAGTATTTAAGAGATATTTTCCAAGTTCATTTCAAATCAAATTATATTAATACTGCTATTGGTTTTTCTCTCCATTTTTGGAACACAGGAGGATTGTGGAAGCAATTCCACAGAAAAAAATCTTAAGATGGTCATCCCAATATGTGAGGGTATTTTAGAATTGTTTCTTTTTTTCACTGACTCATGTATAACACACACACACACACACACACACACCTCCCTGGATATTAAAAAAAAAACACTTTTAGCAGATTTCTCAGCTTATACTCAAATATATTCAGTATGCAATTACATAGAGGTATAAGAAAGGCTATTCAAAACAACAAGTATTTTGAGTTTTACACATGCCATAAATTCTGAAAATAGAAAGTATGTATATTATATACTTAGTTTTATTAGCTATACATCGAGTTTTTTAATATATACTTACAATTTGTTGCTTCAAACAACAATAAAATTGATCAACATCTTCCTCAGTTGCTCCTAAAACTGCATTTGAACAATTAGAAAAATTAGCCAGATAATTTTTTTAAAATTAATTTGAATAAATTTATATTTCAGCATTATAAAATAAATAAAAATGTATAAAACAGGGCACAGTAAAACAATGTTGTACAATTTTCATTAAAAAAATAATAAATCATATAATGTTACAATTAAAAAATTAATCACAATACTAAAAGAAGCCTTTATTTGCATGTTGAGGCTTTTATAATATAAGCATTCATAATTTAAAAACATTAGTGCCAAGATTTTGTTTCCTTCTTTTTAAAACTTGATAACTTTACTAGATTTTTAGAGAGTGATAGTTTGTGTTTTCTACAACAATACTTAAACTATATTAACTCTTTAGACTTAAGAGTCTTTACAGCATTAGATATCCACATCTATAATTAATCATTAAAAACAACCAAAATTTTCACGCACTTACAAAATATAAATTATACTAGGTTAAGAAACAAACATGCATTGCTATTCTATATGATATTTTTAATAATACCAACATTTTTATTACATTTACCATACGTTACATGCCAAAGTATAACGCAAACTTAAAAATAAGTGCTTAAAAAATGTTAACCAAAAAAAAAATGTCTAATTATAAAATAGCAATTTATGAACTATTTTCATGCCGTTTAGGCTATTAGTTAGCTGTTTATTTTTTGACAATTCACAAAATTTCTGCAAAATCTTCTTAGCAATGCGTTTTAATGCTTCACACTGGGTTAAAATATAATCTGTACCTATTATAAAAGAAAATTTGCATCTGTGCATGGGTCTATTTGTTGGTAATATTATATCAGTCTCCAACCTCTATGGAATATAGGTAACCACTTTTTATAAACAGTTTGTATTTTTAAAATATTTTTAGAAGAGCAAGCAGCTCACATGCCATTCTCAATAATTTTGCTACATTCTAAACAGAAAATTACTGTTTACAGAAAATGGTTGATTATATGCACCTCAAAATAAAGTTGGCCAGCAAAACTAATTCAGTATTTTATGAATTTTTGAGCAATTTTTCACAGATAACCAATAACACAAGTGAAAAAAAAAATCTACAAAAAAAAAAAGTTACAGTCTCTGGCTAAATTATTAGACATAGTTTTTATGCAAAATCTTCAACAACCAAAATTTGGCTCTTGAATATTTAATTCAGGTATGCACAGAATATTCGGCTGGTATTCGGTATACTGCCTATTCAGCATGCAAACTGAATATTCAGTTTGGCTGAAAACTTTAATATTAAGCAACTGAATAATAAACAAATTTAAATAGACAACAATTGGTAAACAAGCACATATTCTTTTTATACCATGAATGAAAAATATAGTATAGTACCATAGTACAAAATTCAAATTGTTACATACTACAAGGGTAAGTTGAAAAATAAGTTTCCCCTGTCGACTGTGGTCAGAGTTATGTATGAAAGTCAAAAAATACAATGAGACATTAAAGATATGACATACCTTTATTTTATTATTCTCGTACGAGTACGTTGAGACATTTGTCATATCGCTTGATAAGCTTCAAAAAGTCCTCCAAGAAAAATTCAGGGCTTTGCATATGGAAGAAGCATTGAACGGCTATGGGCAAAAGGCGACACAGCAGGAAAGCGCGCAAGTCACCGATACACCATAGGGTAGAGGTCGCTGCAAATCAAGCAGATGGCGCTGTTTCAGTGCCTGCGCAAAGTGGAGACCAGCCTCTCATTTGAGCCCCGGTAGGTATGGAGAGAAGGTGCGTTTTGAATTCGTGGTCAAAGGAGGAAGTGAGAGCGGTTATCCGCTATGAATGGGCACGTGGAGTAACAGGAACAGAAATTCATAACCGCCTCGTGGAAGTTATGGGCCAGGTGTGATGTCGAAGCAAATGGTGCGGAGATGGTGTCACAAATTCAGTGATGGACGTCAGCAAGTGGAGGACATATCGAGAGCTGGACGGACGCGCACAGCCACTACAGATGCAAATGTCAGGAAGGTGGATGACATGATTAGAGCGAACCGGCATATCACCATCGATGAAGTAGCGGAAGAACTTGGAATCTCACATGAGCGAGCTCAAAACATCATCCACGACATTCTTCGATACAGAAAAGTGTCAGCACGATGGGTGCCCCGACAATTGACCTCGACACACAAAGAACAACGCAGAGGGTGAGCCTGGAACATCTCGTGCATTACCATGAAGATGGCAATGACTTTCTGTTTCGGATTGTGACAGGGGATGAAACGTGGGTCCACCATTTCACGCCAGAATCGAAGGCCGCATCTATGAGTTCAAGACAACTTCCTCTGCAGGTAAAGTGCTCCTCACAGTTTTCTGAGACGCCCAAGGAGTTTTGTTGCTGGACTTTTTGGAGGTTGGAACCATCAATGCTACGCGCTACTGTGACACCCTATCGAAATTGAAAGAGGCAATTCGGAAAAAGCAGCCTGGCCTTCTCACATCTGGCGTTCTGCTGTTAGATGACAATGCCAGACCACATTCGGTGACAGCAATGGAAAACCATATTGCAACTCTTGGTTGGGAGCGCCTATACCATCTGCCATACAGTCCTGATCTCGCACCAAGCGACTTTCATCTGTTTCTGGCTTTGAAGAAAAATCTTGGGGGAAGGCGCTTTGGAAGCAATACTGAAGTGAAACAAGCCGTTCAACGCTTCTTCCATATGCAAAGCCCTGATTTTTTCCTGGAGGGCTTTTTGAAGCTTATTAAGCGATATGACAAATGTCTCAATGTACTTGGCACCTATGTGGAAAAATAAAGGTATGTCATATCTTTAATGTCTCATTCTATTTTTTGACTTTCATACACAACTCTGACCACAGTTGACAGGGGAAACTTATTTTTCAACTTACCCTCGTAATATCACATTCAAAGTAATTTTAATGTAAGAAAATCAGATGTTAAATTTAAATTTTGTTGCTTTTAAATTAATTATTGTAACTAAAGTTTAATGAATATTAACTGAATATTCAGTTAGAATTTTAACTGAATATTTGGTATTCATTATTCAGCAAAATATTGTATTTGGTGAATCCCTAATTTAATTCCAATGAATTTAATTTGCACATGAAATTTACCTCAGCATGTAGATGCTAACATTAGATTCAGGAATTTTTAATCTTTTTTGTATCTGCCAGTTGGAATACATTTTAGTTTCATTTAGAATTTTAATCTCAGCTTTTTTGACAAGGTTAAAGGTCCCCTTGATTAATTATTTCTGGTACTTTGTTCTTAGTAAAAAGATGTCATAGGAAAAAAATTGCTATTGTTGAATACGGAAAAATAAATAAACAAAGCAAACAAAATCACAAAAACATGTCCACACCTGCATGATGAGAGTGATCATCTGTGCTAGTTTACGTTTTGAAAACATCATAAAATATTACAAAGATAAGTATAAAACTTATCAAGCTGAGTATTAAACATGCTACTCTTAAAAGACATGTGACACATCTAATAATTTTGAGAGGAATAAATATTAAGCATGTTCATAATAACAAAAAAAAAAAAAATCCAGAGTGTCTAATATTTGCCAGGTACTGTATACTGTTCGACTGAAACAAGAATTTTCTTGAAAAAACAGTTTTGGAGATTTGAGCTGCGGCATGAAAATTTTTAATAAGGTTCCTTGTTTAGGTTGACTTGGAAATATATTGAATAAATACATTATAAATCAAATATTTTGAATTTTTCGGATATATTTGAATATTTCGGAATAGATTTTATTTATCCCTGTAAAAAAAAATATTAGCTTCCTTCTATGCAAAGAAGAAACATACAATTAGTCTTAATATGCAATAAAAAAACAAACAACCATACGACCTAGCATAAAATTTGGCACAAAGCTTTAACACATACCATTTGCATTTTCAAGGGGACAAATGCGCAAGCATAAACCATAATCATCTAAATCAACTATGTCTGTTTTGATATTTGGCACTTGTCTTGACAAAAGCTGAATTAGCTAGAAAGAAGAAAGAACAGAAACACTTGACTATATTTAATTACAATTTACTTAAGCTTTTTTACATTATTTAAACAAATAAATAAGTAATCTGTACAGCTTAAATAATATAACTGAAGAAAATTAATTAAAAACTTAATAAAGTATCACACATAAAGGTTACAGAATTTTTTAAATATCCTTTTACACGAGTTATTTTATAAAGCTTTTAATTAATTTTACTTTTTAGCAACTTTTTGTTGAGTGTTCTAGTTGCATTACTAGCATTAACATTACTTGAAAAATAATTTTAAACCTAAAATACTTGTTGTTAGGAAAGGAACAACTGGAAGTACACTTGGATGCAATCAGTTGAATGATATTCAAACTAAAATACTAATTCTTAAATGAAGTCAAGTAATTACAATTTAAAATTGCTGCATATTAGATTTATTTAGCAAAGTGTTTATTTAGCACATAAGTTTTGCTGAAACAGGTGATTGAAACCACATTTAATTATTTCATAGAATGGTTTTATTAGATCATGATACATAGATGGTTAATGCAAAACAATTCTGCTAACAATGTTAAAATAGTATAAGTGTATCTTAAAAAATATCAAAATCAGTAAATTTTCAAAATCTACTTCATAAAGGGAAGAAATATAAGACAGAATTTTCATATATTATATCAGATATAAGAGAAAGTAATTTTGTATGTGTTGTTTATGACAACACATACACACACACACACAAACAAAATTTTAATGTTAATGGAATTGTGTTCAAACACTAGCTTTTTACTTGTTACATTTTAAGGAAAAATTTCATAGATAACTATTTTCCTCTTTGAAGAAAGATATGAGAAAAAAGGTAACAATGGTTGGCCATCAGCATTCAAAAATATTTTTTCAATCTGACAGCAAAAACTGCTGTGAGCTTATGTAAACTGGCAACAAAAACTATTCAGCTCATGGCAAAATATTAAATTTTGAAATAAGAGTAAACAGTCACAGTTTTTTATTTAACTTTTAAAAAATTGAATCAATAATATAATGAGAAGAACAAACAATTTTTTTTTTTGGTAAGAATTTTGCAATTTTATGTGTAACATCAAAATAAATCTCAGATAGTAACACTCAAGTAATAAGAGTTTTAAATACTCTCAGCTAAACTCGCCAAGAAAACTGTTCATCATCACAGCTTTTTGGGTTAATCTCACAGCATGTGATCTGGTTGCCATGACTTACTTTGAGCCTTGCTGCTCACCATTCTCCTTGGGAGAATTTTAAAAATGTTCTAAAATTAATATTAGATACTTGAAAGAATTACATTTTAGAACAAAATTTTGACTATACATCTTTTTACCTTTGAAATAGAGAGGGATATGTGAGAACTTTTTGTCTCCTTTACGAAAACAAGGTTACAAATTTTGGAAAATCCTTTCATATTGAGCACACGTGTTTCAAACCTCATATACACAACAAATTCTATATTATTAGCTTCAGTAGTTTCAACTATGTGAAAAATTGGCATATGAAAGAAAATCATTGCTTTATGATGTCTCTAATCTTTTATTATTTGAAGAAAATTACAAACAACACTCAAACACAGTGTGTAAAGAAAAAATGTGTGTCTTTCCCAGTTATAATGATTAATCATTCAAACAAACTATGCTTATATCAATTAATATTAATCATATAACAGGTACCAGACAATCACAAAACATAAAAAGAACAAAGTCATTAAATATCATCTTATTTACTTATTTTCATTCTATGCACACTAATTGCATTAAAGAAGTAAACAAAAAGGAAAATACTTCAATTGTATTTGTCAAGCTTTAAAAACAATGGAAAAGTGTTTTACATTTAAAGCTACTGATGATTTAATGTAGATACTTCATGAATGATATTAAAAGAGTAAAGCAGCATATTCATCCTAACAAATAAAACTGATGTTGTGGAAGTAAAGAAGATAAGAAAATAGTTCCCTTTACTTAGTTTTTTTTTTTTTCTTTTTTTTCTCTCTTTAAGAAATCTAAATGTTAAATTCCAACAAACATGAAAACAGGAAAAAAAATTCAGTTTACAGAAAATATGCTATTTACAACAGATAACTTGCAGTTGACAGAATATGCAGTGAGTCAACAGAAAACGCACTATTTACTAACATAATACAACAATATTTCACCCAACATATATATTTTTTAAATTTATTTTCCTAACTTTTTGTTAGTTAAGAAACAAAATGGAAAACTGTAAAATATCCTTAAAAATGAGCAAGAAACAAATTAATTCACTGTACAAGTAAAACTATTAATGAAAATGTACTTATGTCAAAAGGCAATGATTTTATTAACTTGAAATCTCTAAGAGCACAAAAATATTTTTCCGAGAGAGTAAACAGTACCTTTCAAAAGTGACACAGCCTGTTCATTTCAGATTATTCACAAAAAACTTGACAATAGGTTAAAAAAAAAAGTACAATTTTTATTTTATTTGGTCTCAAAACAGATACTTATTCTTTAAGGTTTTGAAATTGTTTTATTTTAATTCTATACTAAATAGAATGCTGGTTATCTTCTTTAGATTGCAAGCAACAGTTGCAAATGTAGAAAATCAGAAGTTTAAACTTCACCCCCCTCCCATACACAATCACAAGAACAATATTTTTTAAGACAAACAATAATTTTTGAAAGCTTCTGTTACTTGAAATGATATTTTATGTAGTATATATAACACTTTAAAACATACTTTTTGATGAATGAATTTTTGTTGGAGTTAATGAACATAAAGCATTACTTCTCACAAACTAATAAAAATCTATGAATTAAATTTTGCATACATGCTTTTAGGATTTTACAAGTCAAAAAGAATGTTTTAGTGTAGACAAGTGGTATTAAACTATGGACTGTGACCTCATTTGGAATTGTGAAAAATTATTTTAGAGTTGCAAAAAATTGTAAATAAATTTAATTGAATACAAATACATCAATGAAAACATTTTTTGAGGAAAACGAATGTTGGTTTTTAAAGCATGTGGCATATCATAAGTAGTTGTACTTTATACAACCCCATTACAGGCAGATTTCAAAAGAATAGGCAGCAATTTTGTTCAGACTATAGGCATTGCTTTGGTTCAGCCTAGAGACAGCAAATTTGTAAATTCATATTTGCAACCCATAATACCTACTTTAAAACTAAAATAAGATTTTAAAAAATAGCTTTAAATAGTTACCCAAGAGTTCAAATTATCATAATATGGTGGGTTTGGCTCAATAGTATCTTTTCCTGAAAATAAAGTTTACTTCAATGGTACTAATCTACTCAGATCAAACAATATTAATAAAATTAAACTTTATGAGAAATAAAAATACTTCATAAACTTTTGATTTACACTAAATATATTAATACAGACTGAATGCACTTAAGCTTAAAAAAAATACTAAAATATGTTTAATAAATTTACATTAAGCCATTTCTAATATCGCATTTTTTAAAGCTAAAAAGGAAAGAATAAAACCTTTGAATACAACTGCAAAAATTAAATTAAAAATTAATAAATTATAATGTTATAGCAAAATAAATATAATTATAAAAATAATACAAAGTATTTAGAATAAAATATTAAAATTTTAGCTTTATTAAAAAGTAATATGATGCAGCTGACACTTTGTAAAAAGATTTTAGTCTTGACAAGATAAATTTATATACCTTTAATTTCTTCAGATGTATATTGAAATACAATTACAGGTGTTAAAGAATCCAGCAAATCCTACAAATTTAGAAATGTGTTTTAGTAACAAAAAAAACACAGCATTTATTATAAAATAGTGAGCAATAATATATTAATTATTTACGTTTTGGCTATTTCTCACAAAAACTAAAATCATACAATTACAAATATAAAATAGCATTTTGATACTACAACTGAAAACAAAACTTATATTTAGATCCATTTAATTAGGCTTTTTAATTTTTTAAATAATTTTACAAAAACATACAAATACAAGGGCTGTCTGAGAAGTTTCCGACCTAACAAAGAAAAGAGATTTTTTCTCCAAATTCAATTTTATTTTTCTACATAGTCTCCTTGTAAGTCTATACATTTCTCCAAGCGATGCTACCATCCTTTTAATCTGTCCAAATAGTACTTTCTCTGCAAAGAGATATTGAGTCTTTCTCTGGAAAATAGTTGTTGACAACATTTAAGATCTCCTCATTAGACAAAAATCTCTGTCCTCCGAGAGCAACTTTCAGATTAGGAAACAAAAAGAAGTCACTGAAGGCAAGATCTGGTGAATAAGGAGGATTTTCAAGCAGTGCAAACCGTAATTCATGGATTTTAGCCATGGCAACTGCTGAAGTATGAGCTGGAGCATTGTCTTGGTGAAACAAAATTTTCTTTTTTTGCAAATGTGGCTGTTTTTCCGTAATTTCTGCCTTCAACTTGTCAAGTAAGGATGCGTAATATTCTCCTGTAATGGTTTTCGCTTTTCTAGGTAGTCGATTAAGACAACTCCATGGCTATCCCAGAAAACAGTTGTCATCACTTTCCCAGCTGAAGGAGTACTCTGCCTTTTTTGGAGCTGATTCCCCTTTTGCAGTCCATTGTTTTGACTGCATTTTTATTTCTGGGGTACAATGATGAATCCATGTCTCATCATCTACGGTAATTAATCGTCGTCAAAATTCTGAATTATTGCGTCTAAACTGCATCAGAGAAGTGTTGAAAATGTTCATTCGAACTTGTTTCTGGTCCAAAGTGAGCAAATGCGGCACCCAACGTGCAGCCAGCTTTCTCATACCTAATTCTTGATTGAGAATATAACAGATATGTTCTTAGACAGTAGCGGATTCAGGGGAGGGGCTAGGGGGCTTCAGCCCCCCCAAAAGAGATTGCTAAAGGATAACATTTTGCTTCATTATGCACTTTAAGTATGTAAAGTGATCTTTTGTAATCACTTAGCCCCTCCCAAAAGTTTTGACATTGGTTTAGACTAAAATTTTGCTTTATTGTACATTTTGTTTGGGTGAAATAAGCTTTTTTTTCATAATTTAGCCCCTCCCAAAACAAACTTTCTGGATCGGCTACTGTTCTTAGACATGCTCATAGCTACTGCTATCTCCATAACTTTCATTTGACGATCATCCAGCACTATTTGATGAACTTGAGTGATGTTATTGTCTGTGATTGCAGTTTTTGGCCTTCCCGAGTGTTCATCATCACCCAAGCTGGTACGGCCACGTTTGAATTCAGCTGTCCAAAATTTAACTGTAGTAAAATGATGGTGCACAGTCTCCGTACACAGAATCCAACTCATCTTTAATTTGTGTAGGTGTATTGCCTTTCAGAAACAAGTACCTGATAACAGCTCGATATTCAATTTTTTCCATTTTCATACAAACAATCACATCGACTCACTTAAATGAATGTCAAACAACAACTGCAAGTCCAAAATGGCTGAAATTTTGTTCCGTATTTATCAAACCATACGCAAATACGTATGTTCCCCAACTTTTATGGACAAGTGCTGCCATCAACATGTTGAGGTCAAAAATTTTTCAGACAGCCCTCGTAATAATTATTGTTATATTGCAGAACAAAATAAATGAGTGATATACAGTCATTTCATGGCAATTAAAACAGCTCAAAATGAAAATGTTTTTTAATAATAGTCATTTAAAAATTAAGTTAATGAGGGGTTTTGCAGTTTTGCTAGAGGTTGCATTACTCATAAGCAAATAAACAGTAGTTCATGTTTTGATACTTAATTAAATATTGGTAATTTTCATAATTTAAGAGCTATGACAATTGTAACATCACAGTAGTTAAAATATTGCATTGATCACATAAAAAAGACTCTCTATTTTACTAAAATGCAAAATTAAACTGTTATAATTTTATTTAAGTAATCTGTAAATTGCACGACACTCTAGGACCTATCTTTAAAAAAAAATAAATGCATAAAAATTAACTTCCAAACATATTTACAATGGGAACATTTAGTTCTGTTATGCATACGTACATATGTTGCTGCATAACCAACTTCTTTCATACATAGTAATAGAAAGATAAAATACCCTAGACTTCCATCAAAATATATTTTTCCCATTTGCCACAGCCTTCTTCAGTTGAAAAGGTCTTTCCTCCATTTCTCTTCAGGAACAAAATGTTTCATATGTCATCAATGTTTGTATGTGGCATGCAATTTACAGAGACATCTGTTGAATGAATTTTCAAGCGATCCTCTACATACGTACTGTTTTAATCGTCTATTTTCTTGGCATTTTTTAAGTCATGATATTTTAGTGTTCTGGGATGGATGTGAAAGGCAGTGCTAAGTTTATTGAGTTTTAGAGCATTAATATTATCATTCTTCCTTTTACTTTTCTTTTTATCATATAGTTCATTCAAAGAAGGTTCAAAAAGAATCTGTAGATGACATGGTCGAAAATAGAACTGTTGACTTCAGGGATGTCTTTGAACTAATTAGAAGGTAAACATGCTAAAAGTCCATGGACTAACTAGGTAAATGGGGGGGGGGTGACATCAAAGTTCTGTTATTGTGTTTTTTCAATTTTATTTTGAAAACAGTGCCAAAAATATATTTTAACAAGTCTGAGGTATTTTGCCTTTTTTTTAAAAAAACTATGGATTACAACGACAATTTTTAAAGATACTTTTGAACTCTTTCATACATTTTTTTGTTTTACCTTTTTTGTAGTTGTTTGTTAAGGCAAAGCACACTAGGGCTATCTACCAAAGAAAGGCATGCCTTGGGCAGAGGACTTTTTATGAGGTTCTAATGCTAACATTAAATCTAGAGAAAATTGCCCCAAACTCCAGACAGTTATACAGACAACCACACAGCAGTGGCGGCTTGTGGGTTATTTAAAGGAGGTTCACAAAACAAATTTCGAAAATTAAATATGCAGATACGAAGCACCTTACAAATTAAAATAGATTTGCGTTTCCATAAGTTAAAGGAAGACAATGCACGCAACTGAAAGAAAACAAGTTATCTTTGGTCTTACATTTTGTCACTAAGATAAGTTTTAGCAAAGGTGCTGTCTTGATTCATTTTATTTTAATTTTTTTTTCAAAAGATAATATTGAAAAATGCCATTGCTTTAGCTCTGAAACACATTTTTTACTCCCATCTTAATTACTTACACTAGTTTGTAAAAAAAATAATGTAGTGAAAAATGATATAAATAAAGAAAATATTAAGAAAATGAAATAAAAATTAATTAACTAACCGAACGCAACAAACCAAGGGAAAATCCGGAAGCAATACCACAAAATTCGCCCTTTGTGCACAATGAAGATGTGCGAGCGGAACGATTTCATCAGTGTCGTACTTCTTTGCAGCTGTCTCTGCTTCTGATCCCAGAGAGCGGTTCAGAGGGAAAATTTTCCCATTCGCACATGCGATTAATTAAAGACTGTGCTGTAGTAACCTACACTACAATGCGTTAACTATAATAAGTGTATTTAATAATAGTGGGGGGAGGGGGAGAGAATAAAACTCACATTTTAAATTCACACAAATCTAGAAGTGTGCTTAATATTTGTTTTAAATTTAATTTGTTAATGTGTTTATTCTTTAGTTTTTCCTTTGTGGGTTCATGTGCTCAAATGGAGGAGCCGCCACTGCCATGCAGTACACAAAATCCCTGCACCCACTATTCAATCATACACTAATGCTCAGTGTCTTATCCATTTTGCAAACATTAGCCATTTTTAATCCTTTATTATAACAACTTTAACCAAAATCTAATTTTACATATGATATGCATCTAATAAATGTATTCACCCACTGAAGAAAAGTCTGATGTGTACCTATCTAACTGAAAGTATTCACAGATGAACAGCATTTGAAAAATTAAAACTGACGAACCTAACAAAATATTAACTATATACAATAATTTATACCATAGCAGATGCATCAGATGAATCTGAATCTTGACTGTCCCTTGGTAGAGTTCTTCTCTTACTCTAAAATAAAAAAGATTTTGTTATGCACTTTATTTCAATCATTATCTTCAATAGAACTAAAGTAAATCAATTGAAGTAAATCAATTCTTTGATTTACTTCAATAGAACAGACATACTGAGGTAATAAACTTTTAACAGGTTAAATTAAAGTGTTATGAACTGAATAGGGAAAAATTAAAAAAGAAAAGATCCTTAACACTGAATTTAGACCATCATTTAGCATTTAAAGTGTCAAAGACACATACACACATACAATGGCCACAAATTTTAACACATTTTTTCCTTGTGTATAACCTGGAGGTTAAAAACATTCTGTCATTGATATTTATTATTAGCACTTAAGAATGGAAACTAGTTGAAAAACTAACTAGTTAACTCAAGTAATAATTTATTAAAGCAGATTATGAAATGACAATTTTATATAATATACCGGGTGACTCAAAATAGATGTTAAGGCGATTATTTTTAAACTGTAAGTGATCAAAACATACTTCCAATTAGAAAAGTTCGTCACATTAAAAGTCAGATATAGCATTTTTTTTTTTAATGGGAGTTGTATACATGTTAAAATATGAAATTTAATTTTTATACAGTCCCTCCTTTTTTACCCTTTATTTCTAGAAGAATGTTGCTCTTCGCCTAAGAAAACAAATCCCGTGTCTCTACGTGGAATAGTTTCAGAGATATATCAATTCGAAAATTTTGGCATTTGACGCCAAGCAATAACAGGATGTCTCCAAAGTGAGAAAAATGTAATTACTTCTCAACTGACGTCAATGTATGTTAATAGTCATTCAACAGACACAATTGACCACCTCCTCCCCCTCCCCCCCCCCCAAAAAAAAATACTGATTTAGCTAGAATTTCTGAAAAGCATGCTTGGCAGTTTCTAGTGAAAGTTACCACACCATTATTTTGTCATCCTCTTTTACACTTTAAAATTCCTTCTACAGAAGCATGATGTAATGAGTGGATGACCCCCCTAAAAGACTAAATTATTGCTAATTTCATAAAGCAGTATCGATCCTTTTAGGTAAAGCTATACCTGTTAATTCTACACATTTGAATGCGTTTAATTGTTTTTCCCAATAATGGGATCTTTATTTATCTTTTATCAACTCATAGTTGGTCCCCTGAAGTAAAGATTTTTTCTCCTGAAAACCGACGCCAACACAGTAGGTAAAGTGGTGTAAGTCATCAGTTTCAAAATTAATTTTCTCGCTAACTATTTCACTTAGAGACACGGGATTTGTTTTATTAATTTTCTTAGGCAAAGAGAAACATTCTTCTAAATATAAAGGGTAGGAAAGGAGGGACCGTATAAAAATTAAATTTCATATTTTAATATGTATACAACTCCCAGTAATAAAATGCCATATCTGAAAGTTACTCTTAATTTAATGAACTTTTCTAATTGAAAGTATGTTTTGATCACTTACGGTTTAAAAAAAAATCAACTTAACATCTATTTTGAATCACCCGGTATATATGTGTGTAATATGACTTCCTATTTGAGAAGTTTAAATTTTTCTAACTCAGATTGAGTATTGTTAACATGAAAATATACAGTTAATTTTAATACTGTATATTTTCTAATAGAACTAATTGGGATATTGTATCCATATTAGTATTATCTGTAGAATCTATAATAGTATTATACAGGGTGTCAAAATGGCGGTAACGGGCTTTAATTCTGTATGTATTACAGATAAGTGGGCAATGTTAATTGAAAAAATGTGTCGAAAGATATGAAGGTCAGAAATAAGACTCTGTTAAGAAAAAATTCCTCTCCTTCATTTACAGAAAGTTACACTTTTTAAATTTGTATACAACTCCTATACGAAAAAATTCCCAATTAGTAAAATGTGCCCCATTCACTAATTAGGTGATGTATGATAAAAGGCTGAAATTTGGTACAACATCTCAATATCGAGATATCTTACAAAGATAATCAGGGGCTATACATGATTTTGAAGTAAACATTTATTGCTACAGTGGTAAAAAAGATTTTCTTTCATAAACTCCGAGACTCCTGTAATGTAATCATTCGACGGGATTTTTTTACCTCCGAGAGCCCTTGAAAAGTGGGTTAAGACAGATTATATTTATCTTCCTATCTTTCGACACTTTTAAGGATATAATTATCAAATTTTGTATGACATCTCATTAGTGTATGGGGCACATTTTACTAACTGAGAATTTTTTTGTACGGGGGTTGTATACAAAATTTAAAAAGTGTAACTTTTTTTGAAAATTAATGAGAGAAGTTTTTTGTAGTGTAATCTTTTTTACAAACTTATTTTGAACATTTTTTCAATTTACATTACCCACTTATTTCTAATAGATAAAGAATTAAAGCCTGTTACCACCTTTTTGGGGCACCCTGTACATCATAAAGCCTAAAAAAGAAATGTTCCTACAAGATATTTTAATCAGTCTCTTGAAAAAGTTTTATATACATAAATAACTGGCAAATTAAGGCTATTGTTAATAAAAACAAAACTTGCAGTAAAGTCTTTGAAGGCAAATTAAAAAAGTCAATTGTAATTGCATCACATATGAAAAAGAAAAAAAAAGCAAAAGGTCTCTTAAAACACAATACTATACATTCTAATAAATGATAAACATATGCAAATTATGGAACTTTAAAAAATATATACTTAAAGCATAAAACAGAATTCTATCATAAAACTTTCAGAAGTCAGATATATTTAGTAAAATATTGCAGGTCTGAGAATTCTTCTAACTTCCATAGACTTATTGCTTCTTACAGTATGTACAGCTTATGAAGAGACATCCTAAAACTTTTCTTAAGTCTTTCACATACTTATTATTAGTATTTTTGAAGAATATTTCAAAAATTGCATGTTTTTTTTTTTTAAACAACAGCCAATCGTAAAAATAGAAAGAAGTTATCGAAAATAGGAAGACTTATTTTCACTGAAAATTTCCACATTTTGTCTTGAAAATTCATATTTTTGAGTCCAGAAAAATAAATGAGGAGGAATGAGCTAACACTTAATTAGATCACCTTTTTTTCTGCAGATAATAAAACATAAGAAAAAACAGACTTTAAATTAAAAACAGAAATATCTATTTAAAGATCTGAAAATGTTTTAAAAAAGTATATTTTGTAGACAATTTTGGTGGATAAACTGATTAGAATTCTCTTCGGATAAAATATACAATAACAAGACAGTAAGAAAAAAATGAATTAAGAAAAATAAAGTCTTAAATCTTAATGACCAATAAATAAATCAGTGAAAATATTGAATCCTTTTTGAAAAAAAAAAGAGCAGTAAAACGCCTGCCTCAGCATGTCTGCAAATTCTCTGAAGCTATAAAAAAATCAAAAAAGGTATTTTGCAAGTAGATTAATGCACAACACAGAGAATGCATTTTAAAAAACTAAAAATAACATTTTAGTCATATCTAAAAATATTTTAAACTTCATATTACCAAACTAAAAGTTTTAAAATAATTAATTACAACATTAAGAAATGCTTACTGCTATTCTTAACTCAGGGCAACTTTCAATTTGTTCAAGCATCTTATCACCCTATAAAATAAAACAGTTTAAAAGAAGTTTATTTTGTTTTTATGAAACATAACATTCTGTTATAAATAATAACAATAATAAAAAGATTTAAAAGAAAATATCTCAGTAAATAATGCAACTTTTGCTATTAGCAAACAGATTCAATTAACTATTTTTAAAGAGAGCATCCTTTTATAAATTTCACTACTATAAATACAGTTTTGTTTTGCTCGAAAGAGAAACATTTTGGAAATGTATTTCAAATAACGACTGCTCATGGACCTCAATGAATTGAAAGATTTTTGAGTCTTCTCATAAAAAAAATATTCATGCTATACAACATACTCTTTTCAACAGGGTGCATAGTATAGTCCATAGCAATAGCATACATACATTTTGTAGTAATAAATGTATATATATAAACTGGTTGAAAATGTAGATACTTTAATCATTTTAACACATAAAAGAGATACCTTAATCCACACATGCTAGCACTTTCAGCCATATACATGGTCTTCTTCAGGAGTTTTCAATGATGGTTGCTTTCCTTGTTTCACCTTTATTAGGTTTGAGCCACACCCACCAACTTTTGTCGATGTGCATGTTGCTAATCATTTCAATAGCTTCTCATTTAAGACCATAGCTTTTATATTTGAAATTAACTATTTTCTTGACATTATTAAAATCAATGGTGAGGGGGGTGGACTGAGCAAGTCTTGATAAGGCAGGTTTTCCAAATCTTAAATCATTAATATGTTCTATCTTTCTATTTTTAATTTTCCTTTTTGTAACACCAATGTAACATCCAGAGCTATTGGTTTCTTCTTACTTTAGATTAATTTTACAGATGCCTCCTGTTTCTTCATAATTTATTTTGTCTTTATCTGTTCTGATTCTATAGAAAATATTTTTATTTGGCTTGATGGGGGAGGGAGGAGGCTTTTTTAGTGGCTACATTTGCAATTTTATTGGCTATTCCTCTACATCTGTAACTTTTATCATTACAAAGTTAATAAATTTTAAATACATTATAAATGAAATATATTTAAATTTGAACAAAAGCCATGTATTTAAGAGAGGTCTTGCATCATTTCAGGAAAAATTCCTTTTTTAAGTAATTGCTATCAGAAACTATTTCGTGATATTTTGCACAGCTAAAAAACATAGGTACAAACCATTACATGTGACTATCATGTAAATCATTTTCCCTCACAAAACCAAAATAACTTAGCTGATAACACGGCTATTTTTGTCATGTTATCACACATTTTTAGCAATGTTTTCTTGTGGCATTCACATAATATAAGTACCTAAATTTCTGTGGTCAAAAGAAACCTGCAAAATACAATACAAGCAATGTTTTCTTCATATTAATTTAGGTACTTAAAATTTCAGCTTCATGCTCATGGTGGTTAGATACAATGTACCAGTGGAAAAGTAAAAAAAACAAATTTTGCAGGAACGTGTAGAAAACTGCAAAGTACTTACTATTTTAAAACTCAGTTGAATTTTTTTGATAATGTTTTCATATCCTGATGACTGAATAGTAACCCAAACAGGAAGAGCATCGAGATGACCTTGATATGCTTGATCCAATCCTGCTTCATGAGAATAAGACAAATCTTTTCCCCTGTATAATGTCTAATTAGTAATTAAGAAAATAACTTTATAAATAATAGTATTTAAAAAAGTAATGAGTACTTGAATGTAATATCAAAAGTCAATTGGAAAAGGCCACTAACATTTTATCTCAAAGTAATTTTTATTATACAGGGTGTCCCAAAACGGTCGTAACATATTTCAATTCTTTATATATTACAGAAAAGTGGACAATGTAAGCTGCAAAAATTTTCAAAATAAGGTAGGAAAAAAAGATTATGCTAAAAAAAGAGAGGAATTTTTTCTAAGTAACATTTTTTAAATTTGTATATGACCCCCATACAGAAAATTCCCAATTAGTAGAATGTTCCCCATACACAAATGTAGTAATGTACGAAATTTCATCCTTTCATCATAAAACTTCTCAGGGATATTTTTAAACAAAGATGATCTGGGATTATGCATGAATTTGAATGTAAATATTCAATACTAGAGTGCATGAAATTATATTCTTTCATAGTTTCTGTATGACCCTTGAAAAGTGATCATTCGACCTGATTTATTCCCTTCGAGAGCCACTGAAAAATGATTTAAGTCTAAATGCAATTATCTTCATATGTTAGTTCTTAAGATATAATTCTCAAATTTTGTACATCACCCTATTAATGTGTGTATATAGTACATTTTAATAATTGGGAATTTTTTGGATGGGGTCATATACAAATTTAAAAAGTAACTTTCTGAAAATTTATGACAGGAATATTTTCTTAACATAGTCCTTTTTTCCACCTTATTTTGAACATTTTTTTCAATTTACATTGCCCACTTATCTCTAACACATAAAGAATTAAAGTATGTTACCAACTTTTTGGGACATCCTGTATATTTAGACTACAAATTACTGTATTTACTCGCGTGAAAGTCGAGAAATTTTGTACCAAAAAAAAAAGGCTTTAAAGTGGAGGGGTCGACTTATATAGTCCTTAATTTTTTTTTATCAGAAGTCAAAAATGCCCCTTTGAAAGACAATTGTTCTGCTCCCGCATTCCATAACACAGTGATGTCGATTTCCATATTTGGAAAGAATGTAGCTATACAGAGATTGAAAAAACGTGTATCATGATGAGCTGATGACGAAGGAATTTTGTGAATTGTATGGCGAGTCCAATACTGAATCAGATCTTTAATCCGTTTAACTTTGTATATACTACTTTACACTATCTCTCAGTTATGTCATATATTATTATTATTATCAGATTAATTTTTTATACTACTTTTGTATATTATTATCTTTATTATTGTATATTTAGTACTTTCTCTTTTTTACAGATGATTTTGAATAAATTTATTTTTGAAAAAATTAAATTTCTTAACAGGGAAATTGGGGGGGTCAACATATGCACAGGTAAATACAGTAATCACTTTATTCTTTTAACTGAATGTATTAGAATACCTAATCTAAGATCGTTTATTTTTTCACAATAAGTCAAATTACTTATAGCAAAAGGATACAACATAAGGTAATGATGGCAGGCCAATCCATTGCCCTAAGGATAAAGACAAGCTATGACCAGGGACAGAAGGCTAAGGTAGGACAGAGGGGAAAAAAAAGTTTAAATAAAATTCAGTTTCACGTTATCATTGAAGATTCGAAATATAAACTTATATAAAGAACATACCACTCCCGTAGGAGGTAGCAAACTAAGACCTGCCAAAAGATGCCCATGTACATGTAACCATACATCATGTGCAGTACAAATTTCATGTATCTTTTGTAAATTATCCATGAGTCCTAGTAAAGGCAAACCCGCATTTGCTAGCACTATGAGGGGGGTTTTGGTAGCAGCTATATCATCCTTAATATATTTCTCAAGAACAACAGGATCCTAAAATAATAAATTAATAATATTCTTCTTTAATGAATTTTTATAAATGCATGCATACTATTAGAAGCTGAATCTTAAATAGTTTATAAGGATCATTCTCAAAAAAATGTCACAATTTCCATTCTAAACAAGTGTTAAAGTTTCTTTTTCTGGAACTTTTAATTATTTTTGGCAAGAAAAATATTTTATTGTGCAAAATTCAACAAAATGTGTATAATTTTCACACTTTAAATGAAACAATTGATTTTTTACCTTAAAAAAAGTGGCAGATGTCAACTCTTACCAGACATTTAAAAAAAAGGAAATTAAGTCAATAAATTAAGTTAATAAATATTTCAGTTTTTACCCATATTATTTGACGTGTAACAAACATCATAAATGACCTATAACATTTAGATTAATACAGCTGCTCAATGATTTGATCAATAAGTAAATGTCCATTTTGTTACCAGACAGTATACTTTTACTTGATTTAAAAAATCATTTATATATATATATATATATATATATATATATATATATACATATACATCATTTTACAAATGTTAGTTTATTGTAACACCAAAAAATACTCAAAATAATTCGAGTTTAAAAGACAAAATAATGAAATATTATGAAAATAGCATACGTAAAAGATACTTATCAAGCTATCAAGCTAAATAAGTAAGTACCTAATATCTATATATTATAAATAGCTTGATACCTTTCTTTTTATGTGTATTATTTACCAAGTTTTATTTATTTTAAGTTAGTTTATTGAATTTCTTTACACAAGGTTTTATTAATATACATCAATACTTATCGATGTATCAATAACATAAGTAAAAAAATATCAATTTCATTGAAAAAAAAGTGGTATGATTTTGTGACTTATTTTTTAAATGACCCATAATTATTTATAGAAAAAAAAGTGCACCATAATTATATCAAAGTTAGTCCAAATATCTAAAAAGTTTAAATTATCAAATTTATGAAATAAACACATAACCTTTTAGTAGCGAAATAATGATGATAAATATTGCACTGAAAATTTAGTGATGAAGTTAAAAATAACTTACCATTTTATATTTTCCATCACCAGATGCTGAAAGACAGGGAACAGCTGTAATACTTGATAATGGCAAGCCAAGCTTAAAGGATAAGTATGCATGTTAAATAATGTACAATATTAAATAATTTTCATGCAAATGATACAGTATAAAATTAAACACAGTATTTTAAAAGTTTATTGGTATAATAATCAAAACTGGACATTTCCTATTCCAGATAATATTTACTTATTTTTGTTGAAGGCTACAAAATTTAAAAACATTAAAAAAAAAAAAAATTGCATGTGAGAAGCACTGGCTAAACAATAAACACGGGAGACCAATTTTACTAGAAAATATTTCAAGACATTCATTTTCAAAATTTAAGCTCTTTGTAAGGCAATTTTTATGTGAATTATAATCAGGAAAATACCACAATATGTAAATTAAATTAAAAAATTCAAAGTTTTCGTTTAGAAATTAACAATACTTTTTCCTACTTTAGCAATTATTTTTTCTTTTCTACTGTAATATTTAAACAAATCATTTTATCAAATCTAATGCTAAAGTCTAAAGCAAAAAGTCTAAAATAAAAATTAATAATTTACAAACTATTTTCCTTTCTGCATTTTTAAGAGTTGAGCCAGAGTATTACTAAAAACAGATAATTATATCATGATTTGAAAAAATGATAACACACATAGTGTTTATGAAATTTTTTTTTTAATCTACCGGTACTGACAGCAATCATTATAATGGAAATATTTAATTATTAAAATAACACATCAACTGAAGGTAGAAATAATATTACAATTGAAGAGAGACTACTTAACTTTTCTTAAACAACGAAAAAAAAAAATTAAAAATAAATAAATAAAAATCAATAACAATAATCAATTTTCAATAGTTTTTGCCATTTTTTTCTTTGTGTGTGTGTGAAAATATGAAAGCAAATAGGGATATGAAAAGTCGTACCTGAAAACTTAGAAAAATTTATTTGCACACAGAGCCGCACAAAAACTATATACATTGTGACATAATGAATGTTTCATACCTGGCAACATAAATAAGACATATGTTTTCCTATGCCCTGCCTTTGCAAATCACAATAATATATTACAGGAGGTCTTGTAAATAGTACTTCATATCCTGCATTAGAATATCGACGATATTTATTAAGTAGTGCTTTTCGAATCATTCGAATCAATCCCTCTTTGCTGTCTTTACTGTAAAAAGCTAGAGAGTTTGGAAATCTGAAAAAAAATTAATAGTAAAAAAATATTATCTTGAGGAAATAAATAACATTATGCTTGTAAACATTAAAATATTAGTATTATAGACCAAGTGGCAATTCTATATATAACACTCTTCTGACAAGTCTCTCTTTACAATACAAACAAATTCTGAATCTGCAAAAATTTAAGAAATAATACAGATTACCGTAACTTTTTATTTTCTCTCTCTTTTATATTATTGAGTGCATGTTCAGTACATTTAATTACTGTGTAAATTATTCAGGAATGTTATAGAATTACACCAGCTATGTTTTAGGACTTCATTGACAAGAGGAATGTCAGCATTTTCACAAGATTTCAAAACCAATATCTTTGTGATATATCTCAGTTGCTAGGCTATTGAATTCCAGGGACCGATATAGTCCATAATTACAAAAAAATATATTATTAATAAAATAAATAATTACCTTTATTTAAATAGAACCAACCTCACACACAAAGCTCAATTACACTACTTTTTCATGGAATAAATATAAAGGGTGTTTTGAAATGACTATTAGAGTTTTAATGCTTTGTTGTATTCATTATGCAAAACTTAAAACCATAATTAATACATGAAATGAAAGCGCAACAACTCAACACTCTCTTCAGAAAACCTTGGTCGTCCCGTACTCTTCAATTTGCAAAGGCAGCCGGTATTTTCAAACTGATGATACCATCTACGGATGATATTATCAGTTGGAGAATCACATCTGAACTTAATCTGGAATGCACGTTGCACAATAACTACAGATTTGGTCTTTGCAAACTGCAGAACATAAAAAGCTTCCTGTTCACTAGTCGCTATTTTTGCTACTAATGGTTTCTAGCGCATGTGCAAAGGCACTAGTGAACAGGCTTTCTAGTGCATGTGCATACCAACAAACAGAGCTGTTTGAGTTGCTCTTTCATTTCATGTATCATGATTTTAGGTTTTACATAATAAAAACTACATAGTGCTAAAACCCTGATATTCTTTTAGAAACACACTTTATTGATGTGAAAATGAAAACTAGCATTATTATTAAAGCAGGTGAAATAATTTATGTTTATTTGAACTCTATCTTTTCTACTTGTGTGGATGGGTGAGCTTTTTTGCAAGTAGAACGAGAAGGGTGGACCTCTTGTACCACATGAAATGGTTATTTTGTTGAAAGGTACCTTTTCAAGCATATTATTTCATGTAGCTTTTATTAATTTTACAGGAAGAACTTAACATTTGAAGTTTATTATTTTGTGTCATAACAGAAGTGATGCATCTATGATTTATAGCAATATTTAAGTGAACCATAATGTAGTAGTTTTACAAGATTATCCTCAAACACCTATAAAGTACTAGGACAACTTTCTAAACATATGTAAAAAAAAAACGAACAAAAAAAAAACACTCAAAATACCGGTGCTAAATGATGAAATAAATAAAAACTTTGTTAAAAAAGCACACATAAAGTAACATTTTATGTATGCCATTTTAGTTCATCTCAATAATTCAAGTGCCTCAATACCAGATTATTTTATAAGCCTACTGACAAAACACAAGCTATCCATTTTAACTGGTCAGCCCATATCAGCTTGAATTTTTTGTGAGAAAAATAGTTTGAATCTAACTTTCAAGCATGTTTTGAAAGAATAATATCACATACTTCAATTACCGAGACATATTTATGCATATTTTATCAAATACAGGCTGTTGCATAAATGCATTGCCAGGCATTAGCATGAAGTTTATTTGATGATGAAAAATAAGTATTACAATAACTATAATGATGTTACATTAATGCAATACGGGGTTAATAAGTTAGGAACTGTACATACCTCTGAGAGAAAAAAAAATCAGTCTGAAAAGTCTATTTTCCATTTACATGTGAATATTTTGAATTTTCAAGCAAAAAACCAAGATTCTTGAATTTTGTTCAATCTTGAACTATGTATTCCTCGTAATTCATCTTTTATCATAATTTAACACATTAATGCTGATAAAATACATGTAAGTAACGAACAATAAATTTCTATTGAAGATAAGTTACTTATTGTTAAATTTTAAATGAAAAAATGGGTACTTTGTTCAAAACAAAGCCACACCCTATTAAAAGATTGCCCAAGATAATATATTGCTAGTTTTTTTTTTTTTTTCCTCAAATCATAAAATATATTTACACTTTTTATTATCATTTAAATTTGTAGTTTTCAGCTAATATTATCATTTTCAAATTATTTATCATTCTTTCAAGATATCATCCATGTTTCAATATTTGGAAGGCATCTAAATGGGTTTTGATTTTGACAACAAAATAAATTGTGTATCGAAACTGCAGTTTGACAATAAAAAATATAACTTGGCCGAAACCAAAATTCTATACATAGAAACAAAAACAGTAAACGATCTCATCTAAATAATACTAACTCTGAATTTATACATACAATGAGAGCAAAGTGTTTTTATTTTAACCAACCTTCACATTTTGCACAAGATGTACAAAGGCAAAAACCTGATTATCACCAATTTACAAATTCACACTTAGGATGGGAGTTTAGATATGAGCTTATTGGAAATAGTAATAAGAGGGCTGTTTTGAAGTTTTCATGAAAAAGTAAACTAAGACTGCAAAAGACTATAAGATTCACTACTTACTTTGGCAGTAATCCCACACAACAGATTAAGGTTAAAAATAACATTGTATTTTTAAAACAAACATTTACCTAAATATATCACCCAGCCATAAAGTTGTATCAGATACTAAATGCATAGCAACACGTCTAACTAAAGATTTGTTTAAAGTGCTAATATAAGCTGCCATAGTATGTGACAATAGAGCTGCTTTTTGAATTTCACAATCCATCCACTTTCGTGGCCTGCAAAAAATAAATAATGTATTATATTTTTTTATTATCTTAAAAAGTTAATATTGACTGAAATATACATCATAAAACACAAAAATTAAATATAGACCAATCCACTAGCCTTTACAATTTTAATCACTTTAAAAAATTGTTACAATCTTAAAATTTAATCATAAATAATTTTAAATCAAATATTTTCTTTTTAATAAAAATTTCAAAACATTCAATATTTAACTATAGGGAGCCGAATTCAAATAAAAAAATTAATTTGTTTAGGGATAGCATACAATAAATAGCCATCATGCCATCCTATAAATAAATATGGCTTACAGGCCACAGGAAATCCCAGAAACTTATTAATTTTAAATATACCCTAGTAGAGGTTAAATTTCCCCATTCCCTTTCTCTTAAAAAGAATTGAAAGTCAAATGATCCCAAAAATAGTTGCAAATAGTGATTGTTTGCATATGCTACTAAACTATAAAAAAAGTACACAATTATTGATGCTTTGAAAGTAGCATAGTGCAGTGTTGTGTTAGGCAAAGCTACGCAAGGGCCATCTTCCAAGGATAAAGGGTGCCTTTGTTGGAGGAATTTTTTAGGAGTTCTAACGCATATTCACATTACATCTGGAGAAAACCAGCCAAAACTCCAGATTGTTAGATTGACAGCTGCACGATGAGTCTGAACATCAGGCTTTCACACTTCAGCTGTCTACCATTTTGAGTGTCTTATCCACTCAGCCATGGTGGGGGGCCTTTGAAGGTATCATTAATTTACTAAATGATATTATGCTTAAGATAAAAGCTAAAATATTCATTTACAATAAATAAACTGTTATTTATTGAATCATCTGACATTGAACAACCATTTATTTGAAGAACCTATTTTAACAGAAGAATATTTTTTTTTAATCTAGATCAATCATTAGAAATATATTTTATAAGCACTTGTTCAGAAAATGTAAATATTTTCGAAGTAATTTAAAATAATCAATTACAGTTATAATAAGAATTTTAAAAAAATATGCAACTTATACATCTAAAATCATGGTCCATTCAAAGTTACCTCATGGAAGATAAAAATAAATCATCTTCATCCTCAGCTTCACATTGTGAAATAATGGTCAATAAATTTTGTTTAATGTCAGCAAGTGATTTCCCTCTAAAAAATAAAATGATATAAGTATTGCAAATGACATCTAAATTACTTTTATTTTTGAAAAATCAGCTGTATAGAATAACACAAAGTATTTTATGCTGCTAATAAAAGAGCAAAAAATTTGATTGCCAAAATGTATTGTATATTAAATAATTCACTAACATACCTGCCAACATCTAGTGAAGAAAATCCAGTAGATTTATATGGTATCTAATTCAAAGTCACAATTACTTATTTAAGTCACAAAACACTATTCGAAATTTTTTCACACCATAAATTTTGCCATCTATTCTATGTATCATTTTTTTTTAAATATGAAATTTTCAAGAGTCCTTCACAAATGAGTAATCAACATAAGCACAAATCTTTATTATTGGGCCAAAATACCATGGTATATTGATCCATATTAAATGAATAGACCCTAAGGGCAGTAATCTTTCAGAACTGGTGGGGAAATAAATGTGTAGATTATTAAAACTTCAAAATGCTAGAAAACCAGGAAATTTTAATGTAAAATCAGGAGACAAGGAGAAACCATCAAAATCCAGTAGAGTTGGCAGGTATGCACTAATATGCAATAAAAGCAATCTGACATAATTTACAGTAATCATGTTTTTTAAATATCTAACTGAAAACATTTAAACATAGTTGCTAATATTAATTTCATAAACCAAAAGTGAATAATAATTTTTTAATTAATTACAGAAGATACTTTTTCAAATCAATATGACATCTCTTTCTAATTAAGCATATTTATATAATATTTGCCCTTCTACTATCTTAAGACATCCACACACAAGTTAATCAAATCGTTTTTTTTTTTTTTTTTTTCTTTTACATGAAATTAAATTTGAAATTCAGTGGCAGTATGCCAGAGTAATTGTAATGACAGTAACCCAAAGTACTGTAAAGAACTTCGTTTGACAGTTAAACAAAGCAAAGATGTTTCACAATGAGTAAGTAGCTTGTTTGAAGTTATTCCCAATTAGTTTTCATATAGTTCTAGTATTAACCCTTTTTGGTGTAAGGTTTTTTTTTTTTCCATTTGTTTTGCAATTTAGAAATGTAGCCATTTTACGATTCAAATGATAGTTATCGACAATGATTAATTACTAATCCTTTGAAGTCTAATTTTACAGTAATAATTTAAAAGCACATAATAACATGATTGCATTACATTCAATGCTGTTTCGATGAGCTACTACATACTTAATCGTGTTCAAATTTCAGAAGTTCACACTTAGAAAACTTAGATTTAGGATAAACTAATTGTAAATAACATATTGAATTTATACATTTCATTAGTTTGATTGTTGCATAATCTAATGTTCTTACATAATACATTTTGAGTAAACAAAAAAAATTAAGCTGTTATGGATATATTTTCAAGGGAAGATGAATAATAGGTTATTAAATAATTGTAATATTTGTTAATTTCTCGAAAAAGATGTACAGAGAACAACAAATAACTTTGCAATTAACAAAGACAAAAAATAAAGGATTTTTAAGATAGCAGTAAAATTTTGGTTTGAGATCCTGGCGCAGAATTATCTGTGCAGATTGACACAGACAATTCTGCTACCAGGAATACTAAAAACTAAAATTGTAATTAATATATTGCATAACTTTATTATAAAATTCGACTGAATACATATCAAACATTAAATTCTACTGAAAAAAATAGATGAAATAAGAACTTTTGAAAGCTTCTATCAAAATATAACTGCATTCATTTCATAGATAATAGATTATGAAATCGTAAATTAAAGTACGTAGTTCTCCTTATTCTGAAAACCTTTCGTCCCCCCAAAAAATGGTGGGTGAAAAAAAAAAATTGAAAGCTTCCATTGAAAAAATAACTGCATTCATTTTTTAGATAATAGATTATGAAATTGAAAAATTACACAATATGTGCAGTTATTTTCTCTCTCTCTCGCTCTTTTATTATTTTTTTCCTTACTGTCAAAACCTTTTGTTAAAGAAAAAAAAGAGTAGATGAAATAAAAACTTTTGAAAGCTCCTATTAAAAAAAAATGCATTCATTTTATAAATAATAGTTTATAAAATTGAAAAATTAAGGTTTGCAGTTTTTTTTTTATTATTACTATTATAAAAACCTTTTGTGTGTTTTTAAAAAAAAAAACTTAGAACATGCTTAATGCAAAAACTAAATTCCAGTCCAATATATACCTTGAATAGCAGCGATCACAAAAAATAAAATCTTAATCGATTATCAACTTAAAAAAATGTTTTATGATTGGAGTATAATATACATATTTTAAGCTCAACAATGTGATTATTGTTGAAAATATCTGTAACGAGAAGATTTAGTTAGAGCTGAAGAAAAAAGTCAACGAAACATTTTAAACACTGTTACAGTTGAATCCTATTTTACTGAGAAGCCCAAGGGACCAGAGAAATCATTTCACTCTAATGAAATTTTGCTATACCAATATTGTATCTCCATATTACAGTTCGATTTGGGGATTATCAAAGTCTTCACTATAGCAAAGTTTTTTGTTGTAACACAGACTTAAAGTTAAAATGGGATTCATCTGTATTTTATATAAAAAATTAATGTAAATAAAATAGCAACTAAAATAATCCATACTCTTTGGGGAAAGGTG
The DNA here is from genome assembly GCA_038373885.1 of Cheiracanthium punctorium. NCBI lineage: Eukaryota > Metazoa > Arthropoda > Arachnida > Araneae > Cheiracanthiidae > Cheiracanthium > Cheiracanthium punctorium. Next base: position 151,942 of record JAWZYV010012451.1, read on the forward strand.
AAGGAACATATTTATCTTTTGAATCACTTTCCGATCTGAAAAGTAGAATGAAGTATGTTGAAAATTCACAGATGAAATACATAGTAAATATTTATTACATTACTGAGCAACTTGTGATCTAGATGCTTCTATGTTTTGATAATATATCAGGGATGCAATATAACATGTATTTTACCCATTTTCCCTTCCTGGCATGACCAATTGGAAATAATGGTACTGCCTTTGACAGTGAAGTGGAGGCAATTACCATCACCTTTAATCAGATGATTTGTCACCTGAGCAAATTTAAAAGTACAACCAAACAAACATACCAAAGACATACAGAAAAAAAAATGAGAGGGAGGGGTGGTCAAGTTTTATGTCTTAACCCTTTAACGTGCAGTATTCCTGTTCTGGGAACACCAAACTCTGGCATTTTGACTATTTCCAGGCACGAAGAATAAATTTGATTTCTATAAATATTGTTGCGGGTGACATAGCTCCACGAGAATCCTTTACTTTTTAGCACGTCATTTCCCGTAAAAAAATGGTCACGATTCTTTTTAACAGCACTGACATCTGCTGAAAAACGGAAGAGTGCGAGAACAGCTGGATAGATTGCCCAATGCTGAAAAAAGGGCAGCCGTTGCCATTGCTCACCTTAACTACCAGCAAGATGGCGGACGATCGAAACTTCCGGGCGACCAGGCACAGCCAGCTGTCGTCAAAAAAGCGTCTCTAGATCTGTGGCACACAATGAACGCTTCGATCGTCCGCCATCTTGCTGGTAGTTAAGTCGAGCGATGGCAACGGCTGCCCTTTTTTCAGAATTGGGAAAGGGTTGTGCCTCGAAGGGTTAATGAGGTACTTTTTTCAACTCACTTCTACAAATAGCTTTGATCTGTTCATATATATGCATTTCACATAACTGAAGAACAATTAGTCGTAGAAAACTGAAATTTTTATTAAGGACTGCTGGAACATCTACTTGAGTGCCTCCCTTTTTGATTGCAATCAACTGGGTAGTTTATCTATAGGATCACTCAAAAGAAATAATATCAAGTTAAAAAAAAAAAAATACAAGGTTAATACCTTTATGTTACCAGTTTAAAAACTTGTAAAATAAAATTACTTTTTAAAATAATCACTAATTATAAATGCAACCATTACATTTGGTTTTATTTTTCACTTGAATTTTTTTTTCCATGCAAAAATTCTTATTTACAAGCAAATTTAAGTAATTGTTAAAATTTAAAGTGATAGTAGAAGATGATTTCTATATTTAGATTTCAAAGCCACCACAGACGAGAACCATTATTAGCTAAGTGTGAAATGGCATACAGATTCAACGTTTTCCAAGCTTTCATCACTAAGCTTCAGTACTCATTAGAGAGCCCCTTATTGTGACAAGGGGCTCTCTTAAGACTTTTACATAACTTTTTTAGCTTCTAAGGGGATCAGAACAATAAAAACAAATTAGAAAAGATGGTTTACAACATATTATGTGCTAATTATTATCTATGTGTGTGTTTTCATTTTTAAAAATAAACTGAAAAAGTACAAACAGGAAATTGTTCAATTAATGGACTAACTCTATTTTTAATCTTTATTCCTTATATCTTTACAGTAAAAAAGAACATATCTTTGGCTTTTTTTTATAGATTTCCTTTGATTGATTTACACAATTTACAGTTATTTGAACAGATCATCTATTTTGTACGAGTTCTGTTTCTTGTTTAAAACATGTTCCGTTTGTATAATTTCTCCAGGAACAACTACTGTATAAATCCAGGGATAAAGTATATGCATTGGGTTCAGTAAAAAGTTTTCTGCCCAGGGAGATACCTTCACGCCAACAGCTATCATTTTTGTGATTACCAGCTTTTCTACAAGCAAGTTTTTGCATTCAAAAGCTGAAAGTTTGAGCTACATGACTTAGAGATGAGACGGGCTCAGCCCGAGCCCGACTCGGGCTTGGGCTCTGTAATTCACGATTGCGTTCGGGCTCGGGCTCGTGAAAAATTTCTCCTTTGTTGAACATACTCCTTGAAACAGATTTTAAAAAGTGATTCATGGGATAAATAGACGTACTTATTTCAAAAAATAGCGGCACGGGGGACTAGAAGGTGTGTGAAGCTCCAAAATTTATTGTATCCTCTTAATGAAGTAGTTAATTTTATTTGTCTTTAGCTGAAATTTCGGGCTCGGGCTCCAACTTTAATAATATTGCTCGGCTCGGCGGCTCGGATTAAAGTCTTCGGGCTTCAAAAAATGAGCCCGAACTCATCTCTAACATGACTGTGTAATTTTTTTGTTAAAATTTTATTTTCTTGAGTGAAGACATGTTTGAAATGGAGTTACATGCCATCATATAAGAATGATTATATAGTATGAATTCCATAATAAACTCAATTCATAATGAAACTAAATGCTAAAAAAAAAAAAAAAAAAAATGTGAAAGTTTAGGCATTAATACTATTTCTTATTATACAGTCATAGTTTCGGAAATTTGAAGCTAGATATTATGACACTGAAGATAAGCCACTGTTTGGCCACCTCATTGGAGTTGATTGCGGTAAAGCAAATTACTAGGTAGAAAGAAATGGCTCAATACAAACTATTGAATAAGAGCTTGATACTTGATAAAAAGCAACAATTAATGCTCCAAAATGCATAAATCTAACACTTAAATCCAATCGCTGAGTGCCTCAGGAATTGACTGTTGAAGACAGATGCAAGTAAAAAGAGCCTGTTTAGCTCTGCTCAGAGATCAAAAGAAAGAGAACATTGAACATTCTGGATAGATCTGTAACCTACGATGAAAAATGGGTGTATTAAAGCAATATACATTACAAAAGAAGGTAGTCAGCATGTGGGATATCAGCAAGATCTATTGCAGGGCTAACCCTAACTAATAAGAAGGTGCTCCTTTGCAGATGCATATCCAGAGGAGGGCTCAGGGAGGTGTGCTCCCCCCCCCCCAAATGGGACCCTTCACTTAGCTTACAATTTGATACAGAGCCCCCCTCCCCCTCAAAAAAAAAAAAAAAAATACTGGCTATGCCACAGCTTCTCTGTATCTGGTGAGATTATCACAAAATTATTAACAAAGAGTAACTGAAAAGTGAACAGACTATCAATAATACACTATACAGCAATATGTTGAACAAAGTTTATGATGCTTTTTGTAAAAAAAAAAATAAATAAAAAAAAAAAAACGATTTCAGAAGGAAAGTAGTTTTTCATCAAAATGACACCCAACTACATTTAGAAGAATGATCGGGAAGGTGCTCTACAAGCTGGAGTGGGATTTATTACAAAATCTAATCTATCATGCATGCGAGACAGAGACATGGGCCCTTTAGATTTCTATCTGTATATTGGTGGCACAATCTTCCAGACCACAGTAGTCTGGGAGCTAAACTCCGTTCCCATTAGAACATGGCAAGTGAAGCAGCATCCGGCTTGGCCAGTGCTTGGGAGGGTCAACCCCCTCTCGGCTCGACTGCTGTGGGACCGTGTATGCTAATGGGAGCTGGTGCACATAAAATCCGTCGTGGCTCCAGTGTCCGCCAAGTTGTTAAACGATATCTCTGGGGTTGCCGATTTCAGGGGGTTGGTCCCTCCTCTGGAATTGATTCAAAATTAGGGGATCCGGAGCTGAGTCGGCTTTCCTCCGACTGGGGCTCATTAAAGTGGAAGCTGCCCCTTCCACCCATCGCCTACCTACATGGGGGATCTGGCACTGCCCCTGCGGTTGTCAGAGGGCATAAGCAACAACAACAATCTTCAATTCCAATGAGGAGGTGACAAAAAGCTTGACGTCTTTCTGGAGTCGTATATGCCCCAGTTCTCTGCAGAAAGGGTTGTAAAATTGAAAAATCACTGGTAGACAATAGTAGATTTGAAAGGAGATTGCTATCCTCATTAGCTTTATTGCAGTCTTGCTACTTCTTTTTAAATTCCTACCTTCATCAAAATTTTACTTAAATAGCCCAATATTACATTGGTTTAAAAGGCGAAACTTTACTATTTAAAGGAACATTCAACAACTGTTGAAGCATCAGAACATTTTAGTCTATTATTTATGGAGATAGGAATTTTTAAAAAAGGAACGACTGTGGTGCCTGCTTTTGTGATGGTGACTGTTTCTGTGTGTATTTATCATTCTTCATTCATAAAATTTTCTTTAAAAGAAAATTTTTTACTCAATAATATATTTATAACAAAGCTTTTTAAACTCACACATAATGAAAGCCATTTTGTAAGAACAAAATTACTAAATCAAATTTGTTACTTGATATAATACTTATAACTTTTTAAAGTTACAAAGGATGAAAAAACATTTTGCAAGAATGAAATTGCTAAATAAAACTTGTTACATGCGATTTAAATAAGCAATAAACAAAGAAAGGAAAAAACTTGAACATACGCTGAATCATTTAAAGCATCTAAATTACTTTCAGCAAGTTCTTGTAAGCTATCCAAAACAGTAGGTTCCTCCTAAAATATAAAATATGTTACAGAGACATTTTAAAAACAGACATTTATATTATTTACTAACAATAAGACCACTCCCTTATGTATGGAAGAAAATATTGGATAGAATTTTTTTATCACAATAATCATTACAGAGTGTTATCAATTTCAAGCACAATAAAACATTCATTATCAAAAATAGCTTGTCCAAAAAAAGTGACAGTTGGCTTCAACCCATTGCAATGTTTAGCCTAGGCCAAAAATGTACAAGCAAGCAATAAGCAGTGAACAAGTATGCAGGGTTAACACTAGGGAAAAAAATTGGGTGAAATTCTCCCCCTTTAGCTTCAAAATAAAGTGGGATTTTTTACAATCTGTGTAGAATTGAGAATTTTGTTTTTTATTTATTTTTCACAATTTACAAGCAAAATTAATATCATTACAAAAATACAGTGCAACTAAGATTATAAATATCAAAATTAACAATATAATATACAAATGAATTTGATAACAATACAATTTAATGATTTCTTTTGATTCTTTACCCCATCAAGATCAAACAACTCAGCAAGTGGGAAAATCCCACGAGTGCAGGGTGCGAACTGAACATTTTCTCCAGCAGGGGACATTTGAAAGTAAACATTCTCCAGGGGGGACACTTGAAAAGAAGAAGGAGGGAAGGTGCAAATGCTTCCCTCACATGTTATTACTTGACAAATGCAGTCACCGACACGTGCAGGAACTGACTTATATTCAAACAAAAGTCATAGGTTGTTTGTTCTATGAAATCACAGATACACAAGCTACATACAATGTACCTGTACTGGAAGCCACCCTTGAGGGTTTTTAGCTTAGAAAAAAGACGAAGTTTTAAGGCAGTCGCCTTAGAGTATAGTAACAAACGATAACATATCACCTTCATTTTGACTTCTTGACTTCAATCCCAAATCTTCACTCACAAGTTTAATATTTCTTCAGCAGGGGATAAATAGTATCCCTGGCAGGAATCCATTAATATTTCTCTAGCCAGGGATATTACATTCTTCAGCCGGGGACGATCCCCGGCATCCCCCCCCCCCCATCAATTCGCACCCTGCACGAGTGTCATTTTTACTTCCTTGTACGTAGTATAAGGAAGTAATGTGATCCCGAAAAATTTTGGGGGCCAAATTTCGACAAAAAAACAGATTTTGACAACCTCTAAATTTAATTTTAAAATTTTTTTCGATGCATCCTATCGTAGGCTAGCATGCACGATCATATTAACGCGTCTGCAACTCATTTTGACCAGCGGCGAGTCTGCTGTGGCCAGTTTTCCCATGCCGTCTGTACGTACGTACGTATGTATGTAACTCGCATATCTCAAAAACTATTGGTCGTAGAATGTTGAGATTTGATATTTAGGATTGTTCTATGATCTAGTTGTGCACGTCCCCTTTTGGTGACAATCGAATGGATAGTTTATGTACAGGACCGCCCAAAAGATTCGAAATACATTACGCTCTATGGGCCGAAATTAATTAAACTCGCCTAACTCAAAAGCTATTAGGCGTAGAATGTCGAAACTTCATATTTTGGATAGTTGTAACATCTAGTTGTGCACCTCTCCTTTTGGTTCCATTCGACAGGATAGTTTATCTACAGGACTGCCCAAAACATTCGAAATACATTACGCTCAATGGGCCGAAACTCATTAACCTCGCATATCTCAAAAACTATTAGGCGTAGAATGTTGAAACTTTATATTTAGGATTGCTGTAACATCTAGTTGTGCACCTCCCCTTTCGATTCCATTCGACTGGATAGTTTATCTACAGAACCGCCCAAAAGATTCGAAATACATTACGCTCTATGGGCCGAAATTCATCAAAGCGTTTTTTAGAGGTATTGGGCTATTTCAAACGACTCAGAAGTGACGTATGCTGTAAAGAGTTAGAAAATGAATTTCTCCATTAAAAAAAGTGTCTTTATCATTTGTAGTTCTGCTACAGGAACACTCAAAAGATTTCCAATACATTACGGTCAATGGCAATTTTAGGGGCATTCATCCATTTCAAGCACAATACCGTCCTACCATATAAGTTAGGTAATGGTCCGACCACGGTCACGTGCCTCCCTCAAGAACTATGCCAAAAGTCGCCAAGCTTGGCGACTTTTGGTGTACGTGTGTGCATATTTAACTCTCAAATCTCAAAAACTATTATGAAATTTCATATATAAGAATGTTGTAACATCTAGTTGTGTATCTCGATTTTTGGTTCCAATCTACTGGAGAGTTTATTTACAGGACCACCGAAAAGAATTTTAGTACTTTAATGTCTATGGACATCTTCAATATAATACAACTGTAGACAGTCATTGTTTGGTACATGCCCAAAAACTCGCCGTCTGTCCTCGACCTTGGCGAGTTTTGGCGAAATATTGCCAAATTTGGCTATAGTCAGTCATTTGGTCCATGCCCAAAGTATCGCCATTTGTCATCGTTCTTGGCGAGTTTTGGCGAAATATCGCCAAATTTGGCGATAATCTGTCATTGTTTGGTTCATGCTTAAAATCTCGCCAAATTTCGTCAACATTGACGAGTTTCGCCGAAATATCGCCAAATTTGGCGCCAAAAATTATTTCGTATTTTGTATAACACTAAAACTTTAACCCGTAGATTTTTGAACTTTTGTATTTAGAACTATTGTAATATCTAACCGTTTTCCATATCTTTTTTGACAGCAATCGACTGAGAATTTATTTACAGGGTGAGCCAAATGACTTTAAATACATTGAGGTGTATGGATGCATTCAATTCATTGAAAGTCTGTGGTCAATGACTACTTTGGCTATCCCCAAAATCTCGCAGACTATCTCAAGTTTGTCGGCTTTTGGTGAAATATCGCCAAATAAAGTGTCAGAAGGAAATATTTCAAATTGAACTCAGCTTGGCGATATCGAAATATTTGTCTAGAAATCGCTAAACCTTACTATTATTGATATTTTATCTTTTTCAAACAAATAAGTTTAGAGGAAGTGCGTTGAAAATATTTTTGATCTAATGGACGTGCAAGGAAGTCATGTGTTGGACACATCAGATTTTTTTTTAGTGGGATTTAGTGTGGTATGGCAGGAATCGCGCTATCCCGTGGTCTAGTGTGAACCCGTAGTATGGTACTTAGTTACTATATCATAGATGGCTAACCCATGGTATGAGTGCCATGGAACATTTTTTTAAAATATCGTCTTTGGAAACTATATCAAAATCTGTAAAAACCCTATGTACAGGGGAAACCTTTGAAAATGAAAAGAGAATTGCAGTATTCAATTCATATAATCCAATACTGAAATTCTTAAATTTGAAAATGTAAGGGAAGAACAAATTTGTTCACACATAAAAATACTCCCAAGCCTGTTTGTTTGATATGGGGAATTTGTGTAGCAGTGATGAAAAACTTTAACTTGGAGTGATACTTCAAACAGCTGCAGAGTGATTTGAGCAATGAAACCTAAATTTGTCAGGGTGTCTACCAAATTTCTAAAAGTCAATTTCCTGACTTTTGGGAGGTCCCAGGAAAAAAATTCCTGACCAGTGCATTTTACTTTGGGAAATTGCACAATGCCCCCTCCCATGTCTTTATATTTGCATATTTTGTACAACTTCTTGAAATCAATTTTAACTGAAGTATACAGGATTAAGTTTTCATCAATTGAGAAACAGAAGTAGTCGCACTTTCTGATAGAATTAACGTGTTCTTGGAAATGCGGTCCTAAGCCATAAGTTACCAAGTAAGCTAATTTGTTTTTTACCCTCCCGTCATGATGGATGAGCCCCCCATTTTTCCCTCCTTATAAAAACACATCGCTTGATGCTTTCGCGGTCCGAAAAATGCATTGCAGTTGCTTTCGGTTTCCAGTCTGACAATTAGAGAGAAAGCGTAAAAAAGGACACGAAAAAAAAAAATTGATTCTTTTGGACCCATTATCCAATTTTCTGGTTTTTACCAGACTTTAAAGAAGCATTTTCCAATTTTCTAGACTTTCCGGAGTGCCCTGTCTGCACATTCATTTCATGTATTACATAATTTTTGTTTTATGTATTATATTCAAACTTACTTAAAAAATGTTCTTTTTATATAAATATCTCATAATCAACCAATAAATAACTTTTTCCACATAGTGACACTCTTCCCAAAAATGTCTATCTACCTCTGTTATCACACCATTGACTATGCCAAATGGAGATTAATAAATATGACAGTCATGGCCCCCACAAGAATGGGCTATGTGGACCCCTAGGTCCAGGGCCCAGCCCTAGACTACATTTTTGAAATAAGGTTTGAGGTAAACAATGTTCCCCATAAACAGATGTAGCGCAAGAATTTCTCGAGGAGAGTTAAGCCCAAGTGAAATATTTCAGAGTGAGCCACAGCTCCCCTGGTTCCTACACCCCTGAATATTTACTGAAAACCTTTAGAATGTCTTAAGCTTTTATAATTTGAAACTTACTGGTTACTTGGACTGTTCCTGATGGCAAAAATGATGTGCAAAATCATTTGAATTACCTTAAACACAATAAGATACATGATATGAATAAAAATGTAACATTTACGAAAGAAAAATTAAAAATCTGTTTTCATAAAAAGACTTGGCAATTCTGCATGCTTGCAACTTTTTGTGTGTGTTGTTAACCATTGCATGAAAATGATATAATGGAATGTTCTAAATATTAGGTCAATTACGAATATTTTGTAAAAGTAACTACCTATAATCATACAGTTATCTACAATTTCATTTTCATTCTGATTACTGTTAAATTAAACCCAAACAAAAATTTTGTAAGAACCCATGTTGTAGGTGGTACTTCTGTCTAATCTTTTGACCTTGTGGCACAAAGTCAAAATTTGTACCATTCTTTAACAAGTAAAAAATCGTGGATTGCACCAACTTTTTCGACGGCTGGGCCATACACCCAAAAAGGACACCAATGTAGATATTTTACAGACCTACGTACACACACACACAATAAACCCACAAATGTATTAACACAACCTGCGAAATTACGAAATTCCCGTTACTTTTTAAGCACATTTTATAAGTTGCAATTTAAATGAAAACTTGATTTCGGAGAACTTGTTACCCCCACTGTTTACTTTAGTTCACGGCAATTATTGAGTTTCACCATAACAGGAATAAGGCACATTAAAACAAACTGACTTTTAATAAGAGTCTTCAAGCCAACAATAGTGAAGAAGGCAGATTTTAGCAGTAAAAAATAGAGTGGTTAAAATCGTTCAAATAATACTTTATTTACTTTCACGGTATCTTGAGCCGGTACAGATTTTGTGGGCGTGGATTCATTGGAACTTCCAGGCTTTTCTACTTTCGTGTCAGCCATAACAATAATTTCCGAAAGAAATGATTTCTCAACTGTTTAGTAATTAATGTTTTGCAAGCAAGATCCACGTCTCCGGTACTGCGATGCGATGTGAGAGAGAAGACAGAAACTAACAATATTATGAAAGTTGAGTTGTATTACACTAACTTGTAATATTATTTAGGAAGCATACAATACGAAAACACTCTTAGAATAGCTACAGTATATTTTACAATTTCATTTACAACGGTATTATTTACATATTAATGATAGGATTATGTTATTTTTAAAAAATTATTATTCCAGTTGTTTACTAAATGAAGCAGTCTATGAACTACTCAACTTATAAGAAGCATTGCAGAAAAGCGATTTGTTTACAATTAAGGCGTCGTAGTGTTATGTTATTGGTTTTACCGTGATTTTTGCACTTCTTTCAAAAAATTTAGCAATCGAAAAAAGTTATTCTATTTTCAAAGATGTCTACCAATAAAGTCGAACCCTTATGGCAAGACAGAGATATAAAATTTGATTTATCACCGACAGAAATGCAATTTCACTGTGGAGAAAAATTAATCGATAAATTAGATGCTGTCGAAGATACAAAAGGTAATAGCGGTGATCAAGGAAAGCTTTTCGTTACAAATCTCCGACTGATTTGGCAGTCTTATGTAAAGCCACGCGTGAGTTTATCCGTTGGTTTTAACTGTGTAACTAATATGTCTACACGAACAGTAAATTCGAAATTAAGAGGTATGACAGAAGCTTTGTACATTTTGACCAAAGTACATAGTACACGGTTTGAATTCATTTTCACTAACTTAATACCGGGTACTACAAGACTAATGACATCCGTTATAAGCGTTTATAAAGCATATAATTCGAGTAAGTGGTACAGGGAGTTGAAATTGCGAGGAAATGTTGTGGTCAACAAGCAGCTTAAAGTCTTACCTCAGGAGCAAATTTATAGCAAAGTAAATGGGGTATGGAATTTATCAAGCGATCAAGGAAATTTGGGTACGTTTTTTATCACGAATGTCCGATTAGTTTGGCATGCAAACATGAACGAACTGTTTAACATAAGCATTCCGTACATACAAATTGTGTCGTTAAAGATGCGGGAATCGAAATTCGGAATGGCGCTTGTCGTAGAAAGCAGCGAAATGAGTGGTGGTTATGTGCTAGGATTCAAAATCGATCCTGCTGAAAGACTACAAGAGGTGTTCAAGGAGATCTCAAATCTGTACCAAGTGCACAGTGCTAATCCCATATTGGGAGTCGACTACTTTATTGAAGAAAAAAAAGAGGTGGAAAATGAAGTTCCTGTTGTCCCGGTCGAAGAAGACGTGGAAATTATTAATTCCAAAGAATGCGACACATTTGCAGCCTATTTTGCTGATGATAATCATATTCGTGATCGAGAGCCTATATACTGTGAAGAACTCGGTTTGGCTGTTGAAAAAATCAAAGATGGTTTCACGATGAGTAGCTTGTGGGAAGTCATTCCGAGTTAATGTTTCAGCATAGCTTCATTATCATCCCTTTTGAATGCATTTTTTTTTTTCTTCTGCTGATTTAAATTTGGCATGGCTTTGGCATCATCCCTTTCTTTGTTTTGGCATCATGAATGACATGATATGGGGCAAAGACCAGCCATTGTTATGGTTTACTTAAGTGTGAATTTTATTTTTTTTTGTTTGTTTTCTTAGTATTGTATTTAGTTATGTGTGATTTGGGTTTATTTTTATATTTAATAATTACTATTCGAATTTGTTGTCAGTATACTCACTTCAAAGAAAAAATTGGATAGTTGAGCGGGGCAGAGCAACCCTCGTAACTATCAACTGAAAGTCAATATATAACACAAATTTATGCATTTCTGTTTAAAAAAAAAAAAAGAGAAGAAATATATAATGAAACCCTCAAAAATTGGACACTTGCAGTAATGGATAGTGTTTTTTTTTTTTTTTTTTTGGAGGGGGGGGGGCTAATTTATTTTAGAAAAAACTTATCTGATTTAAAAGAAATGTAGAGTAAAGCATCGTGCGATTCCTAAGAAGAAAAATTTTTTTTTTTTCCCTTGGGTGGGGAGGGCTAATTTATTTTATTTTTTTTAAACTTAAACAAAATGTACTCTGGTGCAAAATGTCTCTTGGGGAGGGGTTGATGATGCCCCCTACCACTTGTCCTGGATATGCCACTGGACATTTGTGTTTCCTCCAGAAAGTGTGCATCTTATAGATGTATATTTCAACACTACGGCCACATTTCATTCCTAAGAAAAGTGTACAACAGGAGGTTTCACTGTAGTGTATTAAAATAAATGCCCACACTATTTTGTCGCCAAGCCAAAACAGCACCAAAGAGGGATGATTCCTTTGTTTATTAATGCTGCATCACTGAGAGGCTGTATTTCACAAATGATTATGAGGCATAACTTTATTAGTTTAAAAAACATATAACTTTGCCCATGTTTAGTGATGCACAAAAAAAATGATTTTTCAGATGCTATAATAAAGTGAAAGCACTCGAAGGATATTAGTTGTTAACAGGGATGAAACTGGTCTGCACTGAAAAACTGAAAATTTTTTGCATGTTGGGGAGGGAGGGGGGTAAGATTGCAAAATTTGTCTAGAACAATATAAATCAGCCTACACCAATTGATATTGTTCATTATCTTGTACCAAGTGTACACCAGAAAGTTATAATTTTGCATGCATTTCAACTATTTTAGCAAAATATAAGAAACATTCAAAAAGGCGTGTGTATATATAAATATATATATTTATTTATATATAATATACTAAAAAAATATCTACATATTTTTTCTTGAGAAACAATTCTGAGGTATCCCTGGAGAAGTTTCAGCCTGTGTTAAATAATCCGTCCGAAGTAATATTATACACCATGTTAAATTATCATAGATGCATTTATTCTTTCGTATTTAAACACATGTTTTTTGTTGATGTTTGCAATAAAGTTTTGAAAAATATTTTTTTGCCTTAAGCATAGTCAGTTATTTTCCTTACTTGATCCAGTAATCTGTTGTTGCACTTCTTTCTGATCCAGGTTTTTAAAGATGATGTCACTCCAGTTAATCCATAAGTTTACACAAGTAATCATATTCTGTGCTGTTGGTTTATATTTTGGTTATTTCAAATGTCGAAAAGTAAAGCACCAGTACAGTATTCTCTCAACTACCTGTAATTCTTTCTAAATGCTCGATATTGAAAGGAAACAAGGGGATCACAAATTAATATATGTAATTTTCTTTTTTTAAAGATGCTTTAACACCAAAAACAAAATAAAAGAATTTTTGAAAAAAATCAAATGCTTAAAAACAGGCAACTCTTCATTAAATTGCAAACTGCTTATATATAATTATTTCTGTATTATAATGGCGATAACAGTTTGTTAATCAGCCAAAAATTACTATAGCAAATTTTCTAGTTTTTAATTACTGAGGCTGAAATCTTAAATGCTTGTATGGCATAATTTACATGTAAATAAATTGTGCAAACTAGTTAATGCGATTCACATAATGTAAACCCCCCAAAGTTATTACCTAAAACTTGGCAGAGGCTATGTATGTTCAAGCTTTTTTTTTTTTTTTTTAATACACAATTTCTATGGCCCCTATTCTGTGGTTAATTGAAAGTTAAATGTACCTTAATTAAAAATATTATAGTAAAATCTCGCTATAACAATATTCGATACAACGATAAAATTTTGCAGTCCTGCGGAATTTCCATAGAATATAATCTCTCCTTGATTTAACGATACATCCCTCTAGAACAATAAATCTGCTCTGCTGCCTATTATTTTGTACGCGATGTCCACAGACTATGCTCGCAAGTAAAGCTCCTTCCATACGTTGGAGCATGTTCGTGCATGCGAACTGTGCTGGAATTTCAGATTTGCACAAAGACCAATTTTTTGTCTTTTGCATAGAATTTGCTCATTTTAGATGCATTGATATTGCTCACTAATGAGTCAGTGATTTCATATGCAAGCTTTTCCCATCTTTTTTGTGAATAGTTGTATTTTCATTTGTTGCATTCTACTGTATTAGCTTGTACAGCTGCGGAAAAAAAAAAAGGCCCACTTGTACATTTTTCGGCCATCGTTCGTCGCACAGCAAAGTTACAGATACCAATCGTTTACGATTGATGCACACTTTAATTTGCTATGCATAAAAATTGCATAAGGAGCCATCTACATATTAAAATTCGCACCAACTTTTTTTTTCTCTATAGCAACCCCTAGATTTCACTTCATATTTCAAAAATTTAGCTCATTTTAACCCCGGACACAAATTTTCAATAAATTTGGACAGAAAATGAGTGAGTTATGAGCACCCAAAATCCCCCTCCCCCTATGTTAAAATATTTTTTCATACTTCAATTCATATCTCATATAATATTGGTAGTAAGAAGCTGATTTTTATTCGCACTATTAGAACTAAACGACCCAAACATAATTTAATGTTATTATGATTTTTAATAAATCATTAATATGAATTATGAATTATTAAATTAATATTCAAAAAAAATATGAATAGCGACCTAGCCAAATTTCGATGGAAATAGATGCAGAAATTAATATTACATGGCTGTGCAAAATTTCAAATTTTTATGTTCAGTAGTTTAATTTATATTAAATAAAATGTGTTATTTTCATGAGTTAAGGGACCATATATAAATTTATTAAGTGAAAATTTTTTGAAAATTGCATAAAATAAATGTAAATTAGATTTATTTTGTGCAAAAACACAGTAAAAGATACCAGTGTTAAAAATATCAAATTTTGAAGCAAATAAATTAGAGGTTTTTACAGTTTGTTGGGGATTCTATAAAGCGTGTATTGTTGCGTCCGCTACCATATTCCCCCAAATAAAATATTTTACAGCTATAGAATTAGATGCAGTAAATGTATGTCTTCTAATACAACATCCTATTTATGAAAAACTAACATCCTCAACTTTCCAGGCATGAATGTGACCTTTTTTAATATCGGAAACATTAGGTCTTTGGAATTCCCCATACTTTATCAAACATTCAAAATCACGTTTTTCTGTAAAAAAATTTTCATCTAACTATAAATTAAAATACCGCCAAAAGTCTTAAGAATATTGCACATTGCAGGCGATAGTATTAAATGAAGAAAGTGAAATAACAAACACAGTGATAATATTGGGTCGGCAAAAAAGTAATTGCGTTTTTTTACATGAAATTCAAACAAATAAATTTTCAATCATGAAACCATTAAGTTCAACCATAGCTGAGTCGAGCAATATTCATGCTTGTAGTCAGAAGAGCAGGGAGCAGCCTCTAACTCCTGCCAACATTTCAGCTGTCTAAGAGAAACATCAAGGGAAACACTGAATAACAATTTCAAAATTACAAAGATTTTCAAAATCCTTAGCAGTCATTTTGCATTTTCCCCTTAAATCATGTGTACGAACCAAGGAAGTTATGAACTCACGGGTCATTTGGACCACAGACTAAATATTCTATTCTACCCTTGATATTCTCAGTACAAAAAACTTTAAGAGAGATGGGAACAACATTTTCCTTGAAAATAATATTAATTTCTTTTAATTCTCGCGAGCGAAATAAATGAAAGGCGAAAAGTTCGGAACCTACAAATAGCGTGTTTCAATTTGCAGAAAGTCCCTTAAAAACGCACAAAAATGAATTCGCAATATCTCCGGAAATTATCGTAGAAAATTGGTGAAAATTTATATTTAGGGTAATTTGAAGGTTTTCTTTCGTTTAATAAAGTCAAAATATGGGGTTGCCATTGAGAAAAACGAAGTTGATGCAGAATTAAATATGAAGACGGCCCCTTATGCAAATTAAATTAATAGTAAATTAAAGTACGCATTATTTGCAAACGAATGGTATATATAACTTTGCTATACGACGAACAATGGCGAAATAAAGAGCAAGTGGGCCTTTTTTTTTTCCGCAGCTGTACATCAACAATTAAAATTACTACATATTCTCAATAAATAATGATTATTTTGCCAAAATATTTTAATCTTTTGTACGATTTTTTTATTTTTTAATCGATTACCTTGCAGATCATTTTTTGTATTTTTAAAATCTGCGTTGCAGACCGATACAGAAAATTCTGCATCTGGGAATCAAATTAAAATATTAGGAATTATTTTATTTTTTACTGGGCAGTCCATAAAACTTGCCAGGTGGTGCACAGAGTTGAAAAGACCTAGGAAGAAAACCACTTTCTCTGTAAGGATTGCCTCTTTTTACTAACAAAAACCTGTAATTCATTAAACAATCTAGAAAAATGACTGAATTCCTTCCTTATTATTATTCTCTATTGTTTAATTTCATACATATAGAAAAAGCATTCTATAAACATAAACTATTTATTACTTAGCAGAATTTTCCTCATCTAAATTTTTTATAAACTGGATGAATCCCAGTTATTTCTGTTTATTTAAATAGTATTTGTATATTTATTTCACAACATATGTTAAGAGTGATTTTGATAAGACCAATTTAGTCACGTGTAACTGAACTTTTTCAATACCCGCTTTTAAATATTTTTCATTTTGCATGTGTTATACCATCAAACATTTTCGCCATTATTTTTCTTTTCAATCTGTACTCTTAAGCTCTAATAACATTATACAACCATACAATTCTCTATTGTTAGTGTTGATAACCCTCTATGATTATATTACATAGTCGTTTACTTATTCAATACATCATTTTTAATTTCACCAGCTGTGTTTTAACTGGCAAAATGACTAAGGCCAATTTGGTGCAGTCAACCGCATAAAGAATCTTTAATCTGAACTGAATTTTTATATTTCATTATTCCTGCTCCTAACACATAGAAAATTTCCTATTTGCTAGAAAGTGTTCCTGTTTTGATGTTTAAAAGCATTTAAAAATAAATAAATAAATAAATCTTACATGTCGCAGAGGAGTACCTGGGAGGAAGGAAAAGGGCTATTCCTTTTTCAAATGTTCCTGGACTTACAATTTTGTTTATTTCTTTTTTACCAGTTTATCACATTTGCAAAGTTAGAGGTATTAGATCTAAAAATTTGCAGCACAAAAATGCATCACAAAAACTGTAATTATAAAATTATTTTTTAAAAATGGCTGGGTAGGTAAATCTTAAGAAGTTTGCAAACTTTGAAAATCATAAAGCAGGGGACTAATGTTAGTCTTTCCAATAATTCAGATGCCTACTATAATTTATCATGGACTTCAGATGTAAACAAATAATTTTAAAATTCAATTTCTTTATCAAGTTAAAAAAGACTGGGGAGAAATTTTCTCTTGGCAAATAGATTGTACTAGAAAAGTATTAATTCTTAATTATAGAGGATATTGTGGCGAAACTCCAATATTATTAATATGCAATTTTTCAAACACTGGAATAAACACAAATTACATACTTTTACTCTATTTATTGAAAAATGATACAACAAAATCAACAGGACTTTTACACATTTTTTCTAAACAAAAAACATATCTACTACAACACTAAAATATACAATGATCTAAACATATACATGAAAATGTATTTATATAAATAATTATGGTTCGACTGCAGTTTTCTAAAGCATTGGGGAAGTTCTTGATTATGCTTAAACTGTACTGTATGACACCAACATACCATGTGAGCATTTCACTTCTGGGAAATGTACTTTGCCACTGAGTGGAATGCAATTTAACCTCTTCCATTTGTAGAGATTTGGCATGAAAAATTCATAAAATTTTAAAAAGTTTGAAAAGGGGTAAAAAAGCTTTCTTAAATGCTTGATTGATTTTAATTCCAACATTTATTATTTAATTAAAAAAAATTACACTTTTACTTTATTTCTAAAATGAGATGTAAAATTTTCAGTGATATACTTTTCTTTTGGAGAATATTCCTGTCACCAAAATTTCAAGAATATTTTAACTGTGACAGTAAAAACTTCACCTTAACGATCTTCCTTGTAAATGAATATCTTAATTTTATAAAAATATATAATGTTCATTTTTGTTATATATATGGCAATATTTTATTATTAATTATTAAAAGGTAGACTTATTTTAAGATTTACAGTTATTTATTAGGGATTGGCCAATACCAGATACTTTTTTACAAGGGGCTGTATACATATTAAAATGCAAAATTTAATTTTATATGAAGCCTCATTTCCTATCACTTACATTTGGAGAAATATGGCTGTGTCTAAACCTTCTAAGACACAGAACATTCTCCAAATGTAAGTCATAGGAAATGAGGGTTCATATAAAATTAAATTTTATATTTTCATACATATACAGCCCCTTGTAAATAAAGTATCGGGTATCTGCAAAAATCTGGTATCGCTTGATCTCTATTAATTATTAATAAACAGTCAACATATATGTGCAATGGAATTTATAAAGAAAATTTTTAAGCAAAATGAGCTGAGACTATCCATGAAGGTGACTCTAATGTGAATGAGAATGAATGGTGTGAATATTGCAAGAAGAGTTACAATAACAAAAGAAGTAAGATTTTATGCAAAAGATTTATAAATACCATAAGATTCTTCTTTCCCAGATGATCATTGGTAAATGTGCAGAGCAGGACTCGAAAAAGCCATGGCAACCATGGAAATGCCATGAGATTAGCTCAGATACTTGTGACGATAACTAGCTCTTGCAACAAGTATTTAAAATTTTATTGAGGTTTTTTTTTTTCCTGTCTCACACTTAAAATGGCTTAGTTGCTTGAATGAAATCTAGAGCTAGGTATTTAAATGAACAGGAAATATTTTGTTAATTTTTGTAAGCTTTGGTTTAGATTCAACTATGAAGCAAAATGATTTTAGTATTGGATTATCCGAAATGAGATGCCTTGGGCAAAGAACTTTTAAAAGGAATTCTGTTCCAATATGTATTTGCCTATGGCAAACTGCTAATTTTTCTCTTTACATATTTAGAAACAGGTATGAATACTTAATTGGCAAAATAACAAAGTACAAATTAAGACAAACACTGTAGCACAAAATTTAAAAAAAGGGTACAAATGTATTATCCCAGCGTCCACCAAGATGAGCAATTTTTTGCCAAGGTAAATGCCAGGCACATGAAATTATTAATGGTTTTGAATACGATTGGCAACTCATTTAACGAAAAAATAGTTTGGCGAGAATGACTACCGGGATAATACGTAAGAACCAAAAAAGTTGTTCCCAATACTAAATAAAAATCTATTAAGCTGACTTCAAACATATTCCAGACACTTTTGATGATTGTAAAGTACAGTCTGTGCTTGTTTTTATGACCTCATAAGAATCACACAGATAAAATTGGACTGTGAAATCATTTGTGCATTTTAAAATACTCGCTAGTTAGTAAAAAGCAAATATTTACATTTTCATTTTCCTCAGTACTATTTACATTTTCTTCAGTGATATCTACTTATCAGAAGAAAGCTCAAACGCCACATTTAACTACGGGAAAAAATTACTTCATAATATCTTTAAATATTCATATTTGGAAAAGGCCACCAAATGTTTCGATAAGTAGATATCACCTCAATCCTAAAATCTTCATATCACTATCTATACAAAAACAGGGAATAATTCCGTAAGCAGGGCAGGTTTAGTTGGCCACTTTTTTTGTTGCCAACGTCTAACCCATTAAGGTTGCCATTAAAACAGTTCTCCATATATTCTAAGCACAATACTTGCAGATTGGCATATTTAGCAACGCGAAAAAGCTTTGACGACCTGTCCCCACTTACGGAATTATTCCCCAAAAACAAATTTAGAATAAAACAAAAGATGAGTACTACACACTAGCATGAAAGAATACTTTTATGATATAAAACTATAACACACCAATATATTAAAATATAATATAAATATATTGTAAACAATGTTCCACATCAATAATCATGATAGACAAGTCAACATGTTACAACTGTACCTTACCACTAGTATGAAAGAAAATTCTCGATGATATAAATATATAACAAACTTATGTATTAAAATATATAAGTATGTAGTAAACAATGTTTCACATTAATCAAAGCATACCAAGAAAATTGCATCACTCATTCCCAGTCATTAAAAAAAAAAAAGAGGAAACAATCACTTAGGTGACATCGTAGCAATCATGCCAGACAAGTCGACATCTTCGTCGTCTTCAGAGTCGGGTTTGGGATCCCACTCGTGCAACCTCTTCCTCCATATCTTGATCTGATTGTCCCACGACCGGCGGCTGTAGACGATGTGCTTCTTGGGCGTGAAGATGTGTGTCCCGACCACGCGCTGGCTTTTTGGGATGGCCTTCAGGTAGGCCTGGTACGCCTTGGTGTTTTTCCCGTAATCGATCTGCTTCTGGCGCCTCCTCAGAACGGTCTCGTCCGTTTCGATTCTTTTAGGTTTGGTGTCGGAGTCGAGCTCGTTGTCGGAACTGTTCATGCTGGAAGAGGTCGTGCTGACCGCGTCGGACGGGGCCGAATCGACCGCCGCTTCGAACATGTCTTGCAGATTTCCTCCTCTTTTCCTGTTGTTTCCGGGTCGAACGAAATCGGTTTCATTGTCGTTCTGGGGAGATCTGTTGTTTTCGTAGTACCTTCTGGGTCTGCGGATGTTTTCGTTTTTGCGCAGAGGCGATTTCAGATCGTTCTCGGATTCCTCACAGCGATCGGCCCAGCTTTTATTGCGAGTTGAAGACTCGTCGTCGCTGTCATTCCAGAAATCGGCCCCGTGTATATTCCTTCTATGATTACGAAAGGGGTACCTTGGCTTCTGGCCATTGTATCGACAATTACTCGACATAATTCCAACTATATCAAAATCAATTAATGTAAGAACTGATTATTAACACTAAAAGTCCAATCCAAGTAGAAATTTTCGAATCAAAACTTATTTTTCCACTTTTATCAGTAGCTATACAAGCAACGGCAAACAACACTCAACCAGATTTCCGCGCCAACTGAATAACGAGTTGAGTTGTTTTGTTTCGTTCAGTTCACATCACACCATGGAGTTGGAACAAGGGGTCGAACAGAAATTAAAATCCCCTAAGTTTCGTTTTCAATGCAGATATATATTTTTGCTGCTGCCATCTAGTGATGATAATAGAAAGTAATGTGACACGCATAATTTGTTTCCCCAAAATTTTATTTGAAGTTTTAATTTAATTTAATTTTACTTTTTATGTTTCAAAACTAAACAGTTTATTATAAAGCTTTCAAAAATTAAATACAAAAAAGAATAATAAAAGTTATGTACTCAAGAAATAAAATCGAATATCAATTGATAAGTTTTACCCTACGTACTTTATAAAAAATTGCCTGCGGAAATTGCTTTCTAACTTGCATATATATAAACAGCTTCTGTGACAATCCTCAAGGTTTATGTGATTATTTAAACTGCAAAATTATTTATATATATATATTAAGGTGACCAGATTTTTGAACATAGAATCGGGGCATGTCCCCGATATGGAAACAAAACTGGGGACATTTATAATTAGTGAAATAATTAATAGTACTTTAATTAAAAAACAATGCAATAATTAAAATTTGTCCCCAATTCCTGTTTTACATTTTGGGGACAATTTGTGAAACATCCTGAAATTGCGGACTGTCAAAGGTGACCAAACGTCCCCATTTTCCGGGGACAGTCCCCAATTTCATGACCAAAATTTCAACCCCAATTTCATGATATTTTAGTCCCGAAAACGTAAAACAGGATTTGAGGACATTTTTAATTATTGCATTTTTTGTAATTAAATTACTGTTAATTATTTCATTAATTATAAATGTCCCCAGTTTTCTTTCAAAATCGGTTACATATCCCCGATTCTATGTTCAAAAATCTGGTCAGCTTAAGACTGTTCCCGGAAAAGGGGGACGTTTGGTCACCTTAATATGTACATATACAGGGGGATTCGAAATTAGTTTTACAAACTTTAAGGAGGGGTAGGATAAGACGGTTCAGAATCACATAGCAATGCGGAGTCGGAAGCGTTTTCTTCGTGTGCCTATTAATAATAACTTTAGAAGTGTTAGTGATAGTAAACTTTCCGGCCATGGTTTTTCAAAAACTAATCCATCTTTCACCGGTTGCACTTAATAAAAATTGTTAATTCACAGTTTTTCTTTCACTACATTGTTGAAACTGTCGGAGGAAAGACCATTGTTTATGAAACTTGGTTAAGAAATTAGACGCACACTTCAACACTTCTTCCAAAGTAATTACATGAAGACGACGTGTTCGATCCCGTATTGTAATGTGATTCTGAACCGTCTTGGTGTATCCTACCCTCCTAAAAGTTTGTAAAGCTAATTTTGAATCACCTTCTATATAGTGTCTTATTACAACCTACCTACCCCTAAGATGTATGTTACTTTATGGAAATTTGGTACAATTATTTCTTTTTATAATTTTTCTCTTATATCATTATTACTTTCCGAACATGTACCATGCAAGGAAAGTATTGTAATCATGAAAAAATTGGCCTCTGAGATTTTGATGTATTATTTACACGCTTTGAGGTCTTCTGTCTGAATTCATGTATGCTATTTCTACGAGCTGTATATATGTGCGTGTGTGTGTGTGAGTGAACACAATAGCTCCTAAACGGTCCATTCGATTGAGCTCAAATGTAATTTGTATATTGCAGACCACCGTCGCAGGAACGGTAGTAATTTTGATGTATATGCGACTTACAGTTTTTTTTACAGGGCTGGAAAAAAAGGATTGTTTAACTTTACGGTCTATGGACGGAAAATTTTGAAAGTGCGCTAGCGTATAAACGGTGCATTCGATTGAATGCAAATTGGGTGTGTATATTACAGGTCGCGATCACCTGACCTGTATAGAGTTTAGTCTTTGTAGACCCGATAGTTTGTTCATAGGGTTGTATAAACAGTTCTTATACATTATGGCCTTTCGGGCGCAAATCATTTAAAGTCTGCTAGTGTCCAAATGGGCATTCAAATAAGTTCAAATTGGGAATTTATATTATAGATCCTCTTCAAACAACCATTATAGATTTTCGTGGGTGTAGGGCTTATAGTTTTTAAACAGGGCTAAAAAAAGCCTAATACATTAGGACGCAAATTCTTGCAAGTGTGCTAGTGTCTCATAGGGCATTCGATTGAGCTCAGATTACGTATGAATTCCGAGAACCCGATATCGGGGACCCGGAAAAGTCCGTGGAACCCGATAAGCTGAATTAAATTTCGAAAATCGAATTATTTTAGAGGATATTAATAAAAAACTGAAAAAATGAAACATAATGGTTGCCAGATTTGGCATAAAATCATTCATTCCTTTGCAACAAAGCAATTTCAAGTATGTAGAATCGCTTGAAATTGACAAACATAAACTAGAATTACACCCATTTCACGCCAAATTAAAAAGTGCCTATGTATATATAAATACGCTAAGCGAAACCTTACTGTCCCTTTTGCAGCGCACTGCGTGAACTTAGAAGTGTGAAATTCGGTATAGTTAAAGTTCGTATGGAGTTTTTGTGCGAATGTTAAAATTTTTGTGTAATATGCTAATGCACCGTAAAAAAAAAAAAAAAAAAAAAAAAAAAAAAAAAAAAAAAAGAGGGAGAAGGAAATTGGCGAGTAATATTGTGCGCCAAGTCGGATAATGGTTCCATTGTTGTGTCCATTTTTAAATAACAGCATTAAGTTACTACGGTACAATAAAGTTATAATATTCCAACAAAATTCGCAAAAAATGAAATTAATCGCCAGTTTAGTGAAAATATTATCGAAATACACCAGCAATCAATAGGGGATGAAAATAATATTACATTGTTAATGAGTGCATGGAAATATTTCCGACAAAACATACTCTCGGGTAACAGATATATAGAAGTCAGTTTTTTAGCCCTTAAAAATGATAATTGTACTTTTGTTAATACTGATATACTTAATCAAATACACTGTAAACTGAGAACATATCATAGCTACGATAAAATAATTTATCATGATGACAGTAAAATTATTAATTAGATTTTTTGAGTTATTTCACTGTTAATAGTTTGGATAACTTTCAGTCAGCCGATAAAAAGCTAAATAATTGAAACCTTCCGCCAATTGCAAAGAAACCTAACGAGAATCACTGAGCATCATTTCCAGTGAAAAATTCTTGCATCTACATTTCTATATTTTCGAATTTTAATTTAATTCCATATGTTTTTCCCATTTCCATAATTTTAATGAACGATTAATGCAATAAACATACAAATTTATTTTTAGTATATTGATACGTTTAAACATTGTAATTTGTATATTAGTACTTTTTTTTTTGTATATTGATTAATACGGTACTTACGTATTATCCCGGCGGTCCGCCAAGACGAGCGATTTTTTGCCAAGATAAATGCCGGACACAAGAAATTATTGATGGTTTGGAATACGATTGGCAACAGTTTACCAGCACATTTGACGAAAAAATTGTTTGGCGGGAATGACCGCCGGATAATACGTAAGTACCATTAATACTTTTGGCTTTGTTTTGGGAAACAATGATGTTTTAGTCTTTTAATGTCGCCAAGAAAAAATTGTTGGCGGGATTAACGCCGTCTATTCGAAAAGTACCATAGTTTGCCATCACATATGTTAGTGTTGAAAGTTAATTGCATAGTTTTGCTGATTAGAAACTTAAGTAATATAAAGGGACGGGGGTCAATTGTAACCGCGCCAACAGCTATCAATCAAATCGAGGGGCTAGTTGCACCGAAATCCATATCTTGCTTTCCCTCGAAAATACATGCTATCGCTGGTCTTTGCGACACCCCAAAAAACATCACTTGGTCCGACTATCACTGTAAGGGATACCTCGAAAATATGCTACTGCTGGCGCTTTGCAAGACCCCCCAAAACATCACTGGGTCCGGACTTTGCTGTAGGGCCTCTTCAAAAAATGTTACCGCTGGCCCGTTGCGAGACCACAGTGTTCCTCTATGATTGTCCCTTCCATTTCGCGGCCGTGGATTAAATTCATCATCGTCAACGGTGCAACTCGCCTTTTCTCCTTTCGACCGTTGCAACTAATCCATTCCCGTACAAAGGAAGCATTAATCAATGAAGCACGAATGCGCATCAAGTTTATGCACCGTTATGCTATCAATTGTGAAGTTTTAACTAGAATCCCATGCAGTAGGAAAATTTGGATTCCAAATAAACGGACCATTCGAAATGTCCCATGTACAACATATTCTGGAGCTATTTTATCATTCACTTATCTCTCAAAAGAAACCAATTTCCAATTATACCTGCATTTGCGATGACAGTAAGTAAGTCTCAAGGCCAAACATTTGAAAAAAATTGAATAATATTGAAGCCGCCAGTTTTTTAATTGTACGTCGCAGAAAAGTAATGTTCGATCATTCCATGTTTTGAGATGTTATATTAATTTTTTACTTAAATTTTATGTACTTTTAAAAAGATGCACGAAATAACTGTGTAGACTTGACGAAACCTGGGCAGTTTAGGAAATAAAATAGATAAATAAATAATAAAATAAGTAAAATAAACCGGGAAATGCCAAAAAACGTATTGCCGCTTTTTAAATATGGCTTAGCCAAGTTATACCTCTTATTTTCCTTATCGTTCGCATTTTTCAAATAACTGGAAAATTACTGCATAATGACGTATTGGTATACGCTCGCAGTTGACGGAATAGAACAAAATAAAAAATGTTATAAGCAATGATTACAGAGGTATAAGATATAAGCAATGCTTATATAGAGGTTTAATATATTTCGGTCGAATTTCGACCACTGGGCATACTTAACTAGCACTTAACTAGCATGAAATAAATAACTCAAAGTGTGTTACACAAAGCTGACAATTTTCAAATAGTAAGTTCGCTTAGACAACAGGAGTTTAGAACTAGCGATTATTCGTTTTTTTTTAAACAGAATAACTAATTGTAACTGATTTTAAAAGCGCTATTTTGGCATCAGGCACGATCTGCCAAATTGGTATCTTTCTAAGCAGGGTGAATCTAAACCGCGAATTCAAAAATGTTAGAATCCAATACCTTGAAAATGAAAAATAATTAAAATGCAGATTATTTTAAAGCCGGTTCGGTCCAGCTGGAGTATTTGCTACCAGTAGAAATATTTGGTGGCGTTAACTATGCCATTATAGCAGTTATAGTTCACATTGGATATTTGCCAGTGAAGCTATATGATATAATTCGAGGTGATAAATACGCCAATCTGCAAAGGATTATGTATATGAAAATATGGATAACGGTTTTCCGGGAACCTTACATGAGCAGTAATTATAGATTGTGAGCATGTGTAAATCGCCAAATAATGAAAAGTTGCCGTTGGTGGCAAACTGTTAAGTAGTTTCTCTCTATTCTAAAAAAAAGTAAAGGCCGCTGGCGCTGTCAAAGCTTGTCAGCTTATCTCCTCCCAAACCGTGGGGATTTGAGTTTCGACTAAGGTGCCAACAGATTCGAAAAAATCCGAGGAACCTGCTAAGCTGATTTAAATTTCGGAAATCGAATTATTTTAGAAGATATTAATAAAAAACTGAAAAAATAAACCGAATGGTTGCCAGATTTGGCATAAAATCATTCATTCCTTTGCAACAAAGCGTTTCCAAGTATCTAGAATCGCGTGAAATTTACAAACATGAGTTAGAATTACGCCCATTTGACGCCAAAATAAAAACTATATGAAATAAGTAACTCAAAATGTGTTACACAAAGTTGACAATTTTCAAATAGTAAGTTCGCTTAGACAACAGGAGTTTAGAATTAGCGATTATTCATTTTTCCAAAACAGAATAACTAATATCTTGAAAATGAAAAATAATTAAAATGCAGATTATTTTAAAGCCGGTTCTCGTCCAGCTGGATTATTTGCTAAAAGTAGATTTATTTGGCGGCGTTAACTATGCCATTATAGCAGTTATAGTATACACTTTGGATATTTGGTAGCGCGACGAGATGGTATAATTCGTGGTGTTAAGTACACCAATCTGCAAACGATTATGTAAATGAAAATATGGATAACGGTTTTCCGGTAACCTTAAAGAACAGTAAATATAGGTTGTGAGCATGTGTAAATCGCCAAATAATGAAAAGTTGCCATGGGTGGCAGGCTATTCTGTCTGTTCTTTTATTAACTTTACATGTACGCAAGTCGCCAAATAATGAAAAATCGCCATGGGTGGCAAATTCGCAAGGTGTCCAATAGGTTTTACATTATTAAAAATACAGCTGAAACAGATGTTCTGATTTTATTACGCTTTAGCTCCTAATTAATATAACTTTTGAATGGCAACATTAAATATCATTGTGTTTCTGAGGAGTGCAAATAATTTTTCCAGCGATTATAAGCAGTCTGCACTCCAGGTGGAGTATAGTTCAGGACCCGTACAACACGGATTCCCATAACAAAATATCTTCCGTGTTATGAGGGGTAGGAGGTCTACTGTAGTGTGAAGTTTAAATTTTATGTACCATTGGTATTTTATGTACCAATGAAGATGCAAGAACCAAACAATGTGTAGCTTAGCTCAGTAACATTCTATCTGATCCAATCTTCGGGTTTTGTCTGTTGAAATTATGTCTTTTTTACGAATAAGCCTGATTAGGGGCCGAATCCCTCATACGAAAAGTGAGCGTAGCGAGTCTGGGGGCCTTGGCCCCTAGTTTATCAAAGAAAACATATGAAGTAGTACTGTTTCCTTAGAGCTAGTTATTAACTGTACATATAAGCAAGTCGCCAAAATATGAAAATTCGCTATAATTGGCTAATACGCAAGGTGTTCCATGGGTTTCACATAATTAAAAATAGTGCGAAGTTTAAATTTTATGTTCCAAGCAGCATACAAGAAACAAGCAATGCGTAGCTCGGTAACATTCTATCTGATCCAATCATTGGGTTTTGTTTGTTGAAATTATGACTTTTTTACGAATATGAGCCTTATTGATATAAGCCTTATTAGGGGCCCGAATGTCTCATATGAAAAGCGAGTGTAGGGGCCTTGGCCCCTAGTCGACTATAAAAAGTTTTCCTTTTAGGTTTCAACTTTCTTTAATTAGCGCTTTTAATTATTTTACTAAAATAAGATCAAAACTGGGAAGACGAGTGTGACTCTGTAAATTGCCTTCTTTACATCCTTTATCAGCAGCTAAGAACTAATCATATTATCTAGAATATCATAACAGTAATTTTTATATTCCTGTGAGTTATTGTAAGAATCATCACAAATAACATTAATTATTACGATTAAAGTTAAACTTTATTGTGCTTAAAATCTTACTTTATATTATTTTTCTCTGTTGAAGTGAATTTTAGCTAGATGAAATGCCAATCCAGCGGGATCAATAAGTCTGGATCCCGAAATCCCTCGAAAAGAAAGACAGTGCGGGTTTGCGTGCAGCGTAGCTTTGCCTTAACCCTTTGAGGCGCAACCCTTTCAAAATGCTGAAAAAAGGGCAGCCGTTGCCATCGCTCGGCTTAACTACCAGCAAGATGGCGGACGATCGCTCGTTCATCGCGTGCCACAGATCTAGAGACCCTTTTTTTGACGCAGCTGGCTGCGCCACACAGCCAGCTGTCATCAAAAAAGGGTCTCTAGATCTGTGGCACTCGATGAACGTTTCGATCGTACGCCATCTTGCTGGACGTTAAATCGAGTGAGGGCAACGGCTGCCCTTTTTTCAGCATTGGGCAATCTATCCAGCTGTTCTCGCATTCTTCCATTTTTCAGCAGATGTCAGTGCTGTTAAAAATAATCGTGACAGTTTTCTTTACCCGAAATGATGTGCTAAAAAGTAAAGGATTCTCGTGGAGCTATGCCACCCGCAACTATTTTAGTAGAAATCACGTCTATTCTTCGTGACTGGCAACAGTCAAAACGTCAGAGTTGGGTGTTTTCAGAGCGGGAACACTGCGCGTTAAAGGGTTAACACAGGGTTTGTTAAACATTTTGGTGTGGGGACCCCATTATAAATACAAAATTTTATGGGACCCCTTAAGTATTGCAAAAATCTGAAATACACGTGAGTGAAACTGCCAGCTTCTTAACTTGTACTGTAATATACTATTTTAGTTATAGGATATTAGCTTTCATTCTTAATTTTAAGACATAGAACAATGTAAAAATTAAGCAACAAAATTATAATACAATAATAAAAATGTGGTTAGTAGAGTCGCGCAGTAATGAGACTTAAGCGACGATGTAGCAGATCTTCCCCTCCTGCAGAGGGCGCCGCCTATAGCGGCGATTAATTTGTAATTGTATCTACGCATAGCGTGGCAGGTTCCTTTGGACTGAACGGACGGACGGAGGCCGCGAGCCTTACAAATGTTAAACGGAAGGCTAAGGCCTAATATTGGAAATCATTTTGTGTAAATATGTAAATATATATATATGTGTCATGTACTTAGAAGCAAATAAATATCCTAGAAGTTTAAAGGACCGGAATTAAATTCTCCACTGGACCACCGCACCCTCTCCGTTATAGACGAAACAAACATTTAATTAACAAAACTTACATTTGCATAAAAAGGTCACAGGCAACTTAACGCTCGCCATTCTCCATTCTTATATGCACCGTTATAAAAGCAGTTCTACTATACATTTAGCTGAGATAATCACGAGGGGAAAACGTCACATGACATCCAAGGATAATAATAAGCAGTGTTTATTCCTACAAAAAATAAATTCAATTACTTGGATAAATTCAAACATTAACTATAATCTGTCCCTTAAGTGTAGCCTCTTGGATGGTCACGATGGTCACTATCAGGCCCGGACTGGCTCCCTTGGGGGGCCCTCGGCTAGAGATTTAAAAGGGGCCTCTTCAGGAGCCGATTTGTCGATTTAGGAGCCCTGGACAAAAGCTTCTGTGGGGCCCCCTCTTTCGAAAACTTTTTCAAAATTTACAAATTTTTAAACTTAAAGAACAATTTGGGGGCCCACGCGCTTGCCCCGAATGCCCTCCCGGAAATCAGGCCCTGGAATATTTGAAAATTATAGATTTACGCTCCTAAAAATCACATTTAACTATTTTAGAGATTTGGGGGGCCCTGACTTTTCGGGGGCCCCTTGCGTCTCTGGGTTTCTGGGATCCTTCGCTGCGTCACTGCGTAAGATTGCTGGAAAATAAATAATCAAATTACTCTTATTATAAAGTACACTGCTGGCCACCCAAATTGCAACACCAAGAAAAACAAGAGATATCACAAAATTTATTGTGTAGATAACATGTTGACCAAGTAACAAATGATTAAATTTACAGCATTCTATGAAGCGTGGTTCCTGCCAAAATCAGTACCCAGAGTAGCCGCCGTTGTTGGAGATCACAGCTGCCACACGACTCGGCATTGATTCAAAGAGACTTTGAATGTGTTCTTGGGGTACAGCAGACCAAGCAGCTTCCACACGTTGCCAAAGTTGATCTGGTGTGACAGCTGGGGATGAACTCTGGGTCAGTCGTTGAGCAACCATGGACCACATGTTTTCTATCGGCGAAAGATCCGGAGAGCGCGCCGGCCAGGGAAGCAATTCAATCTGGTGATTGACGAAGAACCCTTGGACAATGCGTGCCACGTGTGGCCGTGCATTATCCTGCTGAAATATGGCTGTTGGCAAGCCCTGAAGGTAAGAAAGGACAACTGGCTCCAACACCTCGGAGATGTAGCGCTGGCTGGTTAAAGTACCGGCAATGCGTACTAGAGGAGTGCGAGAGAGATATCCGATACCGCCCCATACCATAATACCCGGTGCAGGACCAGTGTGACGGTGCATAATGCAGTGTTCAGCATCCTCTCTCCACGGTGTCTCCAGACTCGAATCCGACCGTCGTGGTGTTGCATACAGAAGCGTGACTCGTCAGTAAAGAGAATTTCATTCCATTCTGTCGTCCACATCCTTCTTTCATCGCACCATTGGCGGCGGAGACGTCTGTGGTTCCGCGTCAGAGGTAGACAAAGCAACGGACGTCTTGCGGACAGACCATTCTGCTGTAAACGACGTCGAATGGTACGCGCAGACACTGGATGATGCGTTACAGACTGAATCTGCTGTGATATGGTTCGTGATGTGACTGAGCGGTCCGTCACTGCCATGCGTACAATCTGCCTGTCATCACGTGACGTGGTGCACTGAGGTCGATGCGGTCGATCACGTCTGTCCGTCGTACCCTCCTGCACCCAACGATCACATATCCGCATCACAGTTGTTTGGTTTCGTCCAATACGACGACCGATTTCCCTGAAAGATAACCCACAATCTCGGTATGCCACTATCCTTCCTCTGTCAAACTCGGATACTTGATCAAAAGATGATCGTTGTTTCCTACGAGGCATAATTTATCGTTTTTTTGAAAAAAAAGCAAGAAAAACACAATTGCTGTACTTGAAACCGTCGAAATCTCCAAGCCTTAAATAGCGCTTTGAGGTGGCGCCACAGGCGCGCTTGATGTGCGTCTGCGCTGAAATTCTAATCATTTGCATATCTCACCTCAGCTAATGCATGTTGTAAATTTCATATTATTTGCATGCTTCCTTCAGGGTGTTGCATTTACGATGGCCAGCAGTGTAGTATATCCACTTTTGAATGCCTCACCGGGGGGGCCCTCGGCGATCGCCGACCAGCCGACCTGGCCAGTCCAGGCCTGGTCACTATACAGAGGAAACCCACTTACTTCTAACAGCGCATATGCGAGGATTAAACCAATTACACCTTGTGTCCCTTTTTTGGGACGACATTTTCGCTATCAGTCGAAAACGTAATTTATTTTTTCTAGCCGTTATTCACGAGTACTGAACCTCATCTCCACAAAATATTTTAACATGACCCAGAAGGATGATTACATTTCAATTTTCATACATAATGATTTTAAAAGAAATCATCCCTTGTTCAAGATGCTGAAATCAGAAATTTATCTATTATTGCTATTATCTCTCCATTCTAAAAAAATCTGATGTGTCCAACACATGACTTCCTTGCACGTCTATTAAATCAAAAATGTTTTCGACGCACTTCCTCTAAACTTATTTGTTTGAAAGAGATAAAATATCAATAATAGTAAGGTTTAGCGATTTCTAGCCAAATATTTCGATATCGCCAAGCTGCGTTCAATTTGAAAGATTTCCTTCTGACACATTATTTGGCGATACTTCACCAAAAGCCGACAAACTTGAGCTAGTTTGCGAGATTTGGGGGATAGCCAAAGTAGTCATTGATCACAGACTTTCAATGAATTGAATGCATCCATACACCTTAATGTATTCTAAGTCATTTGACTCACACTGTAAATAAATTCCCAGTCGATTGCTGTCAAAAAAGATATTGAAAACAGTTAGATATTATGATATAGTTCTAAATACAAAAGTTCAAAATTTTACGGGTTAAAGTTTTAGAGTTATACAAAATACGAAATAATTTTTGGCGCCAAATTTGGCGATATTTCGGTGAAACTCGTCAATGTCGACGACATTTGGCGAGATTTTAAGCATGGACAAACAATGACAAATTATCGCCAAATTTGGCGATATTTCGCCAAAACTCGCCAAGAACGATGACAAATGGCGATACTTTGGGCATGGACCAAATGACTGACTATCGCCAAATTTGGCGACATTTCGGCAAAACTCGCCAAGGTCGAGGACAGACGGCGAGATTTTGGGCATGTACCAAACAATGACTATCTACAATTGTATTATATTGAAGATGTCCATAGACATTAAAGTACTGAAATTCTTTTCGGTGGTCCTGTAAACTCTCCAGTAGATTGGAACCAAAAATCGAGATGCACAACTAGATGTTACAACAATCTTATATATGAAATTTCATAATAGTTTTTGAGATTTGAGAGTTAAATATGCACACACGTACACCAAAAGTCGCCAAGCTTGGCGACTTTTGGCATAGTTCTTGAGGGAGACACGTGACCGTGGTCGGACCATTACCTAACTTATGTGGTAGGACAGTATTGTGCTTGAAATGGATGATTGCCCCTAAAATTGCCATTGACCGTAATGTATTGGAAATCTTTTGAGTGTTCCTGTAGCAGAACTGTAAATGATAAAGACACTTTTTTTAATGGAGACATTCATTTTCTAACTCTTTACAGCATATATCACTTCTGAATCGTTTGAAATATCCCAATACCTCTAAAAAACGCTTTGATGAATTTCGGCCCATAGAGCGTAATGTATTTCGAATCTTTTAGGCGGTTCTGTAGATATGGAACCGAAAGGGGAGGTGCACAACTAGATGTTACAACAATCCTAAATATAAAGTTTCAACATTCTACGCCTAATAGTTTTTGAGATATGCAAGTTTAATGAATTTCGGCCCATTGAGCGTAATGTATTTCGAATCTTTTGGGAGATCCTGTACATAAAGTATCCATTCGATTGCGACCAAAAGGGGAGGTGCACAACTAGATCATAGAACAATCCTAAATATCAAATCTCAACATTCTACGACCAATAGTTTTTGAGATATGCGAGTTACATACATACGTACGTACAGACGGCATGGAAAAACTGACCACAATAGACTCGCCGCTGGTCAAAATGAGTTGCAGACGCGTTAATATGATCGTGTATGCTAGCCTACGATGAGATGCATCGAAAAAATTCTTAAAATTAAATTTAGAGGTAGTCAAAATCGGTTTTTTTGTCGAAATTTGGCCCCCAAAATTTTTCGGGATCACATTACTTCCTTATACTACGTACAAGGAAGTTAAAAAGTAGCGGCCGCGGTCGCCGCTGTCAAGAGCTTGTTGGGCTACCTTCTCCTAACAGTGGCGGCCCTTGGTCAAAACTGTTAGTGCAGCCGGAAGCATATGAGCCTCCCCCCACTCCTCCGGACAGGAATGGAAAATCTTTGTTATTGAATTCGAAAGCTGGCGGATTAAGCCATCACCGAGGGAAAAAAAAAGAAATTACATAAAAAATGTAAGAGATCCTATTTTATTTTTCCATAAAATGGACATAAATTTCAACCAGCCGCTCTTATCCTCAAAATTGCATTAATCCGTGTCTGATTCGAAGTTTCCTTAGAATTTTCTTTTGTAACGATAACTTGAGAAGAAAAGAAAAAAAGAAAACGTACTTATTTTTTATAAGTCAAATCAATCCTCCTTTCTTTTAAACTTGCGAATCGGTCAGTGATGCCCTCATAAAAAGGCGTTGTTTTAATTCAGATATCAATAATTTTAAAAGCTCTTTAAAATTTCCTATGTTTAAAGAATTTTTTCGCTCGCCATGTCCTCTAAATGCCAGTTCTTGCTTACTTAAAAACAATACTGCTTTGATGGGTCATTGTCCATTCATAAGCGTCAATTCAGGCTTACCTTCTTGATAAATTCAGCAATATAAAGTCGAGAGTTTGCCGAACAAATATTCTCATTACTCCCTCCCTCACTTCTCGAGCCAATCAGAGAGTCGAATTCACAGGTGCTGCCGACCTTTCAAAATCTTGAATGAGCTGAGTCTTAGCTGCGTACCCCCATTATAGCCTATGCCGGAGGAAATGCTTACGTAACCGTTGTCATGGCAACGGTGCTACCAATTTTCTTATCAGCGCTCTGGGCTGAACCAAAGATTTTCCCAATTGAATTGCGGGAAGATTAAAGTGATTTTTTTCTGAATGAGCGATCTGGCCACAATACGGTTTTTCTGTTTGGTTTTTTTTTTTATTTTTTTTATTTACCATAGGAATTCCATAATTCTAATCTGAATTTAGGAAAATTAGTAGAATAAATTATTTTAAAGTATGTGCTGATGATTACAAGTGCAGCCCGGCTGTACTTGCTGTATCCCACGAGCCGCCACTGTCTCCTAAACCGTGGGGGATTTGAATTTCGAGAAACATATCCACGGATTCGGAAAATTCCGAGGAACCTTGATAAGCTGACTTAAATTTCGAAAATCGAATTATTTTAGAAGATATTGATAAAAAACTGAAAAAATAAAATATAATGGTTGCTAGATTTGTCATAAAATCATCCAGTCCCTTGCAACAATGCAATTTCAAGTATGTAGAATCTCGTGAAATTGACAAACATGAAGTAGAATGACACCCATTTTACGCCAAATAAAAAAGTATATGAAATAAATAATGCGAAGTGTGTTGCAAAAGTTGACAATTTTCAAATAATAAGTTCGCTTAGACAACAGGAGTTTAGAATTAGCGATTATTCGTTTTTCGAAAACAAAATAACTAATTGTAACAGATTTTAAAAGCGCCATCTTGGCATTAGGTACGATCTGGCAAAATGGTTTCACTCCAAGCAGGATGAATCTAAACCGCGAGTTCAAAAATATTAGAACCCAATATCTTGAAAATGAAAAATAATTAAAATGCAGATATGCAGATTGCTTTAAGGCCGGCTCGGTCCAGCTGGAGTATTCGTTACCAGTAGAATTATTTGGCTTCGTTAACTATGCCATTATAGAAATAATAGTACACTTTGAATACTTGCCAGCTCGGCGAGATGATATAATTCGTGGTGCTAAATACGCCAATCTGCAAAGAAATATGTATATGAAAATATGGATAAAGGTTTTCCGGGAACCTTAAAATGAGCAGCAATTATAGGTTGTGAGCATGTGTAAATCGCCAAATAATGAAAAGTCGCTATTGGTGGCAAGCTATCCCAGCTGTTCCGTAGTTTTTATCAAAGAAAATATACGAAGTACTGTTTTCTTAAAACTAATTATTAACTATACATATACGCAAGTAGCCAAATTATGAAAATTCTCCATAATTGGCTCATACGCAAGGTGTTCCATGGGTTTCACTTAATTAAAAATAGTACGAAGTTTAAATTTTTATGCTCCAAGCAACATGCAAGAACCAAGCAATTTGTGAGCTAGACATCGGTAACATTCTATCTGATCCAACCTTTGGGTTTTGTTCGTTGAAATTATGCCTTTTTTACGAATAAGCCTGATTAGGGGCCGAATGCCTCATACGAAAAGCGAGCGTAGCGAGTCTAGAGCCCTTGGCCCCTAGAAATAAAATGGTCGCAAAAATATCAGGACACAAATGGGTTAAGTATCAATGGGAAGAGCTTGCCTGTTTAGTTTTAATTTAATTATGAAATTTCGGTAAAATAGACGAAGCACTTCTTTAATGTTCTTTACCTTTGATTGACACTTCGATTTTCCGGTGGTTAAAGACGAAAATGTTGTCTCATGCAAATATGTTGCAGAAAAATGTGAAAGAAAGTTTATGGCGGTTTCAGAAATCGATGGCATTCTTTTGCAACTCCAAGCGGAAAATCTTCCGAGGATTTCGTATTAAAATTAATTTTCAACCCTGAATTAGTTGATAACATGGCAAGTTCTTCATATGATTTAAATAGCAAATGAATATTATTTTCTGCATTAATTTCGAGTGGTTTCACAATCCACATTAGTTATTCGGCATTGAAATTTGAAGGGAAATATTTCTCAAAGTTTTTCTCAAAATACCGAAGGTGTTCATTTATCACTTTTAAAAACTCATTTTTTTTTACGAACTGTTTCATCATTTTCACTTAAATGACGAAAACAGATCATTTAAGGGAAAATGATGAAATAAGTGACAAAATTCACTTGTTGCGACAAACATTTCTTGGGAACCTTTTCCCATCATTCTCCATAATGTGGTAATTTTCTCAATGAAAGCATCCATTTTTGATTTGAATATGAATATTTTGAAACTTTTTCCTTGAAGCGACAAAATTAGTTCATTCAGTTTTTCAAATGTGTCGCTCAACTAACAGAGTTTTTGAAGCCAGAACTTATTACGGAATAAATTTACAAAATTAAATTTTCGGCGACCATTGACCTATACTTACTAACTGGACTGAGGACTTCCTATTCTGTATTATGGTGCCTATTTGGCCCTCTCGGATGGATACAGCTCTCTTAAGTTTCGAAACGAGTTAGGCAAAAAGCTCGCCAGTTTCCATAGAACAGTACAATGTGTTTTGCTGTTTAATGAATTGTATTATGAAATAAATTTGAAATTTATTGACAATGTCAATATGTTACTCAGCTTTCAACTGCAACACTTGGTGGTCAAAAGAGAACAAAATCGCGTTTCACAGGTAATTTATTTTACGTTTTTTACACTTGTTATTGTTTTGTACTGTTGCAGAATACTCTGCTTGCTTCCTGGGTTCGTCGTTCTAAAGTCCAGTTGGTGTAGAAAGTTCTAGTAAAAAGTCACTTGTCAGGATGGAACACAAAATTTAATGCTTCTAGAACTTCGTAGAATAATCAGCTGTACAAAATTCACAGGCACTAACGGCCAGTAACTCGTTTATAACAGTCCACTCAGTACCGAAGCTTTCAGAAGTGCTGTAGTTCTCACACAAAATAAAATACTTCCACAGGTAAAATTCAGTGGAAATATACGAGGGATAACAGTAACACTCCCTCAAGACTCAACAATGAAGAATTTACTCACAGCACTTAAGAACAAAGCTTCAAAAACGCACGCGGGAACACCGCTTCTATCACAAAGCAAAGCGCCGTACTCCTTCGACGCTCGATTCACTCTCGACGGGAGCTAACTCACGCACTGAACTGGGGTCTCTGACAGCTTGTATTTATAGTCGACGCAGAAGCTACAAGAAGCTTCTAGAAAAGTCTATTTCTCGAGGATTCCACATAAAGCGGGAATTTTGATTACGTCACAGAAGAGAAATATTAG
Source organism: Cheiracanthium punctorium (assembly GCA_038373885.1). Lineage (NCBI taxonomy): Eukaryota > Metazoa > Arthropoda > Arachnida > Araneae > Cheiracanthiidae > Cheiracanthium > Cheiracanthium punctorium. Next base: position 189,452 of record JAWZYV010012451.1, read on the forward strand.
GCTATTATGCATGGTAATGCAGGAAAAGTAACTTTACAAGCCCCATTGGGAAAATCGCGCCTAATGACCAAAATGTCACCAAGCTTGGTGACTTTTGGCGAAATATCGCCAAATTTGGAGCCAAAAATAAGTCCCCAAAAGTGAAGTTACCGAAGGCCTAGGACCAATATTTCTCGAGATTTCTAGAATTGCCATAGAAAAACAATGAGGAAACCGAAACCTCCGTATCTCCGGTTCTAGTTGACTGATTTTGATGCAACAAAAAGCAAAATTTATCTCTTTGAAACGTAGAATACGATTTTGAACTATATTAAGCCCCAGAACAGCGGGTTGCCCCGAAAATTCGTAACAGTATTGAACGCACGACTACGTAACTCGTTCTGAACGTCCTCTGTGAAATGATTTTTAGAATTTTCCCTAAGAATGCGAGTTTTGGCACTGAAAATTGGTATAGAAAAATAATTCTAGAGATAGGCACAGGAGCTCCATGACTGGAATTTATCAGAGCTTAAGACCTTAAGTTTTTAGTACTTTATTATTATTTTTATTTTTTAATGACTTATTCTTGCACCAAATCTTCTAAGTGACTGCCACATGGTACAGTACAGTGCTTCGATAGGAGTACTGTACTGTACTTGTGTGTAAAGACTGAACTCACCAACAACATTTGAGTTGTCATTAGCATACTCAAATGGTAATTATTAACATATTCAAATAGCTATTTGCAATCATAATTACATTAAAATGTTAGATTTTACCACCCCCTCCCCTCATCCCGGCGCCCTTTTTTTTTAATCATATGCGTGCGACCGCACCCGTCTTAGAATTTTACAGACCGAATTCAGATCCGGGCATATTTCAAAACAGTTATTTGCATATTTTGCTTACTAATGCGTTAGTTAAAGAAAAAGAATATTAGTAATTTAATTGGAGAAATAAAAATTGTAGCCCCCAATTTTCACTATGCTCCCAATTGGGAAAATTGGTCATTTCTCACTATGCTTGTAGGGGTTATACGTTGACTATACTTTTATGGGTAGTTTAAATAATAAATGAAATATTAAGAATAAATGAAAGATTTATTTTTAAATTTAAGTAACGATATGAAAGCTCGATAACGATACAATATTTTACGTTAAGATTAAGCGGTTACGGTTAAATTAATGGTAAAAATCTGTCGCCTCGATAGGCAGTATTTTAACTTAAAGATGCGAGATGCACATCTAGATGTTACGACAATCTTAGATATGAAATTTCAATATTCTATGACTAATACTCTTTAGGATTTGTGAGTTAAATACATACACAGGTATACCAAAAGTTGGCAAGATTGGTGACTTTTGGCGTAGTTGTTGAGGGAGGCACATGACCGTGGTCGGATGATTACCTTACTTATATGGTAGGACGGTATTGTACTTGAAATGGATGAATGCCCCTGAAATTACCATTGACTTTAATGTATTGGAAATCTTTTGAGTGTCCCTGTAGCAGAACTATAAATCATAAAGAAACTTTTTTTAATGGAGAAATTCGTTTTGTAACTCTTAACTGCATATATCACTTCTGAGTCGTTTGAAATAGCCCAATATCTCTAAAATACACTTTAATGAATTTCAGCCATTTCACAACTAAATGTTACAACAATCCAAAATATAAAGTTTCAACATTCTACGCCTGATAGTTTTTGAGATATGCGAGTTTAATGAATTTCAGCCCATAGAGCGTAGTGTATTTCGAATCTTTTGGGCGGTCCTGTAGATAGACTATCCAGTCGATTAAGACCAAAAGGGGAGGTGCACAACTAGATCATAGAACAATTCTAAATATAAAATTTCAACATTCTACGACCAATAGTTTTTGAGATATGCGAGTTACATACATACATACATATATGTACGTACGTACAGACGGCATGGAAAAAGTGGCCAAAATAGACTCGCCATTGGTCAAAATGAGTTGCAGACGCATTTATATGTGATGGTGCATGCTAGCTTACGATGAGATGCATCGAAAAAATTCTTAAAATTATATTTAGAGGTAATCAAAATCGCTTTTTTCGTCGAAATTTGGCCCCTGAAATTTTTCGGGATCACATTACTTCCTTATACTCCGTACAAGGAAGTAAAAAATTAGCAGACTTTATGTTGATATATGCCTGGCTGGCTGCTGTTCATTCGTTGGTAATTATCAGCAAGGTGCTGGGTAAACCCCAATATCCTTGTTCCTGTACGGCTGTCATAACTTTTTAAATAAATACTACTTGCTTTACGCACATATATTTTATTACTTCCTTATTCATATGGCGAGATTTTAAGAATGGACCAAACAATCACAGATTATCGCCAAATTTGGCGATATTTCGCCAGAACTCGCTAAGAACGATGACAAATAGCAATATTTTGGGCATGGACCAAATGCCTGACTATCGCCAAATTTGGCGATATTTCGGCAAAACTCGCCAAGGTCGAAGACAGACGGAGAGATTTTGGGCATGTACCAAACAATGACGGTCTACAGTTGTATTATATTGAAGATGTCCATAGACATTAAAGTATTGAAATTCTTTTCGGTGGTCCTATAAATAAACTCTCCAGTAGATTGGAAACAAAAATCGAGATACACATCTAGATGTTACGACTATCTTATATATGAAATTTCAACATTCTATGACTAATAGTCTTTAGGATTTGTGAGTTAAATATATTCACAGGTATACCAAAAGTTGGCAAGCTTGGCGACTTTTGGCGTAGTTGTTGAAGGAGGCACGTGACCGTGGTCGGATGATTACCTTACTTATATGGTAGAACGGTATCGTGCTTGAAATGGATGAATGCCCCTGAAATTACCATTGACTGTAATGTATTGGAAATCTTTTGAGTGCTCCTGTAGCAGAACTATAAATCATAAAGAAACTTTTTTTAATGCAGAAATTCATTTTGTAACTCTTAACTGCATATATCACTTCTGAGTCGTTTGAAATAGCCCAATACCCTAAAATACGATTTAATGAATTTCGGCCCATAGAGCGTAATGTATTTCGAATCTTTTAGGCGGTCCTGTAGATAAACTATCCAGTCAATTTACACCAAAAGGGGAGGTGCACGACTAGATCATAGAACAATCCTAAATATAAAATTTCAACATTCTACGACCAATAGTTTTTGAGATATGCGAGTTACATACATACATATTTACGTACGTACAGACGGCATGGAAAAAGTGGCCGAAATAGACTCGCCGCTGGTCAAAATGAGTTGCAGACGCGTTTATATGATCGTGCATGTTAGCTTACGATGAGATGCATCGAAAAAGTTCTTAAAAGTAAATTTAGAGGTAGTCGAAATCGGTTTTTTTGTCGAAATTTGGCCCCCGAATTTTTTCGGGATCACACTACTTCCTTATACTCCGTACAAGGAAGTAAAAGTATTACACAACTGCAATTTTTGTCATACGGAATACCAATGATTGAATTCATAATCTTTCGGCGATAACAGCATGCCCTATTACACTTCTTTTATCAGTTTTATTTTCCTTTTATCTTAGTCTACATTCAATAGTTAATCATTTACTGTTGTAAACTGCAAACATTATCAAGAGAAATAGGAAAAGGTAAAATTATTAACATTTAATCGAAATCCAAACGCTAAAAAAATGCCAATTTATCAAGTCGTATTTTCTGTTCGGGTTGCAAAAGAAATTTGATTCCATCTTGCGATTTCTATTGTTTTTCTTCGTTTATTTTAGGTAACTATTGTGTGTTTAGACATTCTCTAATCTAGAATTTTTCTCTAAATACTTCATACCAAGAGTTGCAATTTTAATGTGTAATACTTATGGGTCATTTTTTTAAAATCCCTGTTTTTATGTATCTTTTTAGAGTGAATTTACCAAGATTATGAAGTCTTAATGAAGATATTTATGATTGTTAAGCGATTTTCATGTTGATGAACTAATTTTCGCAGGTACGAATGATCAGTATTGAAAACTAGCAAGATATAAGAAAGATTTTCAAATGATGTTAATTGATATTTCAAAATATTGAAAAATACACTTGAAGTGTCTCATTGACGGAACTATAGAAGATCAAGAAAGAAAATAGTATACAGTTTGTGTTAGCATGCAGCAGCAGCGAATATCGACTTTCAATACATTTTTTAGCATTTTAATTTGCATCAGCATGTTGTAAAAACTGTGATCTTTACCATCAAAGAAGAAGAAAGTGTCAAGTGTGGGCATCAATAAGCAGTTTCTATAGGTGAATCAACTTTAAAATATTTACCTCAGGACTAAACTGCACAAAGTGGTTTATAGCGCGTTCTAGCGGAACAGTTGAAGAAAAAGTGCTCAAAAGAAATAAATCTAAAATGCTTTCCAGCACAAACTAATTCGATTAATTTTTCTCCTATGTCACAACTCTCATAAAAGAATATTGCCATCAGTTAATCAGCCATGAATAAACAACGCAAGAATTCATCTGCCGATTCCGATATTTTCAAGGGCGCCCCTCAACCAGCGACCCAGCATTCCACCAGCCACCGGAATATTTATTTGGCCACTTTCGCGGCCCAGCTGTTCATCCTGATGATGGGCATGGTGAGTTCTTACCCATCTCCCGCCGTCGAGGATATAGTGAGGCCTGGAAGCCGGTTCAGGCGTACCATCACCACAGACCAGACTACGTGGATAGCTAGTTTGCCTAATTTATCAGGCGGTTTTGCAAATGTGCTATCAGGTAAGCAGTTTAAAACAACGCATCTACTAAAATTTTTTTCAACTGTAAGTTTGTCTCTTTCCGACAATTGCAAATACAGTGGTGGACAAGGAGGGGTGGGGGGAAGAGGTCCGACCGAGCCTCGGCAACACCTCCTAGATATACAATGACTGAGAACAGACATTTTTACGCAAGGCCGTACCCAGGGGGTCCGGTCCTCCCCCGAAATTTAAAATATTGTTAACAAAACAATAATAATAAAGCCTTTTTGTGAAAAATCGAGCCTTTTTCACCTTTTTGTACCCCCCTACCCCAGCCGATTTTTTTTTTTTCTGGATAAGGCCCTGCTTTTACGTCATCACAAGGTCCACTAAAATGACGTCATCACACATTTATTTTCACAAAGTAAAAGTATTCTAAGTTTGTGGTGAATTTACTCCCGCATAAAACAGTTTAATGATTTAAGATAAAAAATTTAGTTTTACGATAAATAGGAAATCACTATTTTAACTATCACTAATTATATAATAGGATATAGAAATAGATAATAAATTATTTTTTATCAGAAAGGTATTTTAATTTTTATCCTTCAACTTAGGATATTCACCATAAATTTTAAATAGTTTTACTTTGGGAAAATAAAACTGTGATGACGTCATCTTAGGAGACCTATTGATGACGTCAAAGCTTCTGTTCTCAGGCCTTCTGTATCTAGAAGGTGTTGGGCCAGGCCGGTAGGAACCCTTCCCCCAGATTGAAAACTTAAAATTGCAGTTTCAAATATTTTTTTAGAAGAATGTTAATGTTCAAGATTATACCGAAATCTCAAGATACGAAGTCAAAGGGAGAGTGTCTCCCCCTCCCAACTAAATATTAAACGCAAAACCTGTATTAAATGGTCTCTGCGCTAAGCAGAAAGCTTCTTTAGGTCAAATCTGTCTTCGTTAAGTCATTTCATTCATTTCAAGACATTCTGCATATAAAAATCTTGTAACATCATCTCATTGTGATTATATAACTCTAATAAATTATAACTACTGTGATTATAACTCTAATAAATTATAACTACTGTGATTATAACTCAATTTTACTTTTACCGCTTCTCAAGCAATAAAAATGTAGTTCCTTTTGCCCATTAGAGCTATTACAAGCGATAATCAATAAAAATTTGAAAATATTATGTTTAATATGTAAAATCCGACAAAGTCAACATGCGAACATTTGGCAAACATGTTTCTTTGGGAGCCTTTCATAACCAATATATTTTTATGTATTCTATCATACATAAAACATACAGTTTGTAAACAGATCCTGATTATCGCATACGCACTAGGCCGCGGCCTAGAACCCACGCAGCTTTTAGGGGCGGCCTCAGAATTATTTAGTCTTAAAAAATTTAGTGACTACATATATGTGGCAGCAAGGTATGGCTGTATAGGGGCCCCCAATCTCGAAGATCGCCTTCAGCAAATTATGCAAAGTTTTTTGTCAATCCCTGCCACTCTTAATCTATCACAGTTAGGGCCGTGGTAGCCCAGTTGTTAAGGCGTTGGACTCGTAACCGGGAGGTTGTGGGTTCGATACCGGCTTACCACTAAAGACCACCGTGTACATGCGGTGTACGTGCACATTAAATCCGTGGTTCCGAAAGTCCTCTCGGCGGTCGCTAGCAGTTTCCGAGGGGTGCCAATATTCAGAAGTCTCTCCCACCTTCTGATGAGGTTCTAAATTGTGCCGGGAAGGACGTATATGTAGCTCTAAGCGACACTTTCAGTGACGCGAGCTGTCCTCTCCTGGCAAATAAATAAATAAATCTGTCACAGTTGTTCAGTTTGTAAAAGAGCTATATTTGCAACATAACTATTTCCAATAGAAAGCATTCTGTTAAAAACTTTAGTATATATTAACTTTGTTTTGTTTCATACAGATAGACGTCACTAAAATTATCCTTAGGATTGAAGCTCGAAAAGCTCATGATTTTTGAAAGCATAAAAATTAGATAAATTATGTCATGAGAATTTTTTTTAAATGTCTCTTAATAAGCTATAATACATTATAGAAAAAAAAAAAAACAAGACTGTGAGAATTGAAAAGTTAAAAAACTCTCGGGAAAAAAATCTCACTACTGAAATATTTTGTGAAGTGCGTCATACTGCGATTCATTTTTCAGAGCAACTCCATTTAAAAAAAAAAAAAATGAAGATTTTCTAAAAGGTATACTGTTTTTTGTCTATTGCAGTGAATACATCACCTAAAATATTTTTGCGCGCCCATGTAAACCGCTTATATGCACTAATTTCAATAAAGAACATGGTGTAACGATAAAATGCATAAAATTCTAGCAATCGATGTGTATTCAGAACAAACAGTTAGAGCATAGAAGGACAGCTGGCAGAGAGACAAGCCGAAATCATAAAAACTTCTCAACTTTCTTGGGAAATATTAATTAGCATGTTAAAATCTGCCTACGGCGGAATCAGAGAGATAGAAAAACGTTTTCGCTCAAGAAATTTTTTCGTTGAACAGAGGTTGTGTACATGGAGGCGGAAGTTTATTTGTTAATTACTAGGGGCCAAGGCCCCCAGACTCGCTACGCTCGCTTTTCGTATGAGGCATTCGGCCCCTAATCAGGCTTATTCGTAAAAAAGACATAATTTCAACAGACAAAACCCGAAGATTGGATCAGATAGAATGTTACTGAGCTACGCATTGCTTGGTTCTTGCATGTTCATTGGTACATAAAAATTTAAACTTCACACTACAGTAGACCCCCTCCCCCTCATAACACGGAAGATATTTTGTTATGGGAATCCGTGTTGTACGGGTCCTGAGCTATACTACACCTGGAGTGCGGACTCCGCTTATAATCGCTGGAAAAATTATTTGCACTCTTCAGAAACACAATGATTTTCAATGTTGCCATTCAAAAGTTATATTAATTAGGAGCTAAAGCATAATAAAATCAGAACATCTGTTTCAGCTGTATTTTTAATAATGTAAAACCCATTGGACACCCTTCGAATTTGCCAACCCATGGCGATTTTTCATTATTTGGTGACTTGCGTACATGTAAAGTTAATAAAAGCTACGGAACAGATAGGATAGCTTGCCACCAATGGCGACTTTTCATTATTTGGCGATTGACACATGCTCACAACCTATAATTACTGTTCATGTAAGGTTACCGGAAAACTGTTATCCATATTTTCATTTACATAATCGTTTGCAGATTGGCGTACTTAGCACCACGAATTATACCATCTCGTCGCGCTAGCAAATATCCAAAGTGTACTATAACTGCTATAATGGCATAGTTAACGCCGCCAAATATTTCTACTGGTAGCAAATAATCCAGCTGGACCGAACCGGCTTTAAAATAATCTGCATTTTAATTATTTTTCATTTTCAAGATATTAGTTATTCTGTTTTGGAAAAACGAATAATCGCTAATTCTAAACTCCTGTTGTCTAAGCGAACTTACTATTTGAAAATTGTCAACTTTGTGTAACACATTTTGAGTTACTTATTTCATATAGTTTTTATTTTGGCGTAAAATGGGCGTAATAGAACTCATGTTTGTAAATTTCACGCGATTCTAGATTCTTGGAAACGCTTTGTTGCAAAGGAATGAATGATTTAATGCCAAATCTGGCAACCATTCGGTTTATTTTTTCAGTTTTTTATTAATATCTTCTAAAATAATTCGATTTTCGAAATTTAAATCAGCTTAGCAGGTTCCTCGGAATTTTTCGAATCTGTGGGCACCTTAGTCGAAACTCAAATTCCCACGATTTAGGAGGAGATACGCTGGCAAGCTTTTGACAGTGGCGGCGACAGCGGCCTTTACTTTTTTTTTAGAATAGAGAGAAAACTTTCCGCTCAATAAAGTGTTCTTTAAAGGCAATTATCACCGCGTAAACGTAAAGAAAAACGGCTGATACTTGAGTTTTCTTCCCCCCCCCCTTGTTATGCATGTTTTAGGCAAGTTTTTTTATTGCTTCAATTTCTATAGGTCAATTTTATGAGTGCTTTTTACTAGCAGTTAAAAAAAGAATTATGCCATCGGTTTCCAGCTTGTTCATCTCATTCTAATTCCTAAAAACCATGCTTAGGTTCCTGTAAAAATTCATATAAATTATGAACAGTCACGATGGTATCATATCCCCTAATCAAACTCGACGCGTGTAGTGTTTACAGCTCAGTGGCGGCTCGTGGGATACAGCAAGTACAGCCGGGCTGCACTTGAAATTATCAGCACATACTTTAAAATAATTTATTCTACTAATTTTCCTAAATTCAGATTGGAATTGTGGAATTCCTACGGTAAATTAAACAAATCTCCGAAAAAAACCAAACAAAAAAAAAGTATTGTGGCCGGATCGCTCATTCAGAAAAAAAGCGCTTTAATCTTCCCGCAATTCAATTGGGAAAATCTTTGGTTCAGCCCAGAGCGCTGAAAAGAAAATTGGCAGCACCGTTGCCATGACAACGACTACGTAAGCAGCCTCTCCGGCATAGGGAGTTTGCAGCTGATACAGCCGAAGTAAGATTTTTTGACGGTGGCTGAACTTGAGAACTCGACTGAGAAGTGAGGGAGGGGATAAGGAGAATATATGTTTGGAAAACTCTCCACTTTATATTGCTGAATTTATCAAGAAGGTAAGCCTGAATAGACGCTTATGAATGGACAATTACCCATCAAAGCAGTATTGTTTTTAAGTAAGCAAGAACTGGCATTTAGAGGACATGGCAAGCGAGAAAATTCTTTTAACATGGGAAATTTTAAAGATCTTTTAAAATTATGGATATCTGAATTAAAACAACGCCTTTTTATGGGGACATCACTGACCGATTCGCATGTTTAAAAGAAAGGAGGATTGATTTGACTTATAAAAAATAAGTAAGTTTTCTTTTTTTTTTTCTTTTCTTCTCAAGTTATCGTTACAAAAGAAAATTCTAAGGAAACTTCGAATCAGACACGGATTAATGCAATTTTGAGGATAAGAGCGGCTGGTTGAAATTTATGTCCATTTTATGGAAGTAAAATAGGATCTCTTACATTTTTTATGTAATTTCTTTTTTTTTTTTTTTCCCTCGGTGAGGGCTTAATCAGCCAGCTTTCGAATTCAATAACAAAGATTTTCCAATCCTGTCCGGAGGAAAGGGGAGGGGGTGCTCATATGCTTCCGGCTGCACTAACAGTTTTGGCCACGGGCCGCCACTGTTACAGCTATTTAACAAAATAATACAACATAAATGTACAATATTAAGATACATAGCTTGCACTTTTTCAGCGTCGTGACCATTTAACCATACTTTTTCGCGACTAGCAGTGAAAGAGTGAAAGCCGCAGCAGTGAAGGATTGAAAAAGGCCCGTGGGCAGCCAGTTGGAAACTCCTGGACTAGAGGCTTGATCATTGCGAGATTGCGACGTCCGGAGTGTTGCACCATTTCATTACGGGGAAGCGTAGTACGCAAAGCGAAATTGCCCTCTATGAGTGGTGTCCTAGTTTCGAACGAATTTTAAATGATAGACTTAACACCTGGATCGGCAACGCCAGAGGTATCGACTGAAATGGATGGCATAGGAATCACAAACAGATTTTACGTGTACCATCTTCCTTCAGCGTATATGGTCTCATAGCAGTCCAGTCAACAGAGGCTGTCACCGTCCCAAGCGCTGACCAAGGTAGGAACCGCTTCATTTTGGGTATTCTGATAGAGCAGTTTCAGCCACGTCTACTCAACCAATAAAAAGTCGTTCTTCAAGTGACGTTTGTCCACCAGGACATGAATGAACCAATGGAAAACTCATATTCAGGTAATGTTTGTCGACTAGGATTGAACTGTGACGTAATCTGAAAGTGCCCTATAGCAGGAACAGAGATTAGCGGATCGAGTCCCTGCGGGACTTCCTCTGATTATGAGTATAATAATTTTACGTATGAATAAATAACGATATTCATTTTGGCTTCAGAAAGCATCACTTACAATTTATATACTTAACCGCGGGAAAGCCATACAAATGTTTCTCACTAGTGCTAAAGGACTTAGTGCAACCTAACTCAAACACGTGGCAGTTCCTTTCCGTCAGTGATTCCAGTTTTAGCATTAACCAGGGCATTTTGTTTTATGGTAAATTTTACGCGACGTGCGTTGCAGACGTTTCGGTATATTACGTCATATATTGAAAGACAAGGGAAAAATGGGATTTTTAAGGGTGTTTCGTCGCAATTCACATCTACTCCCTCAAAATTTATAGACTGTCAATGTGCTCCACCTGAGAAAAAAATTGTGAAACCCAAGTTCGTAAGTGTTACTGAAATTTGAGAATGTGTGTGATCTTTCTGGTGACAGAGAGAGTGATTAAAAGAAATAAGCTTTGTTTATATTTCAGGTTACTTGTCCCATCAGTTTGGCCGCAAGTTCGTCTTGATGTGGATCTCGGCTATTTTTACAGCAAGCTGGCTCCTGATTGCCTATGCACCGACAGTATCTTTCATTTATGCTGGCAGACTTTTATCGGGCTTAAGCGCTGGCATCTGTACCGTGGCTGTGCCAGCGTATGTGGTTGAAATATCAACAGTGGAAATCAGAGGCCGATTGACGGCGGGTTTCCAAGTGGCTTTTTCTGTAGGTGTTTTCATCATGACAGGCTTTGGCATATTCCTGCGTTGGTCTTGGTTGGCTATTCTAGGATCCGTTTTTGTTGTAGTTGGCGCCTGCCTCTTGTACTTCATGCCAGAATCTCCTCCGTGGCTCATCAGAAATTCTAGAGACGACGAAGGCTTGAAAGGCATTCTATTTCTAAGAGGCAAGCATCACGATGCATCCAGAGAATTTAGAGAGATTAAAGAGCACATTGCCCAAGAACCAAAAGACGGATTGACTTTGAAAGAGTTATTGAACCCAGGTTTATATAAGCCATTATTAATAACTTTCGGTTTGATGTTCAACCAGTCATTTTGTGGCTTTCCAGCAATCACGTCTTATACTGTTACACTATTCAATGATGCAGGAAGCTCCATAGATGCCAATGTTGCAGCAACAATCGTTGCCTTGATTCAAATGATTGCATCGAGTGCAAGCAGCTTACTTATGGACAAAGCAGGACGTAAAACTCTGTATGCCATCTCCGGAAGTTGCATGGCATTGACTTTAATAATACTCGGAATATACACTTATTTTTCTCAAACACATGACGTGAAAAATTTGACAGCGACTCATTGGAGTTGGGTTCCGCTGCTTTGTTTAATGATCTACATTGCAACATTTTCTTTGGGATTCGGCCCCATACCTTATGTAGTTATTCCTGAATTAGTTCCCACCCACAGTAGAAGCTTTGTAATGGCTGTGGGATGTGCTTCTGCATCATTTCTAGGCTTTGTGGTAATCAAAACATTTGAAAATATGCGAACTGTTTTAGGACTTCATGGATTGTTCTGGTTATATGGCGCCATTACATTTGCCGGGTTTATAATTTACTGGGTTTTTGTGCCTGAAACCAAGGGCCAAAGTATTCAAGACATAAACAAACAATTCCATGTAACTGATGCTAATAAAAACTAATTTTATGAATGGGTATCTTGTTATTTTACAAGGAAATTTTTATCCAGTGAAAATATACAGGGTTTTCCACAAAGGTAGTAACGAGCTTTAATTTTTTATCTATTAAAGCGGGCATGGGCAATATAAATTGTAAAAATGTTCCAAAATAAGGGTGGAAAAAAGGACTCCGCAAAGAAAAAAATTCCTCTCGTTAATATCCATAAGGTTACACTTTTTTTAAACGACCCCCGTACAAAAAATTCCCAGTTAGTAAAATATGCCACATACACTAAAGATGTGATGCACAAAATCTCAGTCTTTCATTATAAAACGCCTTAGAGGTATCTTTAAACAAAGATGATCATGAGCTATACATGAATTTGTATGTAAACGTTTATTTCTAAAGTGGAAAAAAAAAATTCTTTCGCAATTTTTGTATGACTCCTAAAATGCGATCCTCCAACGTTCCCTTTGTTCTATTTTTATATTCCTACTACACTGTCTACCAATAAGTATTTGGACACCTATGCAAATGACGATATCTGCGGTCCTGAGGTACGTCACGGCCTCCGCCGATATATATCGTGTAGGAAACAGCACCAGCATTAGTCTCATGCAAGATGCCGGGCAATTCAGAGCTCTCTGATTTCGAGAAAAGGTATAATTATCGGGTATCACAAATGTGGCCGATCCTTACCCAGGTAGCACACATACGTTGGGGCAACGTATGAATGCATACGTTGGGGCAACGTTGAAATGACACGTTGGCTTACGGTTATCCAACGGTTGGCAACTGGTTATTTCTTACGTTGGGCCAACGTATGCTCTAACGTTTTGCCAACATATTTCCAACCGTTGGGCTAACGTATGAATGCATACGTTGGGCTAACGTATAAATACATACGTTGGGCTAACGTATTAATGCATACGTTGGGCTAACGTATTAATGCATACATTATGTTAACGTATAAATGCATACGTTGGGTTAACGTGTAAATGTATACATTGGGACACCGTAAAATCTGTATGTTGTCACTCTATTATCCAACTGTTGGAAATTGGTTATTTTTAACATTTAGCTATCATAATTGTTAACCATTACATTTATAAGTTAGTTTCATATTTTAGGCCAATGCAGAAACCTAATGTTGGATAATTATATTTGACGAATACTTGACAAATTGATGTGCTATTTCATAACATTTCTATAGATATATGAAAAACTGTGAAATTTGAAATTAAAGTTTTTAATTATTTTACTAACAGCAAATGCAGTGACAGATTCAGATAAGTTTTAAGGGACGGCAGATATGTAGAACGAAGCATATTATCAAATAGTCACATTTTTTTCTTTCATCAAATATGGTTTCACCTCAACAGTGGGTTTCTGTGCGCTTAGGAGGAGGGCGAGCGGACACCCCACCCCCCCTAAAAAGTACTTTTGTCGACAAAATCGTCAGTTGCCAAAGGACTGTCAGCAAATTTCAGCTTTAATCACCAATCTGTAAAATGCTCAGTGTATAAATTACCAGTTCTGCCAACAGTTTATTATAAGTTATACTATATCATGAACATAGTCTTGTTACAATTTTCCTTTTAGTGATTTTTGTGCCAGTAAACAAGTCCCTTTTGTCCCCTCAAGCCAACTTCATTCCAGATCATGTAATGTAGTGTGTATTTAAGGCAAACATGCTCATTAAGTATCTGCCTAGGGTGGGGGGTGCCTCGGGTGAAGGACTTTTAGGGGATTTAATGCGTATTCACGCTACATCTGGAGGAAACCGCCCAAGAGGCCAGATAATCGGTGTATATTTTTGAAAGCATATTGGTATATATCGTCAGAAAATTTTGTCTTTACACCCCCCCTCCCAACATTTTTGCTTAAAACTGACTCTAGTCCCGTCACTAACAGAAATGTGTTATTTTCAAATAGTAAACGATCTGTCAAGTTACAAACATATATTAATCTGTAGAAAACTAACCTATTTTGCACTATGAGGAAAATTAATATTGCAGGTGCAACTTATGAACTGTTAAAAAAAAAGGAGGGGGGAGAGATCGGAAGCAGGAAAATATTTAGAAGGTCCTTTCAGAAGCTATCCTTTACAGTTTTAGAGAACCAGGACGGCAGGCAAACCAAAATCATAAAAACTTTTCGAATTAATTAAAAGAAAAAAACATATAACGTTAAAGGAAAGAATGCTTATTTTTTGAAATATGATTCATATCCCTCCTTCTCCTTTGACAGTTACTTTTGTAAAGTGTCTCTCAAAACGTCTGAAAATTTACTCAATTGAAACTTTTGTAAGGAGGCTTAATCTTTTTTTTTTTTTTTTTTTTTAATATTCATGTGGGGAAATCCAATAGGAGTATAAAGTCCAAGGGCGGCTCCAGTGAGGGGGCCATAGGGGCCATGGCCCCCTCCGAAATTTTGTTTTACAACTTTAGATTCGCATACTTCACGATTTCACACGTTCAATTTGCATTTTGAACAATTTATAGACCTAAGTAAAAAGTTCGATGGCCCCCTCCGAGAATTCAGTCTGGAGCCGCCATTGATAAAGTCACTGAAGAATGTCACAGAAATCATTCTTTACTAAAATATTTATTTATTATTTTTTATATTTATTTCAATTTACATAATTTTTTAGATTCTTAATTTTTAGTTTGCCCGAATAAAATTGGTATGGAATACAATGACATTTCGTAGTTCTATTTTTATTTTCAGTTAACTGTAGATATTGACTGCAAAGTAAAAGAAAAAAAAATATTGCATGCGTAATGCATATGCATATGCATGCAATATCGACGCATGCAAGTATCAACACACGGGTGCATCTATATTATCTGACTATGAGAAAGATATCAGTACAACAGAATGTATTAGTGATGCTGCTTACACGCTATAGCACATAAAATGAAAAAAGTCGTTGATGGTACACAAAAAAAAGTTACAAAGCGTCCCGCATAATTACCATTGCACAAAATTTTGAAAAAAAAAAAAGAGAGAGAGAGAGAGAGAGAACTTTTTTTTTTCCATAGCGCATCCTTTCTCTAATGCAAAAAATAGAATGTCTGAAGAAAAGTTTTAAAAAATCAGTATTGATTTCAGTTCATGGATCTGAACTCTCAGTCACAGCATTTTACTTAAAGAGCTACTGATATTTTTCATTCAACTAAAATACGCAGTAGAAGAGACTTGTCAAAGCAATAAAAATGTTTTTTCTTCCAGTACTCTCAAAGAGTATTTGATTGCATATAGATTATGTATTTTTCTCCATAAAATTTGAGTCCTGTAGCATATAACAGGTGTAGATACAAAAATCTCTTCTAAAATAATAAATAAATAACAAAATGAAGTTGGTAAATATAGGTATATATATGAACTGTAAAGTACTATAACACATTTGTAAAATATTAAAATAACTGAATTCTTAAAACTGTAAAATATTTTATACATACCTTTAACAACAAAACAATTTTGATGCACAAATTTAAATCCTTGTTGTTGATTAACCACTGTGAACCAACGAGATTTCAAAATTGAAGTAGTGTTAGTTTAATAACTACTTCTAAATCTGAAATCTCATTAGTCATTATAATCTTGCAAAATATAAGCACGGCTCAAGTTGATTTTTTTTTCAGAATAATCTTATTAGGAGAAAACAATTGTGTCCAATTTTACCTTCTCGACTGTTGTACAACTATGAGCAAATAAAACTTTATTTTTAAGCTGTCTAGCATTGTTTAGTAATCCAAAACGCATCTTTTAATAAGCACTGTGCAATTATTATATATTTATTACCATAGCTCCATAGTAATTTGTTTGTTTACATACTTTGAAGATCGTTAGGCTTATGGACAATCGAACTATAATCAATGCATCAATAATAATAGTTATCGTGATTCAAGTTACTACGAACCTATGCAACGATTAAAATTCACAGAAATATAGCTGAAAAGATAAATATTCGTTTCAGATTTCAACTATCAATCACTTTATAAAAGTGTATCAACACATCATAACAAGCAATCGCGGAAACGGAACGGCGAACGGACATGAATCTATCGCTTCCCGGTTTCCTGAATGTGTGTCTCTGCGCATGCGCAATGATACGGTTGCCCAACACAACATTCAGCCATCCGATGGCCAACGGTTGTTTACCAACGGTTGCCGAACACAACATTCAGCCATCCGATGGCCAACGGTTGTTTACCAACGGTTGCCCAACACAACCTTTAGCCAACAGAATACCGACATTTCCATATGGACATCCAACGTTTGCCCAACGTAACAACCTTGTGCCAACCAGGTGCCATCAATAACCCAACGTATGTGTGCTAGTTGGGTAAGGGACATATCTAGCGATCTGAAGTACCCAAAATCGGCAGTGGCCTATGTGATTAAGAAGTGGAAGGTGAGCGGTGATTGTCGGAATGTGCCCCGAGTCGGCAGACCAACGAAACTGGGAGATAGAGACCGACGAGTGCTGTCCAGAGAAATTCGGAAGAACCGCACAAAACCGATGGCCCTCATCCGCGAGGAGTTTCAACAGGCATCTGGGAGTATTGTTTCAATGAATACCATCCGTAAGGAAGCACATCTGCTTGGTTTTCATGGTCGTGCTGCTGCCCATAAACCTTTGATCACAAAGTCCAACCGCGCTGTTCGGTTAATGTGGTGCAAAGCACATCGAAATTGAACCGTAGATCAGTGGAAACGGGATCTTTGGAGCGACGAATTAAGGTTCACCCTTTACCGTTCGGATGGCAGGGTCTGGGTCTGGCGTCTGCCAGTGGAACGTCTCCTGCCAGAATGCATTGTGCCAACAGTCACGTTCGGCGGAGGTGGAATTATGGTCTGGGGGTGTTTCTCCTGGTATGGACTGGGACCCTTGGTCCCATTCATGGTAAGCTCAACGCCGTTGCCTACTGCACTATTTTGGATGACAATGTGCTTCCTACGTTGTAGCAGTTTTACGGGTTGGACCCCTGTTACTTTCAGGACGACAATGCCAGTTATCATGTTTCGAGGTTAACCAAGGCTTGGTAGGGTGCCAATGGAGTTCATTTAATGGACTGGCCTGCCCAGAGCCCAGACCTGAACCCTATCGAGAACCTCTGGGACGAGTTGGATTGCCGAATTAGGGGTGCACTACCCGTCCAAAATCGGTGAAGGAACTTCTATGTCTACTCCAAGCCGAGTGGAAGACAATACCCCTAGCTGTAATACAAAGACTTGTGGAAAGTATGCCCGGAGGGTTCACGCTGTAATTGCCTCTCGTGGAGGCTCTACCAACTATTGATTTTGAATAAAGTTAGTTTTTCTTTTCTATCACAGGTGTCCAAATACTTATTGGTAGACAGTGTATTAGCTCATACTCTCCCTATATATTTCTTGTACAAATTTTCAACCGTTAATAAAATACTTTTTTATTCATCCACTCAAGTTCAAATACATTTTTAAAAACTTGTAGTGGATGACACTGGATGTTAATACAGTTTTGGTCCCAATCAGCTGGATAATTTATCTACAGAACCGCCCAAAACATTCTAAATACATTACGCTCTATGGGCGAAATTCATTAAACTCTCATATCTCAGAAACTATTAGAAGTAGAATGTTGAAACTTTATATTCAGGATTGTTGTAACATCTAGTTGTGCACCTCCCCTTTCGGTTCCATTCGACTGGATAGTTTATCTACAGGGCCGCCCAAAAGATTTATAATACATAACGCTCTAAGGGCAGAAATCCATTTAAGCGTATTTTAGAGGTATTAGGCTAGTTCAAACGACTCAGAAGTGATATATGCTGTTAAGGGTTACAAAATGAATTTTTCCATCGAAAAAAGTGTCTTTATCATTTATAGTTCTGCTACAGGAACACTCAAAAGATTTCCAACACATTACGGTCAATGGCAGTTTTAGGGACATTCATCCATTTCAAGCACAGTACCGTCCTACCATATAGTTAGGTAATGGTCAGACCACGGTCACGTGCCTCCCTCAAGAATTACGCCAAAAGTCGCCAAGCTTGGCGACTTTGTGTACGTGTGTATGCATTTAACTCTCAAATCTCAAAAACTATTAGTCGTAGAATTTTGAAATTTCATACATAAGATTGTTATAACATCTAGTTGTGCATCTCGATTTTTGGTTCCAATCTACTGGAGAGTTTATTTACAGGACCACCCAAAAGAATTTTAATACATTAATGTCTATGGACACCTTCAATATATTACATCTGTAGTCAGTCATTGTTTGGTCCATGCCCAAAATATCGCCATTTGTCATCGATCGTGGGGAGTTCGACCCGAGTTATGGTTCGACCAAATCCATAGACATATCATATGGTGGTGCCATGTCAGGGATGGTATTGTGCTTGACATGGATAAATGGCCTAAAATTAACATTCCGTATATGTCGACTCATTGTGCGTTCCTGTCCAGACTATAAATGCTCAAGCCATTTTTCGTCGACAAATGCGAGTTTTGTAACTACCGCATTGTTCAAATTTTCAATCGTTAATAGAATGCTTGAATTTATTCATCCACTCAAGTTCTAATACATTTTTTTAAAACTTGTAGTGGATGCCACTTGATGTTAATACAGTTTTTTTCAAATATTAATTCATTAATTAAATTTAATCAATTAATTTAATAAAAGAGTAACTAAAATAAAATTTTTCTTTGTTGACCTGAGTAGGAATTGACTTGAAGATGAGTAGAATTTTTTTTTTTTTTTATACATTACTTGTTTCCCTTTAAGAGCCATTGAAAAATGGTTTAAGTCAGCATATATTTGTCTTCATACCTCTGACAGTTTTTAGGATATCATTATCAAATTTTGTATATCAAATCATTCTTGTATGGGGCACATTTTACTTACTGGGAATTTTTTTTTTTGTACGGGGTCATTAACAAATTAAAAAAGTGTAACTTTTTGTAACTGAATGAGAGGAATTTTTTCCGAGTCTTATTTCCGACCTTATTTTAAACATTTTTTCTATTCACATTGTCCACTTATCTCTAAAGAATTAATGACCATTATCACCCTTTTTGAGGCACCCTGTAAACTACCACGTAGGAAAAAAAAAAAAACATATGGAGTGACTTCATTCGACTTTCCGAACACTTGATACCAAGTGTTTAAATAAATTTCGTTCAACACAATTGAATCTAGTGTTCAGGCACTGGTGCACTTAAAATGATTTGAGTGTATAGGCCGCAATGTATAAGAATCCTTTTTTGTAGCCCGGCAAAAAACTGTACAGCATACATTTGCTTAAGTAGTATGTAAGACAGTGACCTATAATATGTGTACCTAATTTGATGTCCAGTAAAAGAAACTTTCATAGCGCTGCTTTAACAAATAAGAACCAATTATTTATTACATGCATAGTACTTTGATTGCCAAAATACACCATTTTGCGAGATTTTTTTTTAGGGAATCATTCGAAGCAATGATTTAACAGCAATCAAAATGGGAAATAGTTATCTGTCACTTATATGGTTTGATCGTCAAAAATTAATGCAGGTATCTAACTGAAAAGTAGCAGTATTTTAAATTATCAACTATAACATGTTTTATTTACTCTGATGTACAAAATGCGAGAATTTCATTTCTTTTGAAATTTGGCAGGCCTAACTTAAATAATTTTTTTTTAAATTTAGGGAAAATTTCGTAGATAGATAGCTTAAAATCGCCTTAATAACGGCACTACTTCTGCATAGAAAATTAAAGTTCAACGGCATATTCTAATAAAACCTACACTTGTTTTAAAAAATACTATTTCGGTTCACTCTCAGTAAATTGCGCCAAGCCTAAAACTGTGCAAATCGGTAGAACCTACTACTTTCTCAAAATCACCATATCTGCCATTTTATTTTTCGCCAAACTAAAAGAATTGAACATATTACTCTCAGAAATCTTCAAGTTCTTATTTTTTTTTATGTACAAAAACATTGCATTTCTGCATTGATTTCTCATGCTCATGATATTTTAATTAAAAAATAACCAAGCAAACATTCTAAACAGAAAAAAAAAAAATCATTATTCTTTTATTTTTACTTCAAGAGTCTAAATCATTTAATAAAATTGCCAAACATGACAGCCACGATGCTTATTTCTCACTTTTTCACTACAGGGGTAGGGTTATAGTTGCGGAATTATTAATTAAGCAAAAATTAGCCTTTTGTGACATGTTTTTAATCACCACAGCGCAGCCATAGAAAAAGCTGCTTTAGTAGCCTTTATGGTAAAAATAGCATCCTTTTTAACAATCTAAACAGACTGAAATCTTCTAAACAAAGTTTGAAAAATTTTAAATACACAGTTTTGTATTCAGAAAGAAGATACAATATTTATGAAGATTAAATTCATTATACATTAGTAGCAGATGATGTTTGCGGTTTAGTTCCGTTTCCTTAGATGCAGAAGTTCATAAAATAAAACATTGTAGACTCTCCCAAAACTACATACACCGGAAAACATTCAGATTATAGAATTTTAGATCATGGAATTGTTAACATAACTTTTTATAGAATTATTATGTGAATTAAAAAATAAATATATACTAAAAATAAAAAGTTATGAACCTTTTTTTTAAAAAAAAAATTCTTTTTAAAAATGGGAAAAAAATACACAGATTAAAAACAAGCAGCAGGTGTATTAATTTTCATGAAGTATACATTATCACTAATAAAAGTTAATAGTGTTACTAAAATTAAGTTTTGCACTTTGTTGGATGTAAATCAGTTAACTAGAACACAAGATTGGAACATTTAAATTTCACATAGGATAGCATCAGAATTGTAGGTTCTTGTTAAATATTGGTGATATCGCTTGGCTGGGTTAAGTTTTGGGGACTTATTTTTTGCACCAATTAAAATCCCCAAGACTGATAATATCTTTTTTTTTTTTTTTTTGTAAAACAAAAAGTGAGACCTCCAATGTTTACTTACCCGCTTAACATTACACAAATGATGCAAGGAAAATGATAAAGAATTTACTACACAGATTTTGCCAGAACTTTAGAGAAAACTTACCAAAAAGTATAATTACGTGAGTAGGTTATCCCACTGTTTCAGTCTTTGGCTTTTCTATCAAGCGCTAGCTATTAGGAACATAACACTTTGCATAATTTTGATGCCAGCGGCACTGTTGTTTTGCCAAGCTGTCAATTAATTTAGTTTGTTACAATTAATGTAGTTTCAATAACTGTCTTCAAATTCTTTAAGTGGTGCGTTTATCGCTAATTTGTTCACTTTAGTTTTCATCCAATTCTTCTGGGAGCGTTGAAACTTGTGCATAACTGGAGACCTATTACTCTTAAGCTCGTCAGTACAGCAATTTTTAGGTTGGCGAGAAAGTGTGTGTGTGTGTGGGGAGGGGTTAAAGTAGGAATCGACCGATTGTGCTCAATTGATTCAGCATCTGGCATCATCAGATTGATTCTTTCAGAAGAAAACTGCTATTTATATCATTTCAGAGAAACACATCATCTGAAATTTTAAACTACTGTTATCCAAGTGATTGTATTAGTGATTTTAAAATTAAAAAACTTTTAAGAAATACATTTTGACTTAATTCTTTCTTGTGCTTTTTAATTTGACTTAAAATTGGCATAATGTCTTATGAAATGCCATAATTATGTGTGAAGTAAAGAAAGGATTTATTTTGAATACTGATTGGTCAGGAACAGTTATACGCAAGTTCAAATTGCTTCAAAAGAGTCTTCAAGAATCTACAGAGAGCTACATTTGCATTTTAAGATAGATTGGCATCATTGACATACGTTGTTCAAAATGCTTTCCTTGCAATTTCCAAAAAGTGCATTCTACAAACAGCATTCTCTATTGCAGAATGAAGCAGATTTTCATTGATTTGATTCATATGCAAAGTAAGTTCTGGGAGTTTTTCTTCAGATGTAACGTGAGTACATGCCAGAATCCCTTAAAACGTTTTCCTTCAAATCCCCCCCCTCTTAGGCAGATGGTCTCTTGTATCTTTGTCTTAACACAAACACAGCAATGATGGATGCTAATTAGCCTTCAAAGTAGCTAAATTATCCACATTCCCTTGGTATATCAAACTTCACATAACTACCTCTTTCAGGTTTTGTACGGGCCTAATTCTGAAATTTCGAACTTTTGAAATATTGTCCTAAAATGTCCTACTATTTGAGATACTCAAGAGAATGTCTTTACGTATTTTATAAGAAGGACCACTTTTAAAATATCAGCGCATTTTCGGACATTAAAAAAGTTTGGAATTTCACCAAATCCACAATCCATATGAACCCTGGTCTTTTCTTTGTGAAAATCTGCGTATTTACAACAACGCTTTACCCATATTAAGAGTTATCGCTAAAATGTTTGATAAAATGTAAAATGCAAGATTGAATGTAAAGTGTGGTCTTAATATCAAATTGCTTGTAAAGTTTTCAATACTTTCTATGCCTATTTCACTCCAAAAATTGACTTTACAGCACCATTTTGACCCCTGGTAGTGAAAATTACCTTTTCTTTTTTTTTTTTTATAAATCAACTAGGGGCCAAGGCTCCTAGACTCACTACGCTCGCTTTTTGTAAGTGGTATTCGGACTCTAATAAGACTTAGTAAAAAAGGCATAACTTCAACAAACAAAATCCAAAGGTTAGATCAGATAGAATGTTACCGCGCTATATATTGCTTGGAACATAAAAATTTAAACTTCACACTACCTTTAATTAGGTGAAACCCATGGAACAGCTAGCGTATTAGCCAATTATGGCAAATTTTCATAATTTGGCGACTTGGGTGTATGTATAGTTAATAATTAACTCTAAGAAAACAGTACTTCATATGTCTATTTTGATAAAAACTATGGAACAGCTAAGATAGCTTGTCACCAATGGCAACTTTTCATTATTTGGCAATTTACACATGATCACAACCTATAATTATTGCTCATTTAAGGTTACCGGAAAACCGTTATCCATATTTTCATATAGATAATCCTTTGCAGATTGGCATATTTAGCACCACGAATTATATAACCTCTCTGCACTGCCAAATATTTCTAACCGGTAGTAAATACTCCAGCTGGACCAAACAGGCTTTAAAATAATCTGCATTTTAATTATTTTTCTTTTTCAAGATATTGGGTTCTAACATTTTTGAACTCTCGGTTTAGATTCACCCTGCTTGGAAAGATACCATTCTGCCAGACTGTACCTAATGCCAAGATGGCGCTTTTAAAATCTGTTACAATTAGTTATTCTGTTTTGGAAAAACGAATAGTCGCTAATTCTAAACTCCTGTTGTCTAATCAAACTTACTATTTGAAAATTGACAACTCTGTGTAACACACTTTGAGTTATTTATCTCATATACTTTGGCGTAAAATGGGTGTAATTCTATTTCATGCGATTCTGCATACTTGGAATTGCTTTGTTGCAAAGAAATGAATGATTTTATGCCAAAGCTGGCAACCATTATGCTTTATTTTTTTCAGTTTTTTATTACCATCTCCTAAAATAATTCAATTTTTGAAATTTAAGTCAGCTTATCAGGTTCCTCGGAATTTTCCAAATCTGTGGACATGTTTCTCAAAATTCAAATCCCCATCCGTTTAGGAGAAGATAGCCCAACAAGCTCTTGACAGCGGGTGATAGTTTTTTTTAGAATAGAGAGAAAATACATGATCTAATTTGTATTGACTGCAAATTTGGTTCAGTTCCCCCAACAGTTTCTCACAAACGGGCTTTAAAGACCTCTACTTTAATACATATACACAACTGTAGGAGGGTGCTCATTAAGTAGGAAATTCAAATTTAATTCCCAATTATAGCATTTAGAATATTTTTAATTTTACACTGTTCTTTGTAAACTAAAGACAATGTTTTTAACTGGAATGGCCTTTTTTTTTTTTTTGTTTGTTGGTGATCACAGGAATGAGAGCATGGGACCACTTCTAAACACAGAGTAAAATCCCAATGGGATGGTTGGTTACTTTATGTGGAAGAACCATTATTTTCTCGTATATAAGTGTGAATAGTTTTTGTCCATTTTTCAAGAAAATCTCTTCTCAAGGGCGTGCATGCTCTTTAAAATTCTTTGTTCAAACAGTTGTTGGTCACAAAAATTTTATAAAAACACATTTGTAATGTTGCACTTAACACACTTTAACAGTTGTACTAGTAAATGATTGGAATTTTGAGATTTACTGAATAAAGAAATATCAGTAAACAATAATTATACAATTTTACTCTGTGATTGTATAATCTTACAATTTATTTAAAGCTCAAACATTTTATAGAAAAATCTTACAAGTTGGGCAAGTATAAACTTTTCTTTTCAATTCTACCTTCAAAAGTCTCTGATATACTCATGTACATAGCGTTTGTTGCTTCTCCTTTATCCTTTGACTCTAGATGCTCAGAGTTCTCTAGTGATGCTTAAAGTTCTCCCGCAATATAGAAGAATAACTGAATGCACTCCCCAATGCTGAAAAAGTGCAGTCATTGCCTTCACCTGATTTAACTACCGGCAACATGGTGGTTGATCGAATTGCCAGCAGCATCAGCTTTTTGGATCTGTAGCACAATTGGTTTGAATGCCATGTTGCTGGTAGTTAAATCAAGTGATGACAATTTTTTCCGCATTGGGGACATTTAGATAGTCTACAGAATTTTTTTTTTTAACAGAATATTTAATCCTACGCCCAACCTAGGCCATAAAGCCATTAGTCCCTTCCAGGCAGCCCAATACAGTTCAGCAACACAAGAGAAATTAAAAACATCTTCTACAGTACGGCTCGAAGTTCTGGGCAAACGTGAAGGTGGGCCTCAGTCATATCTTCCACTTCGCAGAGAGGACAATCTGCCAGTCCAATACGGTGGAAGTGGCACTGCAGATAATCGTGCCTAGTTCAAAGTCTGAAAATTGCAACGCCCACAGCTCTAGGCAAAGAGGGGGGAATGGGAGATGTCAAAAGTGAGCCCCAAGGCCTTGAACTAACAGTAGTTCTGTAATGGATCCTCCGGCAATGTTTAATATTATAATTAATAATCCTTTTAATGGTAAGTTACTCAATCGGAGAAGGAGGTTGAGATAAATCTGCACCTCTCTTCGCAAGGCCATCAGCAATGTCATTCCCTGCAATACCACAATGGCTGGGGACCCACTGCAGGGCAATGTTTTTTCCCTCCTCAAAAAGATGGTGCAAAGCAATTTGGGCTTCATAAATAGGTCTAGACCCACAGTGAGTGTCAGGTATCAGAGCACTAATAGTAGCCTGGGAATTCTATAAAAATAACAAAATTTATCTTCACTCTTTTACCAATTTCTTCTAGAGCGAGTATGACGGCAGCCACCTAGCCGTCAAAGTTGTTTGAAAACTCTCCAACAGCTCTGCTAATACTAAAATCCTTCGAATGAACCCCAGCTCCCGCTTTCGAAGTGCCATTCAAAGCAGATCCATCCGTAAAGATATGAACCAATTTTGGACTTTGGTATCGTTAATTGTGGCAAGGCCGATCATTCTGAGCTCATCATCAGAGGAAGATTGTTTGCTCACAGAAAGAATTAAGTCCAGATGGTAGAGTGCATTATTTAAATGCCTGTGATAAATTTCAGGAAAAAAAAGGGGGGCTCTATTCGAGGTAGGAATACCATACCTACTGGCCAACTCCCTAGTATAGTCAACCAGAGTTTTTTGAGTTTTAATTCTGAGGTGGGCAGGGGAGTAGAAAGTCCAAAAGCGTCCAACCTCTAAAAAGTTTTTCTGTTAGCCTTAAAGCAGCACGATGTCTTCTGTCAAATAGGGGTTCCAGACCCGCATGTAGCTGCAATGCCTCAACAGGAGTAGAGTGTGCACCGCCAGTAATAATTCTCAGAGCATTGTTTTGAGCAATGTCTAGCTTTTTTTTGAATGGAATCAGAGGCAGTAAATAAAAGTTTGGCTCCGTACTCAAAAGCTGGTCTACTATAAGTCTTATAGGTGTTACACAGCAAATTTTGAGTTGCAACCCATTTAACACCTGCCAACCTTTTTAAAAGTTTGTTTCTAGCTGTACCCTTTAGAATTAGTCTTCTATATTAACTGGTCATGACTTTTTCCTTGAATCCTCCCTTATGCCATGACGATTCAGCTGTACTATTAGAGCTGTAGTGATAACAGCTAATAGAATAGAATGAGAGAATTTCAAGTTGTCTAAAAATTTCACTAAACACTGGCACCTGCCAGAAAGAGTGTAAAAGAATGGAAGGCTAACTGTGCAATGCTAACTAAATTTAAAAAAATGCTAACTATGGTTTAATTGAAATACTTTATAAAAATAATAAAAAGCAAAGAATTTAAATTCCAAAAGATATTTTGAAAAATGTTCGTAAATTGCATGATTTTTTAAGCCTTGTCTGAAATCATGAAGATTCATGTGCAAGTGTTAAAACCATTTTTTGCTATTGGCATATAATTAGTATAGTTTGATGGACAAATAGAAAATTTCACGTTATTCCATGCAAGCATTAAGTTTGAACATTAATAATAATTAATATTAAAGAATTTTTTTTTAAATGGATTAAAAATGAATATTGTATTAAATGGTAAATCTTCTTGTTATACATTATAAAATATAACACTTTTTAAAATCAGGTTACATGATTTACTTTTGCAGAAATAAGTGCACATAGGATTCAACATTAAGACAGTTCCAAATTAAATTAGACAATCTATAAACCGAAAATCTGAAATATCTTTTATTACAGCAATAAAAATTTTAACGTGCAACAATTAAAATACTATTTACAAATTTTACAAAGTCTACAAGTTAAAAATCACAAAAATAAAACTCTATGGCACATTTATCCATTTCACATAACTCTCTTTCCATGGACTCTAAATCTGTACAAACAAGTGTACTCCATATTTCCATGGTTACTGTGTATCTTCAGTTCTATGTGAGAATAAGGCTTATCACTGGGTTTCTAAAAAAGAAGTAAAAACTAATGAGAATGCTAGAACTTGAAAGAACAAGAGTTAACCCATTAAAGCACAACCAGTTTCATATCTATATAGATTAACTTTTAAATGATAGCTAAAGCCAAAAAAAAATACACCCATTGCCGTTTCTCCAGTTTACTACCAGCAACATAGTGGTTGATCGAATCACCCATCACGTGCTACAGAGCTAAGTCCTTTTTTGAAATTTACAGCTGGCTGTTCCAAAAAAAAAAAAAAAAAAAAAAAAGGACTTTAGCTCTTTAGCATGTGATGGGAAATTCAATCGACTGCCATCTTGCTAGTAGTTAACTCGAGAGACAGCAATGGTTGTACTTTTTTGACTTTGGAACTATTTAACCCTATATTTTGGGACTAGCCGTTGAAAGCATTCAAATGAGGTGCTTTCATGGCACGACCACCGCACCTCACTTTAACGTGCGGTGCGGTGACCTAGCAAGTAACCTAGAAAAAAATTAGAACCTGAAAACACAATACCTAATATTTTTCAGAAAGCTGACAGACGAAGCCGTTCTATTCAAAACTATTTTTCATAGCTTTATCATTAATGAAGCCAATAAAAAAAAATCCATTAAAGTACTGTTTCTAATAAAGCAGCCTTCCAAATATAACACAAGGTTTTTTTTTTTGGATAAATTTTCATCCCACCCTCCCTTATGTCTCAAGACCTGATCCATCCCCCCCTTACCACTTTAAAACATAACAATCTTATTTTATAAAAAACCTTACTTAATTTTAAGTCACAAGATGTATTCATTAAGGAAGTCTCACTTCCTGAAACGACTATGCAGAGGGCTACACTGTAGTTTTGGCAATGTTAAAAAGCATTAGTAGTAGTCAACATTCTCTATTTGTTAATTTGCTCTGCCCTGCAGGTCCTAAGTATTTTTTCAAGTGGTGCAAAATTTTCAAATACAAAAATATGCCCCCCCCATACATGTAACTAGAAAGTGTTCAGAGGGGTAAAATGAGGATTTCAACAACATATGGACACTCAAATATAATACATATATAGATAGATACATAAAAGGTGCTTCATATTTTAATAAGGAGATGTACAAAGTTTCAGTACTTTATCATAAAAAGTCTCTGAGATATATTTACACAAAGTTGGTGAGGGGCCTATACAGTAAAAATAATTGCAGAGACATTATGTATATATGCACAATCATTGTTTTCTTTCATTACTTGTGTACGCTCCTGAAGCACAATCATTTGATGAGATTTTTTTTTTACATGTCAACAACACTTTTTAGGATAAAATACTCTAATTTTGTGCTTCACCTCATTGAAGTACGAAAGCATTTTACTAATTGGATTTTTTTTTCTTTTCTTTTTTTTGCAGGGGCCGTATAATTTAAGCTATGTATTTATTTAGATTTAATCTAAAAATTTTAATCAATAGCATAAAATTCTGTACATTTTTTTAAAAACATAACTTTGTAATTTATTGTATATGTCAAAGATCAATATGTAAGGAATGAAAGTATAGATTAGTGTTTTTGGGGCACCCTGTGCATGCGTGTATCTTGATTTATAATAAAGAGCTGAATTTAAATTTTGTAATTATTTAGAATTGACTTCTTGAAAATTTTAATCAATATCATAAAATTTTGTAGCTTTCTAATTTATTGTGTAAGTCTATGATCAATGCTTAAGGAATAAACTCCTAGGTCAATGTTATTGGGATACCTCATATATTTAATATAGTAAGGTATTTTGGTACCTGCCTAGATATGGTATCTGGGGCTGTCTCATTGTTTGCTCCACTCCAAGAGCAGCTTTGTTTCTCTGATCATGAGGATGTCTCTCCGTCTAGAATTATTTTGGAGTATTGCATTTCGGTCTTTTGTAGAGTGTTTTGTGTTTAAATCTGCTAAAAGAATGGAAATGTTTTGACCAAAGCACAAGCTACAACAAAGGTGCGAAAATTAGAAAACTCAACAGCGTTTTTGATCCCTCTATTAATATTTGTGTGTTACATAATTTATGGAAGCCCCTTAAGATCATTTCTTAAAGCTACAAATGCTCATTATGTTATATCATTGAAAACGCTGTACAAGGGGTGAAAACTTTTGCTTTAATTTTAGAAGACTTTTGCTTTCAGAAACAGCTAGTTTAGTGATAGGAGGGTTTTTCTACTTCTTGAAACAGTCAAGGGTTTCAACTGATCAGCAAGTTTCTTGATCCTTTTACTTGTTTTCATAAATGTGATAGCAGAATTTACAGTGCTCCTACTCTGTACCTGTAACATCAATAAGGCTAACTAACTGGTGGACCTTCTTCAAGAGGACTACCTTGTAAGCATAAATGAATAACTATTAATAAGTAGTGAAGTAAAACTGGCATGTGTAATTTCTTTAAATAATTCTCAAAAAAACTGATGTGGGCACCACTTGATTTCTTTGTACGTTAGACACATTCTTGATACATAACATTTAAACTTATTTTATTTGAAAGTCAGAACATATCAACAATATTAAGGTTTGGCAATTTCTTGCAAAGTATAAATGATACTGCTAAACTGAGTTCAGTTTTCAAAACTTATTTTTGGTACCAAACTTGGCAATATTTTCCATAATTATTAATGCATTTTTAATGTATAAGATGTTCATAGATCCTGATTTATTGATCCTTTTGGATGCTACAACAGTCCTTAATGCAAAATTTCAACATTCTATGGGTAATAGTTTGAGTTTCATGAATATACTATACAACATTCATACTGATGTCACACCAAAACTATTCAAAATGGACTGTAAATGTATAAGTAGGTACATAAATACATACATAATTTTGAGACATCATGCAGAAACTTGTGATGTAAATTTAGAGTATCATTTTGAATTTTTTAGAGTATCATTTTGGGATTGTCAAATTTTTTTTTTTTTTGTTGTTGTTAAAAGTACTTTCATCTTTCAATGCACAAGCCAATGCAATTTTTCTAAAACAATGGATTCAAGCACAGTCTTTAAATGGTCAAAGTAGCTAGACATGTACAGTGGAACCAGTGTAATGTGACCATCCTCGGGAAGAACAAAACTAGCTACCTTATAAAGATGATCACTATAGACAAGTGGTTTAAAGAAACCACAGTGGTCACTTTTGCAGGTTCTACTTAATGTAATTAACTTGGGGGGGGGGGGGGAGGGGGAGGTGTCACAAAGTTTATAAAAACAAACATAACCTATTGGAAATACATGGTATATTTTCATAATTTAACTCAAAGAAAGAAAATCTTTTATAACTGCAAAAAGCAATAATAAAACTACACATACTTGAACAGCGAAATATTGCAAGGGATCCTTCATGATTTCATATGAATACTCGCCTAATAAAAATCCTTTGTTGTCCTTTTCTGAATCAAGACCCTATAATAACACAAACATATTAGTAAAAATTTTATTACTAAAGAAATATAAATCTACACACATATATACCGCTATTTTACACTGATATGTAGAGATTTCTACTTCAAAATTCAGAACATCAATATAATTTAATGGTTTTATATTTGTTATCTAACCATATTATTATTTTATATTTATCCTTAATATAAAGTTTCAACATTTTACGACCAACAGTTTTTGAGACATGTGAGTTACATGAGTGAGTATGTACATATGTTACGTACGTACAGATGCCAGGGAAAAACTGGTCAAAATGGGTTGTACATGCTATGCATGCATACTATGAGATGCATTGCAAAAATTCTTAAAAGTAAATTTAGAGGTAGTCGGTTAAAAAAAATCGGTTTTTCATTGAAATCTGGTTATCGAAATTTTTCGCGATCACATTACTCCCTTATACTTCATACAAGGATGTAATAAAACTAAGTAATAAACATAAAATAGGACTACAATAGAGCATTAATCATCTGAGATAGTTGGATGACAGAAATAATCATCACATTATTTTCTTTGTTGTATAAGTGCACTATATATTTTTTGACAAATTAAGACTCAACATATTTTAACCAGTATACATTTTAACAGAAAACATATTGCATTTATACATAGAAAATTAAATTAGTGTTGTCACTTTATAAAATAATTTAACATGTTTGACTGGTTTGAGTTTGAATCTAAATTTTTCCACATTAATTAAGATAACACACCGTTTAAAGCAGACAGTTTGGTTGAGCATAGTATATCGGTTAACATAGAAAATCAGCAAAGTTTAGATAATTGTGACACTAGTATATAAATAAATCACTTTCCTTCTGTGCCTGTTGCTGCTTTATAGCCACAGATGGAACAAACAGGTTAAAGGCAAATAAAACATTTAAGTATTCTATTTAAAATGCTACCTATACAATCTATTCTACAAGAGGTGAATTTAACCCTGCAAAAGTTATAAATGCTTTTGATTAAAAATAGCCCAATACTATATCTATCCCAGATATGAACCTCAGTAATGATGCATACTAATTTTATTTTATTCACAATTACATTTCAAAAATGCACTAAAGCAATTTTAGCTCATAACTCTTAACCCTTTGAAGTGCAACTTTTCCCAATGCTGAAAATATGCAGTCTTTGCCATTGCTTGGTTCAACTACCAGACATGGCAGTCAATCAAATAGTCTGCCACGTGCCACAGAACTAAAGAACTTTTTGACACAGCTGGCTGTGCACGACCACACTTTGGGCAGTCTATCTAGGTTTTCTTCAATATCGATGCATATTTTCATCACATTTTCCAGTTCTCAGCAGATGTTGGTACTGATAAAAATAACTGACATCAATTTTACAAATAATCAATAATTTTTTATGAGAAATTCTGTGCTAAACAGAAAAGGATTCTTGTGTAACTATGTGCCCTTTAAGTATTTTATTGAAAACAAATTTATTCTTTATGAATGAAAATAGTCAAAATGTCATAGTTGTGTCCTCAAAGCAAGGACACCGGGCAAAGGGTTAATGTATTAAAATTCTGTTGTAAGTTTCTTAAACAATAAATTATTTATCATTCTCAATAAGGTAACTATTTCAGTAAACAGCAATAATCTATACAAATTGTGTAGCAAATCAAGCATATTTATGGCAATTAGCCCACAGATGAATGAATAAACAGATAAATAAACAAAAATCAAACATTTATAAGTTCTATTGGGAAAATGTAAAAAATGCATTTAACAGGATTGCCACTACATTTTCAATTCAAAATTTCCCGACTTTCCATAAAAACTTAAATTTTCTTTCCTTAAAATTCCAGACTGCATTGTGATGACAACATAATTTGCAACATCAATACAGATGATCATTAAATCTTTGCCCATCCAGGTCAAATCATATTTGAAGCATTCAGACTTCTTACAAGTAAAGAATTATTTATGTAAAAGAGGATTTGTGGAAATTTTTCCTGATTACAATGATTTTCCAGGTTTAATGAAAAATTTGCAATATTCACTAACTTCTCGTAGATTGTATTCTTCCAAAATAAAATTTCCTACTGTTTCAAATTTGTCACATCTTCTCCGACCAGTGACAACACTGGTTAATATATAAAGCATCAAGACTGATTTCTAAAAAAAATTTTTAGTAAAACTGAAATTGAAAGAAATTACCCAAACAGAAAAATTTTTCGGGGCACTATCAATCGAGCCTGTTGGAGATAATGAAATTGGAATATGCTCCAGTGTGAATCCAGAAGGATATATTGTAGCAGACAATTCCACAACCAGAAATCCGTGGCTACCTTTGAAAGCCCAGCATCGACCAGGTTGTACATCAGGCTGTAATAAAGAGTCATAAGTTAGTAGTTATGATTCTGAAACAAGGAATGGTTTTAAAATACGGATAACAATCAGAAATTTAGCTGAATGTCAAACTTATAAGAACTTCAATTTCACAATAAATAGTGTCCTTTTACAAAATTTAAATTAATTGTTAATTAAAATGAATTGTCATTTCAAAAACAACCAAAGTTTTAAAATTTCAAGAATTCATAAAAACCATACAATACACAAATGCATAGATTTTCGTTCATTTCAAAGCTTGTTTGGTTTTATTATAGTGATTAGCAGACCCCGGATTATATGCAATTGCATATTTCATGTGTTTTTGGTGATTGTTGCATAAAATGACACATTTTCTCTGTAGCTTAGAGTTTGTAACTCTTTTTTACCTCCCTTTCAGTATGTTTTTTTCCTTTAAGTCCCACGCTTATTTGAAATATTTGTACAATTTTAGGTTCCCAGCAAAATAGCCTAAAAGTTTTTGTTTTCCTTCCTTCACTCACTATTGTTCACAGAACTATTGCACACCTTTTAAAGGGGCTGAAGAAAGCTATCTTTCCCTATATTGGTTAACTTTTCTAGCATAGCAAAATTCATTAATGATTCATTGACATTATTGTGGCTTGAAAAAGTCATGACTGATAGTGAATTAGTATTCGTTACTGACGGAGCACCTTATATGATAAAAGCAGCATCACCACTTGGAAGTTTTTTTTCCAAATAGGATAAATATTACTTTTATAGCCCACGGGCTTCACAGAGTAGCAGAAAAAGAAAAATATACGCCCGTGTGAATAAACTGCTATCCTGCTTTAAGAAAGTATTCTTAAAAGCTCCTTTGCACACTAAAAAATACAGAGAAATGTATTCCAACCTCCAACTTCCACCACAGCCTGAATAGACAAGATGGGGTACTTGGTTAAATGTCACTGTATTTTATTCTGAAAATTTTGACTCCATAAAAGATGTAGTTAATGGTTGATCTTCTGTTTTCATTGCGAAAGAAATGCTTAGAGAGATGACCATCCGAAAAAGTCTATCGACAATCGAAATACATTTTTTCTTCTTAACATCAGCCATCATAAAATTAGAATCTCAAAATCTGCTGCTGAGTGATGCAATAAGTCAAGCTGTAAAAATGCAGGAATGCATTGGTAAGATTCCAGAGTCCTTAGGAGAAGAAATCAGTGAGAATTGAATTTTATTTTAAATAAAAATTAAGGATTTTTGGCAGTGAATAAAATAAATAATTTTATTAATGGTGAGGGGTGTGAATTGCCGGAAAAAGTAGAACAATCCAAAGCAAAATATTATAAGTAATGTCCAGTGACATCCGTTGACGTTGACAGAACATTTTCTGCATATAAAATGATTTCAGATGATAAAAGACAAAGTATTATTGAAAATTTTGCAAAAAACTTAGTTGTGTATTGTGACAAAAATTACTGAAAGCAGTTTTAATTCATATTTCATCACTAAGATTGTGAATAAAAGTTGATTCTGCTTTAACCCATAAACAGTCTTCGTTATTTTTAATTCTGTCTTTCATGATGTTTTCAAGTTTCAGAGACAAAAATGTGTCATAATTGCAAGATAAGTGATAGTAAATACTTTTTATTTTCTGTTAATATGTGCATATTTTTTCAGTTATTTGGTGCTTATTTTTAGTTTTTAGTGCATATTTTTAGATTTTTAGTGACTATTTCAAGATTTTTTGATGCATATTTTGTCATTTTTTAAGTACATATAATCTGCGGATTAGGCTTCAAAGCATGCTATAAGGTAAATGTTTGACACTGATGTAAACATATATTAAAAAATTGTGCCTGCAGAAAAATCACTGTTTTAAAAATGACCAATTCAGCTATAAATAATTAGTCAAGTTTCATGTGGCAGCAGCATATAAGACAAAATAATAATATTCAAATAAAGTAATTACAAATGAAGTCTAATTGATCTAAGTGATCAACTGTACATAAATTCAACAAAATTTCTAAAACTGATCAATGTTTTGAAAGGATTGATCAGTTGAAGTAACTGAAAATTTACATTGTAACAAAGATGCATGTGTTGAGGGATATATAAAGACAAGATAGAAAATGAAACCTAAATTCTTTTGAATATCTAGATTTAGTTAAGTTTCTTTAAAATTTGAGACCTGAAATTTTTGGGGAGAAAAAAAATTAAATGAACTTTTTTTTTTTTTTTTTGAAAGGGGGAATATGGGAAAGGATTCTGGTATTGTGGGCAATCACGTTCTGCATTTAAAAAAAAAAAAAAAAGAAGGTTGAAATAAATATTCTATTTTACACAAATTAAAGTCTGAAGACAAATATTGAAGTCCTTATGAATCAAGAATTATTGGTAATAATAATTCTGCTGTTTACATTGATGTGTATTTAATCTCAAAATTCCAAAAGTTAAGGATTATACCTCGAGAGATAACTATTTTGGTACAAATTTATTATTTCAGGGCAAGAGAAATAAGAAATTTGACAACCGCCCCCCCCCTAAAAAAACTACACAAAATTAAAAAAAAAAAAAAAAAACACAGCAATTCATTAAATCAATTAGCTTTGAATTAAGCGAATGCTGTGGTTCAAAAAGATAAGCATAAGATGAGAATTTCAATAATTTTTGAAAATAGCTGTCAAAAAAGACAAACTTTTATAGCTAATAGATAATTTCAAAAAGCTAACCAACGAAAACTTTCAATAACATAGGAAAATGAATGAAAATTTTGAAAACAGTTTTTTTGAAAAAGTCATTTGATAAGAATA
Organism: Cheiracanthium punctorium; assembly: GCA_038373885.1. Classification (NCBI taxonomy): domain Eukaryota; kingdom Metazoa; phylum Arthropoda; class Arachnida; order Araneae; family Cheiracanthiidae; genus Cheiracanthium; species Cheiracanthium punctorium. Next base: position 225,238 of record JAWZYV010012451.1, read on the forward strand.
CTGACACAGAGATCTTTTACTGGATTTTGTATGAAATATATTCATAAATAAAATGTGGCCTAATGCTTCAAAAAGTAATTTTTATAAATAGAGAAAAATTAATTTTATTAAAAATAAGTATAAACAGGAAAATCAACTAAAATAATACCTGAATAGCTGTTCTAGGAGAATTTGAAATGGTCCAAAGAGGTACACCAAAAATGCTCATAGTTCCAGATTTTTCAACATAGGTTTCAGAACATCGAGTACCAACAACACTTCCACCTTAAAGTAAAATCATCAATAAATACAATCTAAAAACTAATCTACTTATATAATACGCTAGCATATGAGGTACCAAAATAAACTATATATTTCTACGCTGCGAACGGCAACAACTAGATATAAACATTAGCGTAGTAACAATAATGCATGTGCAAAAATCCAAATTAACAGTTCAATGACATCAAATGGATCAATCATATCTGTTACTTTTATTTATGAATGCCATGCCGTAGCTAGATTACGAAATAACAATAATGGACAGGTGAAGATAAAAGATATTTCGGATCTTCTCACAGCTTCAAAATATCCGATTTACAATATTTGGCGCATTTATCGCTCATCTAAACAGTTCACTATGAAGAGGGCTAGAGCACATTTTAGACATTTCCTGTTTCTTGCATATTATTAGGGTGTATTCAGTATTTCAGATATACTAGGGATATGTGTAAAATAATGTAACCATACTATAAAAACAAAAATATATTGTTGCCAATTTTGGCACAACAATGGTGTTATTCAAAGAGAAAAGTACCTATTAGTGGAGCCTATGAATGAAAGGCACCACACTAAATACTAATTTGAGGAAGCCTGCAGTTGCTGAAATTAAGAAGTACTTCTGTAGGAATTTGTACAACATATTCCACAACGTATCACTCATTACAGTACTTTTATAATCATTTTATGAATGAAAATTTCACCAATTATTCCTTTTTGTACATTTTGCAATGGCAGTTCTTGGCATGGCCACCATCGGCTTTTATGATGACACCCAAAATTTGTAGTAATCCTAACTTAAGTAAATTGAATGACAAATACCGTTAAAACAAAGAAACTTGATTTTTTGTTGAAATGAGTCCAATGATTTGGCCAACACTGTGCTAATCATAAAAAGAACAGTAGGGTATAGGGCAGTGAAGCTGGCCGCCTTGGCAACTAATTCTTAAAAATTAACTAAACTAAATATCATTTATAATATCATTATTCTTATTTCAGTTCACATCAAAATAAAGTATAAATGCTCCTATTGCTAATAATTAACTAACTGCTAACCATATTTTTTTGTCAGCATGACAAAGATATTGCTGAATATTTTTTATTATCAAATTATTTAATTTAAATAGCTGTTTACAAAAAATTAAGCCACTGCTGGGAACTTGAATAAATAACCAAGTTTTAAATAACCAGTTTTAAAAATATGAAGGACAACTTATAAAAAGACTGTCACACTAATAAAATATGATTAAATTTAAATTTAGCTTTAAAATTTAAATCCTTCATTTTTTTACACAATACATAAATCAAATTTTAAATGAATATAACCCAACCTTGTTATCTTGACACATAGAAAACATGACACTTTTGTTGTAAAATAATTTATGTAAAGACCAACTTTTTAGTACAACAGTTAATGTTAACATACAAAGTGATCAATTTAAAACTGCTTAGACAGCGAAACTTCTCAAAAGCGACCACGCTCCGTTTCGAGAAAAATCTGTCATTAAGAATAATGTCCGACTGAAATTTCGGTTTCGGTTGAGTTTCGGCAGTTATCGTGCACGCTCGCCTAACTTCGTTTCGCACGGCAACGCGGTCAGCCCTGTTCGGGAATTGTCGTGCGCCGTTCGGATATCTCCGCAGCAACAAAACTTAGACAGTGTGTTATCGTCCGACGCAAACAGAGGTTATGTTTTGTTTTGATGGAACTGATTACATGTAAGTTTTTATTTCGTTTCTATACTTAAATGATTTGTATAGCTAATTAAATATTGAATCAGTAACTTTGTTTTGTTGTTATTAACAAATCAAGTCACATGTAAAAAAGAGATTGTAAATGAAAAATATGAAGTGTTTAATTTGATAAATTACGTTGCTTAAGTAAACTTGTTTCAATTTTTGTTTTTCATTCCGATGATCTATTGATGTAGTTTTGTTGTACTAGGGTTATTATTACAGTTTTATTTTTAATTGTTTCAGAGTAAAATGTCACAACGAGAAAAAAATCCGATTTGGCAGTACTTCGACAAAAGTATAAGTGATACATCAAAAGCTGTTTGTAAGATATGTAGCAAGTCCTATTCGTTAGGAAGCCACGAACCAAAAAAACAAACAGTACACGGATTGAAGCTTCATTTATCAAAATTTCATGACGAGGAATACAGGTATTAAACGATTTAAAAAGTGAAGCAAAATTGAAGCGAACCGACTTAAGCGTATCTTTGCAACAATCGAGCTCAGATCAGTCGACTCTTGTTCAAACAACCATTCCAAGTTTGACCTCAAAACCTAAAGTTGTACTGTGGCCTGATGATCATGAAATTACAAAAAGGATTGACAAAACTATAATGGATCTCATAATCGTGGACATGTTGCCTTATACTTTGGTGGAAGGTGAAGCATTCCGCCGACTCAATTTAACTGATCCTCAAGGAGTTCGCAAATATCGGTTGAAATCTGAAAAATATTTTAGAACGTCACTTATGCCCAAAACATATGAAAAAGTTAGATCAAAAGTACAGAATTTAATGGCACAGAGTAAGTGGGTTAGTGCTACTACCGACATTTGGACCAACGCATGTAAAACATGTTCACTTCTCAGTTTACAGCTCATTTCATCATAAATGATAAACGTCTTAAAGTGATTTTAGGTGCAGACCATTTAGAGCAAGACCATACCAGTCAATATATCGAACAAAAATTTACAGATATGGTAAACAAATGGGGTTTACAAGGGAGGATTTTTCTTGTCCTACGTGACAATGCCGCTAATATGGTTCGCGCGATGCGTGATCAATATGAATCTATAGGATGTGTCGCACATACGCTCCAGCTTGTCATAAAGCAAGCGCTATTTTCAGAAGACGAAATAAAGGACCTCTTAAAGAAATGCAGAAAAATCATCGGCCATTTCCACCACAGTGAGCCAGCAACCAGGAAATTAACGGAATGTCAAAAACAATGCGGATTGCCAGAACATGCCTTAGTGCAAGACATTGATGTGAGATGGAACAGCACATATTTGATGCTGCAAAGACTTTTGGAACAAAAAAAGTGCAGTAAACTTATACTATGTTGAACATGGTAAGGTTGATTCTCTTCAATCTGATGAATGGGTCACTGTGAAGAATCTCACATCCGTGTTGACATTTTTTTATGAAGCCACCCTTGAGTTATCATTTGATAATACATGCATTTCGATTGTCATACCTTTGATATTGTTATTAAACCGAAAATTACAAATTCGCTGTGAAAGTGATAACGAAATGATGACCAACATGAAAAATTCACTATACGAGTCCATGAACATCAGATTTTCGTCATTGAAAAACTCCCTTCGTTGATGGTAGATACAATATTGGACCCTAGGTTCAAGTCTAAATACCTCAATTCCAATGAAGTGGACATTGCTATTGCAGAACTAATATCTTTCTTGACTGAGTCTGAAGTCAGCAAGCAATCATCCCTCAGCACCGATAATTTCAATGTTTCTTCGGCTTCAACTATATGCGTCTCGCAAGCTCACCGCATACAGCAAGAAAAAGAGTCTTTGGGATGTGCACGATAATATGCCTAGTCAAACAGAGACCACAGAATCTGAAGACATAAGACAGTGTCTGAAAGAAAAGATTCAGTCTTACCTGTTGGAGCCATTATTACAACGCAATGCTGACATATACAGTTATTGGAACAGCAGTCTATATCCTATATTGAAAGGTGCAGTTTTAAAATACCTTTCAGCTCCACCTACCAGTGTCCCGAGTGAGCAGCTGTTCAGTGCTGCTGGCCAAATATACTCTGATCGTCGCAATAATTTACATGGCAAAAACGTAGACAAACTGCTTTTCTTTGCGTACAATATAAGACTTTTTAATTATGAGTATTAATAATATGAAAAACCAAAAGAGTAACCCTGTATTTAGGGTTACTTTTTTGGTTTTTCATTCAAAAGTTTTTTTTATATTTGATTTATGATTGTTTTTAATTTAAATGTTTACTGTAGTTTAGTAGTGAGTTACTTAATTTTAAATGTAAGTACGACTGTCCTACTAACTGTGATCTAGGTATCTTTGTTAATTCTAAATGTGTGATTTGCTAATCTTTGTTAAGACAAACTAAGAGTGTAATAATAATTATTATTTTTATAAAAGAGATACCTAAAAGAAGCCTAAAAGAGATTGATGATACTTGTAACCAAAGTATTAATGAATAATTCAAAACGAATGCTTAGTATTTAAAATATTAATAATATTTTTTATTTATAATAAATATTATAAAAAATATAAATAATATTATTAAAATAATATTTTTTCATATAATAAGAAATAAATAAATGATTACAACAAACTTAATATAATGTGTTTCCATTTAATGTGCTAATTAATGCAGAATAATGGGTAAAATGGTCCAAATTTCAGTATTTTTAAGAATTTTATACTTGAACACGTGAGTTTCGGTTTCGGTTGAAACTGAAGCCACGGCCGAACATTCGGTTTCGGCCGGACATTAATTAAGAGAGGTGCTCGCTCAAAGTATAAACATTTGGTAGCCAAGAAAAAAGAGCTCAAGGATATTACTTGTTTCATTTTTTATGAAACTGCATACTAATACATAAGTAATTATAAAAACATTTTTTAAATTTAAATTAAAAAAAATATTTAGAAATTTCGGATTATTTCACTCTTTGTTTCTCTTTCTGAGACCAGTGCCATATTACCGGCAGGGCAAACTGTTATGTCGTAAAGAATAAATAACATTTACATCTAAGTGGAAAATTAATGGGCTTTTCTTGTATTAAAAGCTCTGATTTGAAAAAATGAAAATAATTAAAGAAGTTATATTTAAGATAATTTCTCCCAGAGAAATTAAGTTTTTGGGTATGTGGGGACATTATGAGGGATTTATGTCAGTTGGATTTGTAATTTAGAGATCCATGTGTTGGTCATTAATTGCACGCTAAATGACGGATACATATTTTTCTAAGTGAAATACCTGATGTAGTTCTTACATAATGGGTTACACATATGTTGAAAACTACCTTAATGATTTTGATAATTAATTTTGTATTTAATAAATTTTGTGTTTTTGGTGGCTGACAAATATTTTTTTTACATAACGATCTTTTAGTTCCCTTAAATAATATATTAACATTAATAAATTTTAACATTTCTAATCTTTTACTAATTTTCTTTCGATTTACAAAAATCGCTACTGGGTAGCCATTTTCTTTTGGAGTCAGTACAATCTCGGCAGATACATGTGTTCCCGCGTCTTTGACGTTGCCAGATTCAAGAAACAAGAAATTTTACGGCCGTTCACGATGTGTTCTACATTTTGCAAAATTTTAATAAAGAGTTATTAATTTCAAGTGGAAGTGCAAAGAATATACGTTTGATAAAATATACACATCGTTCTTTGCAAAGTAATTTTTTGAGACCGTAATTACGAAATCGATAAAAGGTGCTGACTCAAACATCGACTCCATGGCCGATACTTCGCTACAGAAATGGAAGGCTGAGTACAAGAGTATGACGATCGCAATAAATATCAGAGCCAGAGGCGGCATCAGTCTTCTTCGGCTGCTGCTTCTCTCTCGGCACTTGAATCTCCGGGTCTCGACGACATCAGCAAGAGAGGTGGAGGATGGAATCCCCACCCGCAAAGACTTCAGAACGAGGATGATGAGAATAATTGCAAGGAAGGAGGGCCCTCCAATCCTTAACCCTTAGCTAAGTCTTTTTCTATGCATGCTTCTTTTAAACTAATATTTTATATTTTTTTGGGGGTAGTTTATTTTTTGTCAGCCACTTAAATGTTTTTTGGGGTGTTTGTGACATGAGGTGATAATTGAAGAGTAATAGTAATTGATAAAGGCAAATGAGAAAAAAATATAGGTTGTATTGTTTAATTATGGGTTTAATAAGGGCTATTAAGATTAGTAATTTTAATTATGGGTCCTTTTAAGATTGATGTAAAAGGATTACAATTTAGGGTCTAGCGTGCCTCATGTCAATTGATTATTTATTTATCAGTGTAAATATTCTCTGAGTTATGTGAAATCTAGTAAAATATGAATAGGTGATAATCGTTAAAAAACAATTTAATCAAGATTTTGTTAAAATGTAGAATTTTTAAGTGGATGTAAAAAGATTTAAAATATTATGATTTCGAGAAGATGCTTGCTTAAGTTGTTAAATAATTGCTGGTTTGTGTTGTTGTAATTTTATATTGTGGCAATATGATAATAAACAAGTTATTTTTATATTACTTAAGTGTATTTTTTTCAGTGCATTTTCTTTTTCACTCGGACTTCATAGGGTTTTTGCAGAATTTTAAGAATAACATCAACGACTATGTACAGCTTTTTAAATCTATACGATCACTAAGCCTAAATATGTTTATTTTAGTTGCCTTATCGAATCTATTTGTATTTTAGAAAATTAATGAAATGGTTTATTTCACGGCACCTCTTTTAGATACAGAATTAAAGAATTTTAAATCCTAATTTACAAAAATAGAAGTTAAATATTAATTTACTAATTACTCAAAACTTTTCATTCCAACAAAACGGGGCAACTGCCCAGGGCCCACAAATTTTAGGGGCCCAAAAATCTTATATTTTACAGCTTTATAATTTTACAATAAAATAACAAGGCAATATGACATTGGAGAAAAACTCCAATGTCATATTATTTTTTAATTATTATGTATGAATAATGAAAATAACTTAAATTTACATTTGTATAAATGTTCTATAGTCAATACAGCATAGCTGCCAACATGTACGGAATATAACTAACGACTTTTTGTAAACAGTATTTTTAAGGTTAGAAAATAGAAATTTTTTTGAATTAATTGTATGAATTAATTTTTATTTTAAAAAATTACTGTTTACAAAAAGTGGCTAATTAAGTTCTGTACATTTCGGCAATTCTGATATAGCCTTTTGACGTAGCATTTCACTGGTGTTCTCTGTTTCATTTACATCATAAATATATTCATTTATTTCAAATTATTTAAAATAAAATGTCGTGTGTGTGGGGAGAGACATTTAAAGCTTTTCAGAATAAACCAATCATTATTGGTTTTTTTAAAGGAAGGAGGTTATGGCGAGGGGCCCAAATTTTTTCTTTTGCCCAGGGCCCACAGTTGTCTTGATCGGGCCCTGTCTGAGACTACTCAATTTCTTGCATCTGACAAAAGAGCATTAATCCTGATTGCCATAGAGAGTCTGATTGCCTAGGAATATGCACAATAAAATCTATTTGCTTTGAAATTTTGGTTTTTGGAAAACCCAAAGCAAAAGCAAAGTAACTGCTAACTTCCTCTGCGAATATCCTTTTTCATGTAACTCAATAGCATTATTGCGTTGTTCCAATGGTAAAATCACTCATTTCTTAGACAGGCCTCCTCTAACCTACAAGATTTATGTGTGATGTGTATGTGTACTTGTACCTGACTTGCTGTCGATTTGCAGTAGAGCGAGTAGCTTAAAATGTGTTTTTGTTTACTTTTTTTTTAACCCAGAAGAATACAAGAACATTTTTGCACAGGGAACCAGGACTGGTCACTTATGGAGGGTTGTGTAGTTTCTTCCAGAAGACCTTAACATTAAGTATATACGATAAAATATTGGTGCCTTAAAAATTGGTTACTGCAGGAGGTGGTCACTTAATAGAGGTGATTGTTCATAGAAGTTTAATGGTATTTGTTTTTTGCATTGCCCACATTTTCAATACATATAGCAAGACTTGACACCATAGCTTATGTATTATGTCTATATTTAATGAGTAGGTATAATTTGTTTCACTTTTTAAAAGCAAAAACTGCTTTTTCAAACAACTTACATAAACATTACTAATAATTTTTAATTAAATTCAGCTATTATGATCTAAGAAAACTGTCTGTTGCATGGCAATAAATAGCTCATCTGCATAAATAAATTTGTTCATAAGAATTTATTCATGGCTGTGAAAAAGGCTCATTATTCAGATGTAAAATATTTTTTGCTATACAGAATAATGGTGTGGATACAAAATGAAATGAGAGCCTATGATGAAAAACTCAAGGTAATTATCAATTGCATATTTTGATTTTTTAAAATTAAATATCGGAAATAAAAAAAGTGCCCTTCGAAGGGTTAAAATGAAAGCTGGCTTTTTTTAAACACAAAATATTCACAATTTTCATGTCAATCTGAATAAATTCTAGTCAGTACTTTAAGCCTTTTTCTATTAATTACTTTTCAACAAAATATTTTTGAACTGTTTAATTCAACATAGGAAACAAGCTTTTTAAAATGCACTTCAAACTTTACTAGTTACCGCATTTTATTAGTTGAGGAAGTACAAGATTTATAGGAAACAAAACTTCCATAAAAAGAAAAAAGTAATGAAATTTTTAGTCTAGTAATATTTTCACACTAGATTCATTCTGTGTGTTGATAGTCATCACAAAAACTAATTTAATGAAATAATGTGGGAATGCATGCGTTACAAATGTTGGTAAGCTTCAATTTCAGTAAAACATATCTAAATTTAAGATTGAATCATTAGTTTTGGATATATTTGACAGCATAAATATTATGAAAAAACTAAACAAAGTAAATGAAGTAAAGTTTACACATACCACCAGATTCCAATGCATAGTCAACTTGTCCTATTTTATCAGCATCATACAGTTTAATTGCTTCATTCACAATTTTTCTTATTTTATCTTCCGAAAAAAAATCTTGACTAAATTCTGTGTAGCCAGAGCTGGTTGTTTTTGTTAAATTTTCTTTCAATGCATCAATGTGCTTCAAAACAACATTTACATAATTCATCTTGTTTTCCAAGTGAGAAGACTGTCTTTTTACAGCTTCATCAACATCTTGCATTAATTTTTCACGAAGTTTTGGGTTAATCCATTCATTAAAAAAGTAATATTTGGAATTTGGGTCAGTATCATTGACAATCTAAAATAATAAAATAAAAATTAGACAATACTCACTTCTATACAGGATACACACTTTTTGTTTTAGTTATACACATTTAAAAAGAAAAAGGCTAAACACACAAGCTAATACAATAGAGCATGAAAAATCTGAACAAAAATCCAGACCATTAGTAATCCAGATTCAATTTTGGTGAGGGAAGAAAAACAAAAGTTTGAGTTATATATAGATAAGGAAACCTATTGCTAGTGCCTACTGGTAAAATTTTTTTAATCAATCAGCATCTTATTTTTCTGCCTGTTTGTTACCATCAGCACAGACAAAGACCCAAAACAGCTGTGTGCCTTCTTTTATTACATATATTTTTACTTTGTGTTCAAATTAATGTTAATTTTGTTCAAATGGTTTTATTTATCTGCTCCAATTATTTAACAACAAAAGTGAATTATTAACCGTTTCAGAAAGTTTTTTTTTAAAAATGAACTCAAACAATTATTATTATTTTTTCAAATTTCCGGACAGAGTCCAGTCACAGCTAACCAAGATTATCAATACTACTGTACATCTAAGGACAGACAGAAAACAAAAATTGAATCAGCCTCACAAACATACAAAAGTCACCAAATTGCATACTTTGTTTTAATTTTATATAGTCAAAATAGAACACTCCTAAAAAGATTAAAATTTAAAAACTATTATTGGCATCATGAAATTAAGAAAGGCACAAGATGAAAAAAAAAACTATTTTTTTTAAAATTCTCCATTATATTAAGGGATGTCATGACTAAGTAACATTAAAATAGTGTTTTTAGTAGTCAATCAAACCCAGATTTGTAGATAAAATAGTAGCCATATCCCAAAAAAAGTAGCAAGAAATATATATATAAGCATACAGTAATTATAAAAATTGTGCAATAACAATAGTTCTCAGGTACAAAAACAAGCAAAATCTTATTTATTTTACACATTTGTGCAAAATGGTTACAGAAAAAACTAGCTTTTTTGCTTGGTTAAACTTTATGCCATGTTGGAAAATTAAATATATAAACTATTATAGAGCATGTGCCACATTACTGGTAATTTAGTCACTAAGCTATCCTTGCTTGCAGCAATAACAGCTATTTAGTAGAACCTCGATTTATCGTTTTTCATGGGGTGCACAAGAAAAAAATATGAATGCGGTTAAACAACAAATGCAGATACGAAGAAAGCAATCTTTTTTTTTTTTTTTTTTAATGCATATACACAGTGACTGTATATTAACAAATTCTAATTTGTTACTAAATACTAAAACAAATAATTCGAAGATGAAAATTAAGTGATACTTACTTAAAAAATCAGTAATTTTACGTGGGGGTTTTCATCATTTTTGAAATTAAACAGTAAATTTTCAAGACTTGCAATACTTCTTTGGACCATTTAGGTGATGTTATGTTTGCATAAAAAAGTTCATACAGTTTCAAATACCCTTATTGCTTCAGACAAACTTTACTAGACTAGGCTCAGCCTCATCGGCATGAACATTATCCTCATTTTGGTCAGGAGAAAAATTACACAACTCTGAACAATCCTAAGTCACTTCTTGATGAAAGATACATGCAAGTTTCTTCAACATTATTCAAATACAATTTGTGCAGGGACCATAGAAATAAAACGCTGAATACGAGAACAATAAATCAGGGTTTCACTATAGTTCCAATTGCTGCAAATGTCATTTCAACACTTTCTAATAACAGGATGGGGGGATAATAGAAGTTTTTAAAAAATAGTAGCTAGAGTGTAAAAACTGTAAGCTTTTTCACTTTTAATCTTCAAATCAGTAGTTTACATTTTTTAGGATAAAATAGTAGCATAAGTAGTCAATGGAGGCCATAAATGCTATCTAATAATACTTAACAGTAATTATGTGCATTAGGATTGTTTATATATTTATTTATAACTATACCAACATAAAATCCTTCATGCCTAATAACAGATTCTTTCGTGTTCAGCAAGATATTTCTTCAACTAGCTAAGGTTTCAGAAAAATACTGAATTTCCAAAATTTATTTGGATAGCTTGAAAATTACAGAGATTTAAGGATTTCTTAAGATAACTGACATTAAAAACTATATGTGTCATAAGTTAATCCAGATTCTCAAAATTGTTTTTTATAATTTAAATTACATTACATTTTGTGTGTATGTCACCTGGATGATCTATACTTGATTAGTGCAGATGGTGAAAAGAAACTAATCCTAACAGAAAATTCCTTAGTTAGGAGTATTTTGCAATATTTTCCCTCTTACGCCTTTTATTTTAGCAAGTGTATTGCTATTAATTTCTAAACCAACTAGACATACAGTGGCAGATCTATCCCCTGGTGCAGACTACCCATTAACAAACCCTGTAACTTCTAGTACAGGTTATTCTCACTTGCACTTTCCTATTGACTACCATATAACCCTGATATCAACTCTGTAACCATGACTTAACTTGTAACACAAAAAATCATCTTGAACAGTTTTTTTTAAGAGAAAAAAAAGTAATTCAGTAAAAATGTTTATTTTTTTTATAATTTTTTACATAATCATCTTGCTTGTATAAGCATCTGTTAAATCTTAAGCGCATACTACACCTTCTACTTACGTTCAATCTTCAATTCAGACAACACTTTCGTTTGGCTTTTTCCCACAACAGTTGGGTGAAAAACCTTGTGTGATATGTATGTTCAACATCTGCAACTTTTCCCAGCAGGTCAGAGGAAAATTGGGCATTTTGTTTGACTTATTCAACTTTTGCAACAGACCAATTACAGGCAAGTAAATGGAGAGACTGTGACATCACAGATTCACTCATTCCCTTTTTCAATCAAACCAGTTGAGTGAAATAGTCGAACAAAATAATTGTTTGAATTGATTGAATGTAAGGAGGTGTGATATGTGCTTTACAGCTACACTTTGCAAACACTCTTCAAAGAAATTTGCTACCCACTTCAATAATCATGAGTTTATGGCCATTCTCACTTCGCCATCACTGCAATACTAGCAACTGCAGATCGAGAGACCCTTTTTTGATGCAGCTGTCTGTGCTCGCGCACAGCCATCTGCATCAAAAAAGGGTCTCTCGATCTGTGGCACGTGATGAACATTTCGATCGTCTGCCATCTTGCTGGTAGTGAAGTCGAGCGATGGCAACGACTGCCCTTTTTTCAGCATTGGGAAAGGGTTGCGCCTCAAAGGGTTAAAGTGCATGAAAATTTGAAAACCTTTTGGTGGATGGTTTGGGCTGTATGGTGGCTGATTAAAAAAATCTTAGTGAACTGTGATGATAAAACCTTAACAGTAGTGCGAGACCTCGCATTATCATGAAGTGACAAAATCTCCTTTGTCAGTGTTGCACAATACACTCACGCATTGTTCCTTGAAGCAAGTGGCAATTTTTTTTGAAGAAGTTTTGCAAGTTTAGCAGTGAGATACAAAAAATTCTTTAATGAACAAAGTGATTATGTGGTTTAAGAAAAAAAAAACAAAAACAAAAAAAAAAACATGCATTCATAATCAAAAAATAAATAAAAGCAATTTTGTGGAAACATAAAGTCACCTGTAGTTACTATACATGTTTATTTAATCAATAAATATAGTACATAATTATAATTTAAACATTAAATACAGGTTGGAATTCGTCAATCTATGCTTTCTGGACTCTTTGATAATACACAACGCACAGTGTTGGCCAAATTATTGGGTTCATTTCAGCTAAAATCATGTTTCTTTCTTTCAACATTAATTAAATGTATTTGGGTTGTGTTTGCTATGATTTTTTTTACTGAATAAAACAAAATTACTTGCATATAATTGTATTTATCAACAGATCATTTGCATTTTTCTTTTCCATAGCAAAGTAGGAACATCCTCCCCTCACAATGAAACTAATAATTTGACCAATACTGCACATATTCAAAAGTCTCCAAGCTTATAAGTACCTGACTGATTGCACACAATAAATAAACAATTTTTATGAAAATTTTGCAAAACATGAATAACTATTTTACCTTTTTAAAAGCAAGAATAAGATATTTTTCAAAGAGCTGTGCAAAATCTTTCTCACTCCACTGCTTATCACAACAATTTTTCATCCTTGAAATTAGCAAGAAAAAGGAAAATTACATAATTCTGTTTAGTTAAATATGGCACATTTAATAGACAAAAATGTTTTGAAACTATTAAAATAAACTTTTTAAAAGAAGTCTCAAAATTTCATTACCATTTAGTAATTTATTTGTCTTACTATATCAAAGTGCAAAAGTGGGATAATTTAATACCTCATTCCTCGATTTACACATATTACTTGAAAATAATAAGAAAATCTGAAACACTATCATTTGAAATTTACACTAAAAAGCAATATGGGTATCTACAAATATGGAAATTATATAAGAGAATAAAAATTGGAAAATACTTTATTAGTTACATGACAAGAATAAAACATCAGCAGAGCTTAACTGGTTGTATTTTAATGTATATTTGTATTATTTTAAAAAGATGTCAATGGAGAAATGAACATGTCAGTGAGAGAATGGACTTTTTAATGATACTAATAAGCATACGAATATTAAAACATAATTTATTAATTACCATATTAGCATAAATATAGCACGACTCTGAAATTTTTCATTCAAATAATTAGAAAAATCCTATATTTAGAACTTGAATTTAGAGCAAGTCAGGTTTTTAATGAGAAATGATCAATAAAAAAATATTGAGTTATATTCAGGCTAATATGGTAATAAAAATACTCATCCGAAATCGTAAAATATACAGGGTTTCTACAGATTTCACAGCTTTTGCTTCCCTGACATCTATCATACTCTTCCCTGACTTTATCTAGCGTGCTTTTCCGAATGTATACAAAATTTTGTGTATTATATACTAATTTAATTTTGTGTTTCTATTTTTAACATTACATCCTTTAATTAATAATTTTTTATATCTTTTGCCCCTTTTTTTACAAATAATAATATTAAATTAATATATATACAAGAATCTTATTTGACATCAATGGATTCTAACAAAAACCATGTTTGATAATAATTTAGGATAAAATTAAGCATATTTCAACTGCACAAGATATGCTCATAAAGAACACATTTTAAAATTATTTATAAGGTTGAATAAGAAAATGAAAATAAAACAATTTCTATACTTAGGTTCAAACAGCAAATATTTTCTTGATTTTACTGCAAAATTCAATTTTTCTTGCATTTCCCTGACCTTTCTTCAATTTCTGCTAATTTCCCCAATTTTTTCCCCCAAATCCCTGACCAAAACTCATTTCCCTGACTATCCCGGTCTGTAGAAACCCTGATATCCTAAATGTATCATGTAAGTTAGAGTGTTTAGGCTGATTAATTTTTATTTTGTACCAACTATGCGAAAAATTCCAGAGCTGAGGATCAAACCCAGGACTGCCGCTTAATGCCTGGGTCAAAACTCAATGCTTTCTGTCGTTTTCAGCCAATAGTATGAAAATGCAAGTCTACGATGAACTGCAATATATAAGGGCATGGCAGCTGTTGCTTTTTCTTACGTTACGTTATGCAACCTTTTTGTTTTGTTATAGTTAATGTTAATAAAATTTCTGTTCAAATTCAAGTGTCATGTTAATAGACATGTTAAAGCTGGTCTAACAGCAAGCAGCCAGACCAAGCTAAAATGCCATGCAATCAAAATTTATTTATATTGATATATTACCAGATTTCTAAAAGACCAGTGAATCACAAGGATTGAAACACATACCTTAAAAATGAAGTAACCAAATCACAAAATATTCAAGCAACAGAAAAAATGCAATTTCTGACAGCAATCCTGCAATTTCTAAAATAACAACCTATAATAGTCCTTTCTTTGAGGTGTTGCCACTTTTAAAAATGAAATCTCCTGGACAAAAAAGCGCAAAATCTATGCTTTTTAGCCATGTGGATGACAGATGTTTCTTGGGGCAAAATTTTTGTGTTTAATTTAATTTAATTTTTTTATCATGAATAATATTCTTTAAAGATACTGATACAATGCTGAGGGAAAAAACTGGAGAGGAAATCATGTATTTTTAATTCAGACTCATTAGAATGTGAAATCCATAGGCATGGGACAAAGCATGTGGATGACATTCATTGCAATAGTTAATTTTTAATGAGTAAAATATTACTTTTGGTTTGGTTGAAAACCAGAGTTATGCAGCTAAAGTACAAAAATATTTCAAATAACACGGAACACAAATATTTCCATATTTGAAGAATCGCCCATTTATTAAAAAAGTATCTTAATCCATGTGTCAGCCCTATTTATTTCCCTTGTCCATTATGTTAGAAGGTACATAATAATACATGAGAATGTGCCATATTTATTTTCCATGTTTCCTAAGACACTTATTTGAAATTAAAATACTATATATTAAAATTGCTTACTAAATCTATTACACAATCTTTGTCAGGCATATCATATTCAAACTACACTTCACCATTATAATAAACAGTGGATGGTTAGGCAATTTCTTGTCAAAGGCAAGCACCGAGCTGGTTCAGTTTTGGGGACTTTTTTTGGCCATACTAGGAGATAAATTGACTAAAATGACAAACAGTGACAACTTTTGACCTCCCCATTATCCGACAACCCTTGAAAAGTTATACATCCTTTTCATGGAGTAGACATCAATCAAACATGAACAAAAATCCTGTTCTGAAATTAATAGCACTGAAGTGCTTTAAAGTGTTTTAGTTTAAAAAAAGTTTTGAAATTAATAAAAATAAACTTCTTAAAAGAAGTCTCAAAATTTCATGACCACAGAGTAATTCATTTGCTTTAATATATCAAAATGTAATAGAGGGACAACTTAATACATTCATCCCTCAATTTACACAGATTACCCTGAAATATCTTAGAAATTGAAACCATGTACAAGATGAAAAATTCATCAACAGAGAAAAATATTTTCAATTACTATAAATTGTGTAAATTAAGGATTAAAAGGAAAAAAAAAGTATTGGTTTCTTCACTTTTAAAGATAATTTACTGGTTATATATTTCAATTTATTTTTTGAAAGGAAAATTACCACACAAACATATGTTTAATTACAAACTCTAAAACATTGCTTTCAACACATTTTAGGAAACTGCATTTCATCTAAATTATTTCAAAATATTATAATAATATGTGATATAGGGAAATCAGTCGATGAAAATGGGTAATAAGTTTGAAAATGTAATACAGCTTATTATATTTTAATCAGAATGTGTTATTTACAAGTTAATCTTAGAAAGGTTGATTTTTTTCCCAACAGTTTTTGAAATGGTGTTGCATTATCACTTATCTATTATTATTATTTTTTCGTTGGAATGGGGGGGGGGGATTACCATCTGCCAAAAAGTACTGTGCAAGGAAACAATACATACAACACAAAGATTCATAAAAAAATTAGCTGAGACTATTTTGGAATTTTTGATGAAATAAACTGAGAATTCTATTTCAATCTTTTAAAACTGCTTTTCAAAATTAGCTTCTCCGAGGACCAGTACTCTAAAGCCAGGGCACACATCTATTTATTTGAACCAGACAGTCCAGAGTGAGTCAGGTCATCCCAAGAACCCTCTTATATTCTAATCTCAAAAGTTCAGCCTTAAAAATTTGAAATCCTCCACCACAAAGTTAGTCCATCGCTACTTGGATGTAACCCTAATTCCCAACTTGGTACTATCATACAGAATGATGGGTGCTACTGTTAGAAAAACAGTACTTTTATAATGTTTACATGCTTTTGTAATTTTAAGACTTTTTCAAATTTCAAAGCTATTTCAAATTTGTGCTTCGTAAAGCACAAATTTGAAATAGCTTTGAAATGCATAGAAAGCATAGCAATGTTAAATACAGGTTTTGTTTAGAAACTACTTTTCAACCTTATTTAAGCAGCACATTTATGTATTATTTATGTTTTGAAAGGAGGGTAGGGTGCCATGCTTTCTTATTCAAAGCAGAAAAAACTGAAACCTCAAAAACCTGTTACTGACTTTAGATCCCACTTCAAAACTTGATCCTTCCAGCTTTCAAACATCCCAAAGAGAGACTAAAAATACAGAAATATGTGAATTTACTTTATGTTTCAAAACTTAACAATAAAAGAGAAAAGTAACTTTACTTACTACAATAAAAAAAAAAAAAAAAATAATAGTTGGAAACACTTTCAAAACAAATTTAAGTTATTCAAATTTTTAAATATTTGATTTGTGCTTAGAAATGCCAAAACAAACAGAAAAAATAAATCTGGATTACAGCAAGAACACTCTTAAAAAAAACAAAAAAAACAAAAAAAAAAAAAAAAACCTATTGCATGATATGTAAAACTCTTCCAAATGTTACAAATATGCAACATATTGTTTTTTTCATTTTTTTTTTTTTTTTTTTTTTTCCAATTTAGCTTTACTTTGAAAAATCTATAGTTACAAATTTTTTCATGACTGTCCGTCAAGGTAATTATGATACATTTACATTACCTTTGTACATTCTATCAATCAACAAACAAAATATTTGGAAAATTGTTTGAAGAAAATTAAAGTATTTAAGATCTAAAATGTACTAAAAATCATTACATGGATACACAAATGCAAACAAACTATTATAAAAATTTAGCAGTTGTTTATATATCTGATTTACCAACATAAGATTTGAGACTTTAGAGACTTTAGAATGTTTATTTGATTTTGTGACTCTAAAATGATTATTAATGCTGATGCACTATCTATTGCTTAATTTAATGACTTGTATTTTCAACTCATTTATTAGTAGGTACAAATTTTATAATTTTACATATAGCAGAAATAATATATTTTTAAAATGCAATAATAATTAAAAAAAAAAAGGAATAGACTAAGCACTAGAGTGATTTAAAAAATAAGCCAACTAACATAAACCTCTCTTTATATTAATTATAAAATGTATTTTTAAAAATCATGTCACCATAAATATTAAGTATATGTGTATAATAAAAATATTTGAGTTATTAACAATGATCAATAACCAGATTTAAAAAGACACTGTTTATCCAATACTAGTATCCAAAACAATTCACACAAAATAACCAAGAAAATTTTGTATAAAAAACAAACAATTAAAAGTGCAGAAATATGAAACAAATGCCAGTTGAAATAACTTTGCATTGCATATGCACTAACTACATACGATAAATGAATTAAAAGGCAAGCCCATAAGGAAAAAAATACATATATATTTATCAAATTTATACCTTTTTTATTTCCAATATTTAATTTTTAAAAATCAATTGGCAGTTTTAAAATATGCAATTGATAATTACCTTGAATTTTTCATCATAGGCTCTCATTTCATTTTGTAGCTTTTCATTAGTCTTTATCTGAAAATCAAGACAAAATTCTGTCATCAACTTTTAATTTCTGCAAAACCTAATTTTTTTTATATCTTAACATAGCAATAAATCAGCTAAAAAAATATTTGTTGAGAATTTATTTAAAACATTAAATTACACAGTTTTTTTTAGCACTAGGGTGCTATTTTGTTCAGTTTCAGGTTTTTGTCTACGCGACTTTGTAGACATGATTTGTAGACAGATTTTATAAGTATGAACTGTCACAGTTAAGATCTTTTGAAATGTATTTGCCGAAGATAACACAGAGGTTGAGAGAGATTAAAATCTTAAAAATTGCACAAGGTCTGCAATTTTTGATAATCGGTCGCCATGTTTTGCATGCCATTGACAGAAGTCCCAACAGAAAATCTATTGCATGTAAAATATCTAAAATCTGCAAGTTTTTGCATTTTTTTCACAATGTGAAATTGACATATGGGCGTTTCTAAAAAGGTGGGTACAAACACACATCCTAAGTTAAGAAAAAAAAAAAAAAAGAAAATAAGATCTTATAACTGATTTTTTTTTCTCTGTGAATTTTTAGTTCTGCTCAGAAACAAAAACTTGAATAATTTATTACAAAAGTTTGTCGTAAATATCCTTAAATTAAACAATTTTAGCTGAAAATGGTTAATTTTGGACATCTCTCAAGGTTAACTGATGCTCTGCAACACCAAGAAAAAGTTTCTGGCACGTATGTAGCAGTTTCATAATCAAAATATTGTATGCATATAATAAAATGATGATTTGTTTACTATTTTGGACAACATATGGCAATAGCATGCTTAAAATATTAAAATATCACAATAAGAATCACATAATGTGTTCTTGCCAGTTCTGTTTGTCAAAAAGTAACGATCAAAACAATACAGTTTGGAAGCAAAAATAAATAATACATAATCCTCTCAACTCATTTATCAGCCATTAAAGTAATTTTTTAAACATTTTAAAATATTTTCATAAATTTTTCCGCATTTTCTCCACTGTAAATATTACTTTTCTAAATTATTGAGTGATGATGTCCAAATCAAGTAACGATCAAAACACCAATTTCTTTAATGTTTAATTTATTGTCACAGAATTGCCAGTGTCCTAAAAATTTAAGAAAGTCATTAACTACTATCTTATTTCTCCTATTCAACAGTTTTTACTCATGACATAGAGTGCATTTAGTTGAAATAATAGTTAATATCATTGATGAGCATGCCATGTACTGTCGAAACAAAATGGTGGTAGCTTCAATCTTACAAATTTTCGGACATGACTAATTAAAAAGAGTAGTAAAACCTCACTAACTTTATAAATTCAAATTCAATATTTTAAGTGTTTTATTTTGTTATGAATGCTTTTTTTCCCCCCTCAAGAAAATTATTTGGCGAATTCAAATTGCATAACAATCGAAATACTAATAATTTTCTAATAAATTTGTGAACAGGATTTAACATAATTTTTATTTAAAATTCACAGAGATAAAACTCAAAAATTTAAAAGTATTTTTAAAAAAATTAAATCAAGGCAGTTTTTATTTTATTTATAAATAAAATGCTTAAACAAACTCTATAATATTTTGTAGGATTTCATCATTTAAAACTTGATTTGTAATTTAGATCACCACTAAATTGCTTTTAAATATCAACAAATTTGTTTCTGTTTATTTTTCATTCTCTTAATTTATATCTTAATTCTGTAAAAGAAACTGCAAGTTTGATGCTAATGAGTCAGTGTGAGACCAAAGATATTTGTTTTAAAGCATATAGCATATATAATTGAAATTAAATATGTTGCTTTGCTTATAATATTGTTTAAATGTGAGTCATGAAAACCAATTTATCAAAAGACATAATAGACTATTATGTCTTTTGATAAATTGGTTTTCATGTATTTATTGGTCTGCTCATGAATTTAAATTGGTTTTCATATCATTGGTTTAAAATATATTATATATTTAATTAGCAAAATGCAATTATATAGAGCCTATTTAATGCATTTTTAACCACTAGCATTTTTTAATGCACATATCTTAAAAATTCAATGTTCAAAATCAGTAACCAAAAGAACAGCAGTGTCCGAAATCTATAACTTACTGAGCAAAAACATCAAATATTTGTAACCTACAGATCTGATAGTTAAATGTTTTAATTAGTAATTTTCCAGAACCCTTGCCGTCTTTTTTTTTTTTTTTTTTTTTTTTTGTATACTCTATTCTAGGCTTATATACTATAATGTAAAAAAAAAAAAAAAAAAAAAAAAAAAAAATTAGAGTAAAATTTCAAAATTTGAAAAATGGATTATAGTTAACGTTTGGTGACCCACCTTTTTAGTATCACCCATATGTATCAATCTAATGAGAAAACCTTAATTGAAAATGTTTAATAAACCTACTATTATATAATTTCAATTATTTTAGTAAGGTACTTTAAAAATAATTTAATTACAGCACATTTGAATAGAATTCCTGAATTCAAATATTTCTAAGTGTCTATTGATCAAATTAAATATCAAACACTTAAAAATTTACATATCACAGAGAAGATGTGTTGGATTGTTAAAAATTTGAAAAAAAAATGTGTTTAAAAATGAGAATTATTTAATTAAAGTAAAATTTTTCTAATTAAACTAAGATAGAATCATCAAGTTATGTAAGAAAGATATATCATTTAAATAGCACAAATTTTAATAATTATCACATACTGGATATGAATAATTTAACACATCTAATTTTGGAATCAATAATTAATTAGAATGTAAAATTTTGACATCATACTTTATCTCCTTCAGATTTTAGCACCAATGACTTCAAACTCAGCTTCAGTGATTCGATTTCATCTTTCAAAGTTGATATTTGATTTATATAATACATGTCCGTGAGTCTATTGTCTGTTTGTAAGTCTTCCTGCTGCAATAAAGACAGAAAAACAATGATGCATGAAGTTGTTCAAGACTGATACATCATTGTAACAACATGATATTTATTATAAACTAGCCAAACATAAATATCATACTTTATCTCTTTTAGCTTCCAGCACCAATGATTTAAAATTCTGCTTCAGGGATTCAATTTCATCCTTTAAAGCTGATATTTGTTTTATATAATACACATGCCCACTGTCTGTTGGTACGTCTTCATGCTGATGAAGATAGAAAAACAATAACCCATCAAGTTATATAAGATTGACACATCATTATAACAACATGATATTTAATATAAAAAAGATAGAATATGATTGATTTAACCTATCCAATTTTTGCCTGGTTTTTTCCAGTCCTTTACATTCTGTAGTAAAAATACATTTTTGACAGCAAATTTCCCAGTATCAGTGTCAATGAAGAAGGATCATGGTGAGATCTAGAGTAAAACTAGGAATCTACAGTGCAGTGACTAAATCATTATCCAAATGGACAAATGAACTTACTTGTCCAGCCTTCAAATTCTAAAGTTTAGCCTCATTAAGACAGTATTCATGTGCTAGCCTAACCCATTATAATATAAAGTGTACTTTAAAATTAGTAAATGAATGAAATTAGAATGTAGCATTCATAAATAACATACTTTATCTCTTTCAGCTTCCAGCACCAATGATTTCAAATTCTGTTTCAGTGATTCAATTTCTTCCTTTAAAGCTGATATCTGTTGTATATAATACATATGCCCACTGTCTGTTCGTGCGTCTTCATGCTGATTAAGATAGAAAAACAATAATCCATCAAGTTACATATGAGATTGATACATCATTATAACAACATGATATTTAATTATTATCACAAACCAGATGTGAGTAATTTAGCAAATCTGATTTTTGTATGACTTTTTCAAGTTTCAGCCACTGTTCTGGTAAAAAAATACTTTTTGACAGTAAACTGCCCAACAATGATAGGAAAAGATTGCCAAGTAAAATATCTAGGGATGCAATGGCTATCCGGCTGATTTTCAATACCCAAATCCCAATCAGAAGATATCCGGTTCT
Organism: Cheiracanthium punctorium; assembly: GCA_038373885.1. Taxonomy (NCBI): domain Eukaryota; kingdom Metazoa; phylum Arthropoda; class Arachnida; order Araneae; family Cheiracanthiidae; genus Cheiracanthium; species Cheiracanthium punctorium. The sequence continues at coordinate 247,808 of JAWZYV010012451.1, forward strand.
CTCCAACATAAATTCTTTAAGACAGACAGAAGAGGATGGCAAATTTTATATGAACATCTTTGAAAAAAGTGACCAAGAGGAAACATTTTTTTAAAATCACATGTATTGTGATATGGAATCAAATTGAGATACAATATCATTACATACCAATCTTTAATATATGATTGACAATAAGGAATATAATTCAATTTTAAGTGAGATTAAAAAAAAAATCAGTATAAGAGGCTTGGACTGGCTAGGTCAGATAGTCAGCAATTGCTGAGAACGCCTGGACCTAACGGGGCCCCCAATAATGGATACTACTTTATAATTAGAGTAATTTGATTATTTCCTAGCAATCTTAAGCCTTTACACAATGGCATAGCGCAGGACCCTCGCAGACGCTGGGGCACAAGGACCTCTCAAGAATCAATGGCCCCAACAGCTTTAAAATAGTTAAATTTGGTGTTTAGGAATGTAAGCCTATTTTCAAATATTGCATATCCTAATATTCTATTCCTTCGAAATTCCCCAGTAAGGGGCCCCTTTTTGATTTCTAGCCGAGGGCCCCCAAAGAAGTCGGTCCAGGTCTGAGTAAGAACAATAACACAACCGGGTGCGAGTAAGAGCAAGTTCTCTTAAAAATAAGGAAAGAAAACAAGAAAATTTTACATCATGCAAAATAAATTTTATAGAGTCTGTTTAAATCATAACTACAACGGGCATTCAAAAAGTAAGTTACACTTGTTCCTCCACAGATGGTAACAATGCGAAACAAGACTGAAGCTTAATCAGACGATAGTTCAGTTCCACGGCTTCCAACGGTAGCAATTTCATTCAGATAGTGACAATCGTTGGTGCATACTATGAGAAGGAAATGCTGCATAAACTGGAAGCTTACTCCAAGGGGTGCCAGTTCGGGACTGTACAGTGGATGCTGCCAGACCTCTCATCCAAAGCTGCGAGCCAAATCCTGTGTTGTGCATGCCTTGTGAGGTCTTGCATTGTCATGCAAGAGGACAATGCCTTTGCTTGAAGTGTTTTGCCCACAAAAACGTAGTGTGCCATGTACTTCAACGTTGGAGTAAGCTTCCAGTTTACACGGCATTTCCTTCTCATAGTACGCACCAATGATTGTGACTATCCGAATGAAACTGCTACCATTGGAAGTCGTGGAACTGAACTATCGTCTGATTAAGCTTCGGTCTTATTTCTCAATGCTGCCATCCGTGGAGGAATAAATGTAATTTACTTTTTGAATGCCCCTAGTATTAATGCTACTCTTTAATAAAGTTTTTTAAATTGAGTAAATTATTAATAATTCAAAATCAAGTAACTTTTTTTTTAAATAGTAAAATACAGTGGAGTTTAAATAGTAGATTAAAAACTTTCTTTTCCATCACCAGTGAATAAGAAAGCTATTTAATTGCTTTGGAAAATTTTGTTGTGATTATACTCACTCCCTCATGCAAAGGAGTAGCATTACCAAAAATTTGGGGTGTCGGTGGCACTTCAAATTCAAGAATATAAAAAGAAATTTCCTCTGAATGTTATGTCTATTAAATGACCACCTTCTCCAATGATCAATTTTTTATGCATATAGTTAATGTTAAAAAAATTCTGAAATTTTCACAGGAATCTTAGACCAGCAGGACGTGCCACCCCTTTTTTTTGAGGGGATGGGGTACATTAAATTAATTATTTGTTAAAAACATTTAGGATTGTCATCAAAAATCGAAGCATGTGTTAAGGGGGGGGGGGGACATTAAGGCAGTGTAAATAAATTCTTTGATAGGAGTTTTGTTTCACAGAAAAATAAAAACAAGAATAAGCACATTTGAAATTCTAAAAAATTCAACATAATTTGTTTTTCACAGTAATTTATTAAATTTTTTCTTTCTTTTTTAAATACCTAAACATAGAATTAATGTGAGGTGTGGGACTTTTTTGCTTACACAAGTTGTCATAGTTTGATGTAACAGCTTTACAGTATTTATTTTTATACATTTACCTTTTTATTATTTTAATTTGCTTAAAATGAAAAACATAAATCCAAGCAGCGATAGGCAGCCCGGATTGTGGCCTGCAGGCTGTGTGCTCAACAGCCTTGAGTGAGAGTCAATCCATCTCCAATACAGTGACAAAGGCAATATCCAACTGGATAAAAGATACCTACTTGACTAGTCTTAAAATTCTAAAATGTAGCCTACCAAATTCGTTTTAATACAAATGCACATTTTATGAATGGAAATGTAACCTATAATGTTTCTTCATACATTTTGCCGTGTTAATACTTGGCATCGCTACTATGGCCTGCATCGGCTTTTTTGATGACACTCACAATTTGTAGGCTACTTATGTATCATTCTGACAGTCCGCGCCGGGACGAACAATTTTTTGCCAAGATAAATGCTGGACAAATTAAATTATTCATGGTTCCGAATACGATTGGCAACTGTTTGATGGCACATTTCATGAAAAAAAAAATTGGCGGGAATGACCACCGGGATAATACGTAAGAACCATTTGTAGAAACTAGCAACCCTAACCTAAATAAGTTTCATGACAAATACTGTTAAAACAAAGAAACGCGATTTTCATTGAATTTAGTCCAATAAGTTGGCAAACACTGCTCTGAATATAAAGAACAGTAAGGTATGGGGCGACGAAGGTGTTTGCCTTGGCGGCCAGTTATCAATAAATGAATAGAATCAGAATGCAGTATTTAACCCTCAAACTACATGATTTTTAAAAATAGGCTGAAAATAAAATTGTAACTTCATCTAGGCTTACTCATGCTAAAAAAAATATTTGTAAAAAATTTCAGCATGTAATTTTCAGAAAATCCTGAAAAAAGTTCAAATAATATAACCTAATACTTAATTTAGTCCAAGTACAACTATTTTTTCATAACTTTTTATTTATTTTCATGTAGCAGCAAAAATTAGAAGCAATTAAAAATTCATGCAAAAATTTGTTCAGCAAACTGGATGCACATGTTACGAATCCAAGCTTGTTTGATCAAAAAGTAATGTTAACATACATTTTTAAAAACTAAAAACTATTTCCATAATGGTTTTACATCTATTTTAAATGCATATTTCAGACAAAGCTACAAAATCTTTTTACTACAGAAAAATGAAAGTGCAGCCAATTGGCCACACTCTGCACGGTAGAGTTAAACATCATACTTTATCTCCTTTAGTTTCCAGCACAGATGATCTAAAATTCAGCTTAAGTGATTCAATTTCATCTTTCAAAGCTGTTATTTGATTTATATAATGCATATGTCCATTGTCTGAGGATAAGTCTTCATGCTGATGATCCACAAATTTCTGGGGGTTTTCTATGGGAGTCACTGAAAATACACTTTCTTTAACATAGGACAACCAGGTAGTCACAGACGTCAAAAGGCTAGAAAGACTAAATAATATTGAATCTGTAAAACATGGGCCCTCATCTGCCTCATCTGATGTTGAGATCACGTCTGCCTAAAAAAAGAGAGATGAATATTACTTAGTAACTTTCTAAGAAACTCACAAAATTAAACTATGGGGGGGGGGGGGGTATTACAGTGATAAAATATTTTTTAAAAAATCATCTGAAATTCATATTTTAACTATGCATTAAAGGGCCAATTATTAAAAGCATATATAATCCATGCGTCTTCCCGATTTTTCTTCGTTATTCCATTAACTTGGAAAGTATCATTATTCACAGGTGTGCCATATTTGTATTCCTTGTTCAATAAAACACTTTTTTAGAATTGGAATTTATACTAAAATTGCCTACAAAAACTGTTTTACAATCCTTGTCAGGCATATTCTAACTATTCTTCATTGTTATATAAACTGTTTAGAATGTGAATGTGCATCATAATCCATGAGTATGTCATGTTTGTCTTTCTTGTTTTATAAAACACTTTTCAGAATTTAAACTGTTTTACTATCTTTGTCAGGCATATTTCAACTATATTTCTCCTTTGTAATAAACTTAGCCAGTTTCTCACCAAATATTGAAGATATCATCAAGCTAGGTTCAGTTTTAGGGGCATATATTTTGGTGCCAAACATGGCAATAAGACAAAAATTGCAAACCTTGGCAACTTTCAAAATTTTAGCCCCCCCTTAGAATATTGAAATTCCCTTCTAATTGTCTCCCTTGGATTGGGTCAAAATAACACTTTATTTTTACTTTCCGAACATGTACCATGTAAGGAAAGTATTGTAATGATGTAAAAATTCGACTTAGAGATTTTCGTGTAATTACATGTTTTGAGGTCTTCTGAATTAATTAATGCTATTTTTACGAGATGTATGTATGTGTGTGAACACGATAGCTCCTAAACGGTACATTCGATTGAGCTCAAACTGGGTATACATGTTATAAATCACCATCGTAAGACCAGTATTGATTTTGGTGTGGATAGGACTTACAGTTTTTCTACAGGGCAACGACAAAGATTTCTTTTACATTATGGGGTATGGGGAGAAATTCTTGAAAGTGCGCTAGCGTTTAAATGGTGCATTCCATTGAGCTTCAATTTGGTATATATGTTTGAATTGTTCATCGATTAAAATTGATTTAAATGCTTGGTAATGATCTTAATTGTAAGTGTTCGGAAAGTTGAGTGGAGTCACTCCAGATTTTTTTTCCCCCCTGGTGTAAATAAAAAACAGAATTATACAGTTTCCTAATATTTCAAGTATGATTGTTGTACCAATACTTGATTCAACAATCTGATAGAAAAACTTAATATTTTAACTGTGAATAAAAAACAAATATATCTCACTTTCAAATTAAACAAATTAAGTAATAAAAAATGAGTATAAATTTAATATAGCAAACAAGGAAGTTATGTGGTGGACACTTAAAAAAAAGAAATTTTAAGTTCAAGCATTACAAACATAATCATTGTATTTTAATACAGTAGCTGTTCATTTACAGTCTGAGATACACATGGCTATTTCACTGAGTAATACAGAGGACAATTCTCTAGATCGCCTAAGGTGCTATCATTAGTTATGTATCATTTTGAAACAGTTTCAGACGCACGTGGTTTACTGTACTGGGAGCAATGTTTATGTACCTTCAGTATTCTGACCATTACTTTTCAAATGGCCTCCCCAAATAAGAAAATTGAGACAAAGCATTTAGTTAATATTTTAGACAGCTCTCACTAAATGATATGCATAAAATTATTACAACTGCATTTTTATGATTTAGACAACTAAATATAAACGAAATAACAGTTAGTAAAATCTACATTATTTACTATTTATTAGGTACCATGAATTCCACATTTATTATCTCGGTTATTCAAACAAAAGAGCAGAGAAAAAATAAAATAACCTCAGTATGGGTAAAAAAAAAAAATCAGCAGAACACAATTCAGCCTCTCTTTTTGCTAAAATGTCCCACTGTAAAGGGTTATCTTCTATTCAAAAATATAAACATATCTACTGACTGTGAACTGTAAAATACATTTATAAAAAATATTCCCTTTTTACTTCCTTGTACGGAGTATAAGGAAGTAATGTAATCCTGAAAAATTTTGGGGCCCAAATTTCGATGAAAAAAAAAAAAGAGTTTGACTACCTCTATAATTAATTTTAAGAATTTTTTCGATGCATCTCATCGTAAGCTAGTATGCAAGATCATATAAACGTGCCTGCAACTCATTTTCACCAGCGGCAAGTCTATTTTGGTCAGTTTTTTCACGCCCTCTGTACATACGTATGTATGTAACTTGCATATCTCAAAAACTATTAGTCGTAGAATGTTGAAACTTTACATTTAGGATTGTTGGCTTTTGGTGAAATATCGCCAAATAAAGTGTCAGAAGGAAAAATTTCAAATTGAACTCAGCTTGGTGATATCAAAATATTTGGCTAGAAAACGCTAACCTTACTATTACTGATATTTTATCTCTTTCAAACAAAATAAGTTTAGATGAAGTGTGCCGAAAATATTTTTGATTAAAAGACGTGCAATGAAGTCATGTGTTGTCCACATCAGATTTTAAAAAAATATTATGAACAACAAATTCTTTACACAAGCAAGTTAACTCTTTATTTAAAGTATCCATAGCAGGGTTTTCCAAGGAGAGTTGAAATATTTAATTCCAAAAATGTTCATTTTCAGCTTTTAGTAATTTCTATTATGAAAAGGAGGAAGATCACTTAAATGCCGAACCAAACTTAGTTTGTCTACAATTGAAGATTGAAATCAATATATGAATATGATAACATTGTTTTGATGTGATAGGTACATATATGTCGTAGGTACATACATGTACCTATCACATATATGTACCTATATCACATATATGTATATAGGTACATATATGTATCTATTAATGACTATTAATAATTAATTCATTTTATCTCTCACCCCTTTATTGAAAATTGTTCCAAAAATGCGTCCGAAAAATGCGACATAATTTTACATATTTAAATACTATTAGTTCACAACAGCTTTAATCTATTGTTACAATATTTCGTAAGCTGCAGAATATGCATCACTTGTATTTTTTACATATATTTAAATACTATTAGTTCACAATTGCTTTAATCTATTGTTACAATATTTTGTAAGCTGTAGAATATGCATCACATGTATTTTTCTATAAATAGGTTACAATCATAAAAATTTCAACATAGGGTTACCAGGCGAAATACATGAAAGATGAGAGATAAAATGACATAGTCAATATCATTTTAATATGGCAATAATGAAACTAAAAATTTAGGGGGGGAGGTGTTCAGAGGGTCTCCCCAGACGAGGCTCCAACAGCCGAGTTTATATATATATAGTACACACACATCCATTTGCAAGATTTCAAAAATTAAAAATAGAAAATTACCTTTAGATTTGGAAATACAAAATATCCAAAGACTGATGAAAATAAAGTTGATATTGATGAAAATAAAGTTAATATTGATGAAAATAAAGTTGATATCAATGAAAATACAGATGATATGGGGAAGAAAACAATTGAGGTAATAGCTTCTGTGTGTGACAGTGAACTGTGAGGGATTACACCTGTAATAATAAATAAAACAAATATTTAATAATATGATTTAACAAAAATTGAGGCCTAAAACAAACCAGAATGATAAACATTTTATGTACAGAATCATTTCATAAATTAACAGATTGTGAATTATACACAATTTATTTTGAAATGATTTTTATGTGCATTACATTAAGCCAAAATTTTTAACTAGAAAAATTTTAGATAACAGACTAACCTACAGCTTGACTGTTATACCTATAGATATCACTGGGGAACAAGTTTTAACATAATTTCTGTTGAGTTTGATTTTAAGCTATTTTAGAGTCTAGTGGGCACACGGATTACAAAACTGTTGTCAGTTTTCTTCGATCACGTCAAGTTTTTTCTTTACACCTACCTTCTCTTCACTATCCGCAAGAGCGAACTTCGTTCACCGGAAACACTGTTGCTGTGACCTGAATGACGAAGACTTTGAAACTGAATATGATCCCGTTCGTAAGGGATTTGAGCAGCATGAGTTAAATGATTTGGGGCTATTCAAAAAAGCTTGAGAACTGTTTGCATCAAGACTGCACGAAAAAAATTGCTTGAAAAAGTAGTTAAAGTATCCTACTTCCGATACAAGGGAGTGCATTTCTGCAATACTTTCGAAGTGATGATGGGTTTGCATATTGCCATAACATACATGGTTTAATGAAAGAGTTGGGAAAATACAGCTCATCGATAGCTCAAAGCTGAGCTTAGAGTGTGTACTCCTCCACAATGGGAATTTATTTGGTGCAGTCCCAATAGGTCATTCAGTATGTTTGCGTGAGGAAGACAGAGTCGTTGATTTTTTGCAATATCATATGCACCAATGGATCATCTGTGTTGATCTTAAAATGGTCTTTTTCCTCCTTGGCCAGCAACGCGGATATACTGAGTATCCCTGTTTTTTGTGCATGTGAGACAGTAGAACTCGTGAGAAGCATTGGATGCAGTTGAAATGGCCGCCAAAATATGACCTGAAACCTGGTGATCCAAATATTCTTCATCAGCCACTTGTCAACAGAAAGAACATAATATTTCCACCTCTGAATATAAAACTGGGTCTCATGAAGCAATTTTTTAAAGCTTTGTCAATTGAAGGAGATTGTTTCGGCATTTCCTAACCTGTTATTTGAAAGATAAAAGCTGGTGTGTTTGATGGTCCACAGATTCGACAGCTTCTTAAAGATGAGCATTTCATTAGAACAATGACAGAATGCTTGGTTGGCATTCAAAAACATTGTGAAAGAATTTCTTGGAAATACACGAGCACAGAATTACACCGAAATTGTCCAACAGCTCTTGGAGAGCTTCAAAATGCTTGGTTGCAACATGAGCATAGTTGCATTTTTTACGTAGCCATCTCGCCGACTTCTCGAAAAATCCTGTCGAAGTCAGTCATGAGCAGGGTGAGTGATTTCATCAAGATTTGAAGATCATGGAATCACGCTGTCAAGGGAGATGAGATCTACATATGATGAATGCCTATTGTTGGAGCATAAAGCAAGAAAGCTACAAACGAAATTTTTTGCCGCAATATGTATGTTTACCACTTCGTAAATAAGTTTTTCTTTGTGTATTAATACAATTTAACTGGTAGTAACTATATATTTGGTATCTTTTCCCTTTCTTTTTATGCACATTTTTGTGGTACCCTGTATCTTAAAAAGTTGATGTGACAGACAAAAACTACAGTTACTTTTGGATTCAGGGGCCAAAAGTGATTCAAAAACAAGTCACAGTTCTAAGACAACAAAATTGCTGTTCCCCAGTGTATTTATTAGATTCCAGTTTTCCAATATTCAGAATTATACGTAGAGGTACGCATGTCACCATATTAAACCTCAGTAAACATTCACCACGTATACGTTTGCAGCCAAAAATTTAGTGCAAAGGGAAATGGATACTCAATGCTGTGTCATCATGCAGTAAATAATTAAAATGGAATGCTGTATGATTTCAAAGACTTGCATGTAAATAATGTAATTTGTATTGAAAATCTGCCATCATTGAGGATAATTTGAGCTGTGGTGGTTTCCTATCCATTGTAACTTCTGCAAAACTGGGTGGCTATTTGTTAAACGTTAATTGATACAGGATCATTTATAAGTATTGTATATGGGTTCATAGCTGATCCCAATATAATCAAAACTAAGATTTAGTGAAAATATGTGGATTTTAAAGAGCATATTTATCTTTATTATCTTAAAAAGTATTTTTTAGTTGTTTTATCTTTGAGAAATTATGCAAGAACAGTTGCACACTAATGAGATAATGATAAATGATATTATTGACTTACTTTTTAGACTATGACTAACTGAATGCTTCTCTTTTGGAAGAAAAGCACAAAAACTTTTATGAGACATTTATAAGAAGAAGTTTCTACATGCAGTCCACTACTGTCGTGGGCTAAAATAGCATCATTAGTAGCTTCACCAACATGAAAAAGTAGCCAAACTGTTACTTTTTCTTAATTTTTAATAGCCAAAATAGCATTTCCCCCCTAAATTTAGCTCAAAAATTCATTGTTGGTATCTTAGTGCAAGCAAACACACACACACACACACACGATGAAATAATCAAAATGATTTTTATTTTTTCGACTTGCTCAGAATATTTCCATGTGTTCCTTCTCACATATATACTCACACTTTTCATACATCACAGACAGTAAATATAAACAACAATTATAACTTTTTAAGTGACATTATTAAGTAAAAAGAAAGAAAAATCACTAAATGGAATAATAAAAGAAAAATCTTAACATTATTATTTTCTGTTCTCTTGTATACTTTTACTGAATACAAATGATGACCAAAACATTGCTTAGTACCCCAGGACAGCTTTCTGACATAGTAATAGACAGTCCTAGGGGACTTCAAGGAATCAGTCCAGCAGCGAATAAAGATTAGAAAAGAAAGGGAAATAATAAAGAACATAACTTATCATTTTCTTATTGCCAAATAAGTTGACTAGAGTAAAGAAAAAATTGCCAACTATTTGAAAATAGTTTTTTTTTTTTTTGGGGGGGGGGGGAGGGGGGGGCAAAGATTAGTTATTTGCCACCAGAGGGATGCAATACTTTGCTGTATACTGAAGAATATATACAGAGAACTTTTTAATGACAATCATAATGGGAAATGATTATCAATTATCTGAATGCACAAATCATCAGAGAATGAAAAATCCATATTGGTAGCAAATATTCAAGCTGTGACTTTATACTTTAATCACAAAGTAAAATTATCATTGAATAACGAATCAACATTTATTAAATTCTTATTTTTAAAATAATTCCTCTCAGAATAAAACTTACCCCAGACTAGATAAATGAGAAGAGGTAACAAGAATATCAAAATGGCCTTAAACTTCCCAAAATTGTAGATCCTAGAATTTAAAAGTATCAATGTAAATTTACATTATTTTTTTAAGAAACAAAGTACAGAGAATGTTCACATATTTTTAAAATGATTTTTGAGAAAAAGAATATATAAACAATAAGGGTTTATTTTCTAACATGCTGAATATCATAGCCTTTTTTATTTGCAACTTAACAGGAGTCTACCAAATTTAAATCTTAAATACAACATCCCATTTTCACTGGAATTTTAAATACTTAAAAATTCATAATATTGCAGTGTTGTTACAATTTACAGACATGGTACAGATTCACAGAAAAAGGCTGAACTTTTCATGTAACATGTCTGATGGAAAAAAAGTAAATAAACCATTAATTATTTCACAAGTAATCACTGTAACAAGTGGCACCTGATCCACATTAGCAATGCAAGCATTGCTTACTAACAATTATTCATGTTAAACATTTATTTAAAGCAAAGTACTATAAAATTTAAAAATATAATGTTGGAGAAATTATAAAACTACCCAAATGAAAGCTAAATCTTCATATACAAACCACAGCAACAGTGATAAATTATGTTTTAAATTGCTGAATATGCCAAGAAAATGTTTCTGAAATTGCTTCTGCGAGCTCCATTAACGTTCTTTTAAAAATATTTCACTAGTGAATTCAAAGCCTCTCTATATGCAACCCATAACAACTGTGAGAAATAATGTTTTGCAGTTGCCAAAAGACTCTGGCAAGAAGTCTTAGTATGTAGGGAAAAGTAATTCTGATTTTGCTTCCAAGCCCTTATATTCTAAACACTGTTTTATATCGAAATTGATTGATATTTTCCCTGTCATTCTTCCATTGGTAAGTTGTTTTATTTTGAGTTTCATAAAAAAAAAAAAAAAAAATCAATGAGAATTGTTAAATGGATCAAATATATGTTTTATTAAAACACTAGCTGCTACCTGCGACTTCGTCCGCGTCGGCTTTAGTATTAGGTCCCGAAAGAAATGTCGCATGTGTGTGAATAGCAAATATTGTTGCGACAAAAGGAACTGCATTTAAATATTATTTGCTTTTTACTTGTTTCAAATGAAGTATAATGCATGGTAGTATACTTCATTTAAAATAAGAGAGTATGCAGAGTTACTAAATTTAGATTTTTTCCAGGCATTTGGCGAATAGAGTCAGTTATGACAGTATTTGCGAGCTGTTTTGTAATAGAAATATTTATGCTATATGCATGATTTTTTGAATATGTTATTCAGTAATAGAGCAGCTTTGTATTAGTGAAAGTTTTAGAATCGGTTCTGTAGTTACAGAGATACCTAGAGAGCGTAATGTATTAGAATTATTTTGATTGTTCCTGTAAAGGAATTATTTACACTACATGCATGAATTTTAGCCTATAATACTCAAGAATAGTGTAGCTTACTATCAGTAAAAAAAGTCTAGGAATCGGTTCAGTACTTACAGAGATGCACATAGAGCGTAATGCAATTCTTATGAGTATCCCTGTAAAAGAACTATCTGTGATATATGCATTAAAGGTAGCCTATAACACTTAGGGTGCCACCAGTGTCTAAGAAGTTCTGCTCTCAAAACTGCAAGGCGGGAGGTGCCAGATTCAAACCCCGGTCGCACCTGTCGACCTAGCTGCTTCCAGTTTTCTGTGGTTTTCTAAAAAACCTCGCGTAAATACGGGCTATGATCCCTTAGAAAGTCCCCAACAGAGGAATTCCCCATATAGGCCTAGGAACCTAGTGCACTCAATCGTTCTTAATCCAAAAACAAACAAACATGATACTCAGGAATAATGTAACTTTCACAATCAGTGAAAACAGTTTTAGAATCGGTTTATTAGCTACAAAATTTCCATAGAGCGCAATTATTTTGAGTGTCTTTGTAAAAGAATTATTTATGCTATATGCTTGAAAGGCTGCCTGTATGTTAATCCAGGGCATAAGCTATTTTCATTACAAATTTTTGCAAATCCGTTCAACCATTTTTGTGTGATTCAGTCAAAAACACACAAACATACACATTTATATTACTGGTAGGATTTGGAAATTTATAAACTTTAAGAAACACATCTGGACTTTTCTTGGTACTTACGTATTATCCCGGCGGTCATTCCCGCCAAACTGTTGCCAATCGTATTCAAAACCATTAATAATTCATGTGCCCAGCATTTATTTCGGCAAAAAATCGCTTGTTTTGGCAGACCGCTGAGATAATAAGTAAGTACCCTTTTCTTTACTTATGCTTTTTAATTTGGCGTAAAATGAACATAATTTCCATGTTTTTCAAATGCATGTGATTTTGCAAATAGAATTTCTGCTTTATTTCAAAAGCATCAATCATTTTGTGCTGGCGATAAAACGGTTTTTAATTAATAGTTAGAAAAGTACTTAAATTTTAAAATTCTAAGCCTCAGATACACTTTACCGAAGTCATGGGCCCAGTCATGCTCAAATTTTCAAAGCTCTGCTTTCTGTAGATTTGTCTGGAGAACATTCATTTTTATTATTACAGATAGATTGATTTGGCATAAAACTGGCTTAATTTCCGTGGTATTTAATGTTTTTCAGATGCACGCTCTTCTTTATTGAAGTAATTGCATTCTTGTTAGCTCAAAACATGAATCATTTGATACGGGCGAAACTCGCCAAGCATGAAACGTAAAAACGGTTTTTAATTAATAATTAAAAAAGTAATAAAAAATCTAAAATTCTAAGTAGCCTATAACCATCTCCAGGGTCCCATCTATATCTAAACCAAAATGCATCCTAATCAATTCAGCGGTTTAGGCGTGAAAGCGTCATAAACAAACAAACAAACTCACTTTCGCATTTATAATATTAGTTAGGATTTATTAGCTTTAATTCATGGAAATATAATTTCCAATGTAAACAATTTCATTTATTGTTGCAAAACTTATGCTGCCATGTATTGCCACAATATGCTGCCGTCTATAAAACGACAGTTGCGTTTAAGATAGACAAAACTTTTTAGTCAATTTAATTTTGAAGAAAAACTGAATGTTATAAAAAAGTCATCACAGAATAATATCATTACTAAATAAGAATAAATGCCACTGCAAACCACTGGATGCAGCCTAATATGTTAGTCCATACACAATGTACCATAGACAATGTAGTCAATGTCTTTATGGAGAAATGCTTGCAGTTGCCTTAGGAACCATAATTGTATCCAAGTGTGCACTTTATCATGCAAAGCAAATATATCAATGTCTTTCTTGAAGGCTTTAATAATATGGACATACTTTAAAAATATGGACTGTGGTGTGTGTGTGTGTAGAGAGGGTGTTTATAATTAAACTTCTCCCATAAACAGCATTCTGCAGCTGAAACAGGTGAACAGATTGCCGTTAAATTTGGCATATGGATTGTGCACAAGATGTGCTGCTCTAAGATGATTTTTTAAAATGTTCACTAGGTGGCACTTTGAATGTAAAAATCAGCTAGAAAGTTGACCCAGGTTAGTTAATAAAGGATCAAAAGTTATTGAAGAAATGTTGAAATTGTTCGTACATTTCAAATTAGCCATTTCCATTAAATTTGCTTTATTCATGCAAAATGCCACTTAATTGCCTTTTCTTGTACTAATTTTTTTTTCTTTTTCTGAATTACTTGAGCACATCTTATGAATAATCTATGTACCAAATTAGGTTACAATCCGTTCACCCCTTTTAGATGTAGAACCCTGTTTACAGGGGAGGTTTCATTACAGCCACCCTGTACAAGGACTTAGCAGCAAAACTCAGGCAGGATCAATAAGGTCTTCAGTAGATAAGCCATGAGAACATGTGGGCAAACATTATTGAGAAACAGAATAATGACATCTTCCAATATTCCTAACAATCTAGATGACAGCATCTATTTGCTTCAAATGTAGAAGTGCACACCTGCGTACAACTGTGGTTCCATTGGCAATCACAAACATTTTGTCATGAAGACATTGACTATCTTTTCTCAGTGGGATAAATGCACTAACAGTTACAGCAATTACTTTTAGAAGCAATTAATACAGTACAATCCTGTTATTCCAAACAAATTGGGACCGAACATTGTTTGGTTTAGTGGCAATTTTCGAAATAGGCAGATTTCATGAATATTGTCAAACTAATGACTTTATTCTGATTAAGGACTTGTTAAGGTATAAATTAAGGGCATGAACATCTGCTACTGTCAGCTCTACACATCGTTGATCGGCTTGCAAACATTTTTAGGCAGCTCAGACCCTTAAATAAATGTACATTTTTTTTTCACGAACATGTTTTTAATTTCTCCTGTTTTTAAGTTTAAAAAATTTGTATTGTATTGACTAGGGTATAGTGCACATGCATGTATAACAAAATTTATGCTAGAGATTTAAAGGACTTGTAAAGTATGTGCACTCCATACTTCACAAGAAAAATAGGTGAAATTTTCTTATATATAACGCACACTATAAATTTGATGTGCAACTGAATTTGAAAGTGGCTGAAATTTTCAGTTAAGTTGTTGATACTAAAGACAATATCATTTTAAGAGATCATTGACTGTGCCAGTGATGACAAGGACTGTGATGATAACACTAGCAAGAATAACGAGAAGTGCTAATTAGTGTTAAAAAATAATGTTACTAGCAATTTCGTATAAAATAAGGTGCAAGTAGTGAAATGAAGATGCTGCAGTACTTTTATTGAGGGAGATTTTTCCCAGTTTTATTATCTTCTCTGAATAAATAGTTGATTCATACATACATTGAAGATTACATGCAGAAGTAACAAAATATTGCATGTATAATGCACACTCAGATTTTTTTGGATTAAATTTTTGGGAAAAAAAAGGCAAATTATGCATGAGTAAATGCAGCATTTTTTCTGAACTCAGTTCGGGATAACAGGACTCTACTGCAGTTTGTTTACCTTTTTTCCATCAGTCCACTTTTATCCGACTGCCCTTTATACAAACTCGTTTTTTATTAACACCTTTATTTAAACTGCACTGTATTTCTGTCAAATCTTACAATTACTTTTTTTGAAAACTTCCAATCTCTAATTGAGTTGAAATATTGTATATTGCTGTATCATAACTGACAATAAAATAAGCAAAATTTTTTATTCTAAACCTATTTTAAACCTAATTTTATTTCTATATAATAACTTCAAATCCCACTAACTTGAAAAAGGCTGATGATTCTCTGCTTATGGATAATTTCAATAACTAATATAATGTCTAAAAACTATGTTTTTAATAGCAATCTTAATGGGAAATGATTATCTATTACATGTGTACTTTGAGTCCGAAAGATGCCATTTTTCCAGTTTCTACTAAAGCAATACTTCCCAAGCATTTTTTTTTTATGAACCCCTTCAAAAATTTAAAGAAATTGGCACATTATGTAGTAATTTTCATGAATTTCTTTATATGTGTTCAGAACCATTGTACAAAAGTAATCACTCAGAGTGCTGTTTTTAATAGCGATCTCAATGGGAAATGATATTCTATTACACTTATGTTTTAATTGTTTTATTTTCTATCAAAATCTGGATGCCAAATTTATTTGCAATTACAATGCTTCCTTTGCATTCCACAAGAAAGAAAAATATGATGTGGACAACACATGACTTCCTTGCATATCTATTAAATCAAAAACATTTTCGGCGCACTTCATCTACATTTACTTTGTTTGAAAGAGATAAAATACTGCAGTAATACTAAGGTTTAGCGATTTCTATCCAAATATTTCAATATCGCCAAGCAGGGTTCAATTAGAAACATTTGCTTTTGACACTCAATTTGGCGATATTTCATCAAAAGCCGACATGCTTGAGATAGTTTGTTAGATTTTGGGAATAACCAAAGTAGTAATTGACCAGACTTTCAATGAATTGAAAGTATCCATACACCTTTAATGTATTTAAAGTCATTTGCTGACCCTGTAAATAAATTACCCAGTCGATTGAAATCAAAAAAGAGATGTGCAGTTAGATGTTATAATAGTTCTAAATACAAAATTTCAACATTCTACAGTTAAAAGTTTTAGAGTTATGCAAAATGCAAAATTATTTTTGGCACTAAATTCTGTGATATCTCAGCAAAATTTGCCAAGGTCGATGACAAATGGCGAGATGTTGGGCATGGACCAAACAATGACTGACTATCGTCAAATTTGGCAATATTTCACCAAAATTTGACAAGGATGATGATGATAAATGACGATATTTTGGGCATGGAGCAAATGACTGACTATTGCCAAATTTGGCAATATTGCTCCAAAACTAGCCAAGGTCGATGACATAATACCTCTCAAAATATGCTTTAATGAATTTCTGCCCATAGAGCTTAATGTATTTAAATCTTTTGGGTGGTCCTGTAGATAAACTATCCAGACGATCAGGACCAAAAGGGAAGGTGCACAACTATATGTTACAATAATCCTGAATATAAAGTTTCAACACTCTACAACCAATGGTTTTTAAGATATGCGAGTTACATACATACATACAGACGGCATGGAAAAACTGGTCAAAACAGACTCGTGGTCGGTCAATATGGGTTGCGCATGCATTTATATGAATGTTCATACTAGCGTACTATGAGATGCATCACAAAAATACTTAAAAGTAAATTTAGAGGTAGTCAAAATTGGTTTTTTCGTTGAAATCTGGCCCCGAAATTTCTCGGGATCACATTACTTCCTTATACTCCATTCAAGGAAGTAAAAAAGAAGGTTGCCAGTTTTGATTCCAGATTTTAAGTTTAATAGTGCAACCATAAAACTAATAATGGCAAGAACTTAAAGTTATTAGTATAAAACTCAACATTAACAGTCTCGAATGTTGGTTGCCACTTGCTGAATGACGAATAAAAAATCCTAACTCACTGGTAAAAATTTAGGTCTGCTTGCCACAATAGCAAGTGTTGCTCAACAGATGCAAAAATAGTCAAAAATGTAAAAGTAGAAAGTCTGGATAAAAACGTTATAGTGAGTGGCAATTAACTGATTGCTTTGCCTTGCATTAAACAAAATTAAAGTGGACACATTAAAAATTCTCAAGTTTCTAGTGATTTTTTTTATTACATTGCAAATATTTTTGCTGCATCCTTGTAATGAGAAATTTAATAGCTAAAATAAATTTATTATGAATGCGGCTTGCAAATTCTTCTAAGTGGCTGGTAAAAAATAAATCGTTACAGCCACCAAGGTTGGTAGAAAATTTTCACTTTGGAGTGGGTTCTTTAAAATCGTAATTTTCTAAAAAGTACTCTAGACTTTGAGTCTAATATATAAACTTTGGGAATTTTATTTCATTAGGAGTCCTTTTCTGAAAAACCCTATTAACATTTCATCAAAATCCATGACGATAACGTCTGAGATCCTGGTGTATGTCCAGCTTTTTTATGGAACTATATTGAGAAGGACTTATGTTTTGCATATTTACTTAACTATTTAAAGATAAAAATACTCACTAAAATTTAAATTAAAAAAGCAATTAAACTATCAGACAAAAACATTACCTTGAAAGAAGCCAAACATCGAAGTTCACAAACCTGATTATCATCAAATAAGTGTACCTCCAGAAGAACCACCGGAATTTATCGAATAATGAATCTACAAGTAGCAATTTAAAAAATAATATTTCGGTCATAATGAAATAATTTATGAGTTATTGTGATACATTCTCAAATTTCCAATAATTTAAAAGATTACATTTTACAGATGAATGGTCCAGATAAGATGACTCAGATGTTCCAGTTCCTCCTAAACTATCACCATCAGAACTACCTAAAAAAAGAATTAAATAATTTTGAAAACTGATATAATGACTATGGAAATGAAATTGGACAAGTGAGGACAACTTTAATAATTATAATATTCATCAGTAAATTACCATAATTAACAGGGCATTGTTTGGCGAATGTGATAAATGACTGAATACCTATCAAATTAATGTTAGCAAAGGAGATTTTCGAGGGGCTACCCCCACAGACATAAACAGATCCACCAATTACACAAGTGGATCTGTTAAAAACTGTTAAAAGAAAAAAAAATTGCTTTTGTAGCAAGTAGTAGGAGGATATTCTTCAACAACAGAGAGTACACCTCCCTCCCTCTTCAATAGTTAGTTTACATTAAAAAATATATATATAAATAAAGTAAAAAAAAGTAGTCAGGTATCTATTGATGTGGGAAGAACTCCCTCCTAAATCTGCTACTGGTAGTTTTTGTTAACCTTATTTGATTATAACTATACATATTCATCAATCATGCATCACACTGATCAAACAGTACTGGTAATTCTGCATAACTACTCTAATATCCACATTTACCATATCACATGTGAATTGGTTGATTTAAAAAGTGAGCTTCTACACTCTTGGTGATTTTTTGAAATATATAATCTTTCAATTAAAAGATAGATAAATCGTTTGGTATTAAAATGAGACTTCTGCCATCCACAGATAAGTTGCAATAAAATGGCAATATTTTCCCATATTGTATTAGAATGATGCATTTCTCATTTTGTTCCTCTCCTACCCTGTAAAATTTTGAAAATGTTAGAAGTCCATGTTTAAAATCAACTGATTCATATACAGATTAAAATGTACTTTCAAGTACACAATTAAATGTTAGCACATTCAGTTTAGAAACTATTCAAAGCATTTTCAAAGGGGTAAAAGTAAGCGCTAATTTTTTCTTTTTGAATTAGCACTAGATTAAAATGTTTTATAATTTATGATTTTAATTAAAAAAAGAAACAGAATTCCTCGAGGATCCTCAAAATAATTGCTCTAGCTAAAATTTAACAAATATTTGGAATTATTTTATCTCTGATTAAAATATGGAAAATATTTTATTCTAGTTTGCTACCCATTTCCTCAGTGTAGAAACATTTCAGTGCAATTATAAGGGAAAAGTATCTTGTGACACAAGTATCTGCCGATATGAACAAGACATTAGTGCTAGAGCTATGATCAGTCACTATCTATTTTTATGTTTACATTATTCAATATTTTAGCCTATTTATTATATATTTCTTGTAATTATAATACAGAAAGCTAATTCGTGTACATGAAAAAATATAAAATTTTCATAATTTGTAGCAACTAGTACTGATATAGCAGATTGATCCGAATTGGCAAAAATCAAAAAGAAAAATAGAGGAACAAATAATCTTAATTGGGAAGGAAAAAACACAGAAAAGGGAGAGGGAGAACATAGAACCTAGCAACTGTACTTGCAATTAAAATAACAAATTTTTATGGTGCTGCTATGGTTTGCATCTAGTCACTGCTATTTGTATAGTAGAAATATCACCGATTTTTGTACTGAAAATATAGTGTTTTATAATAAATTAAGTAATACATTTAAAAATAAAGAGATGTATAGTATAGAATGTCCCAAAAATGTGGTAACATACTCCAATTCTTTATCTATTAGAAATAGGGTAGGTGCACCAGCAATTGACACTTCGCCCAATAATTTATTATAATAAGCTTTTATTTCTGAACAGTTATCAAATGGTGCTATTCAGTACCCATTTAGACATTTATCTTCAATTTTATGCAATTTTCTTTTACTTCCAGAGGGTTCTAGGTATCAGAAAATGAGAGCTTAAAAAATGTCTGATTCTCAGTAGCTGGCTTAATCCTGAAATTAAGATTAGTTCGTTTGAACCTGTTTCTATTTGAAGCACATTTCTTTTTAGAAATCAATATAAACTGAATTGTATTAGATAATAGTACATAAATTAAATATGTAGAGATATTTTAAAGAAATAAATTTATTTATTTATTTATTTAAGATGGGATGTCAATTATTAGGCAAGAAAAAATGGATTTCAGCAGTAATTGATACTTACATTACACATTTCTTTTTAGAAATCAATATAAACTGAACTGTATTCTGTATTAGACAATAGTAGATAAAGTAAATATGTAGAGATTTTTTAAAGAAATAAATGGATTTCACCAGTAATTGATACTTATATTAGTTATTTGTGTTTTAGCCAAGTTCATGATAATTGCATACAATTTCTAGTAAATAAAGTAAACAGCTATGGAGAAGGGTCATCTTGAGATAAATTTTAATATACAGGGTATCCCAAAAAGATGGCAATGCATTTTAATTCTTAATAGACATTTTATCAAAAGTTGCTAACAATTTAAGCATTTATCTTCAATTTTTTACAACTTTTTTTTTTATGTCCAGGAGTTCTAGGTATCAAAATTAAGAGATTTTAAACTCTGCTAAAAATATTGTGATTCTCGGTAGATGGCTTAATGCTGAAATTAAGATAAGTTCATTATTAACCTGTTTCTATTTAAAGCAGCATATTTCTTAGAAATTACTTAAATTGAATTGTATCAGATAGTTAGTTGTATCTGTCATTGACAGGTTAGCATGAAATGCAGATTTTCAAAAAACCTGAACTTTTGTCAGCATTATAGGAGAACAAAGAATGGAAGTAGCGCAATGGAAAAAGTATAGAAAGCAAAGTTACATCTGTCTACAGCAAAATGATTCCAGGTTAGACAGCAAGTGCTGAGTGAAATTAAGCTAAAATTTATTCAGACACACAAAAAAAAAAAATAAATAAATAAATAAATAAAATCAGGCATTTATTGTGCGAGTTGGTACTGATCATGATGTTACTAAATTTCATTCTATTCTCTAAAGCTGTATTTGACGGATACGAAAACAAATATTTACAGGAGTTTCATAAAATCTCAAAATATTTTAAACAATTTTGGTATCTTTAGTTCTCACATTAACTTGCCACATAATCTGCAAATTTCATTCTATCCCATTACAATTTTTCAGGAATGGAACAAACATTTTCTCTATTTTACCAAAATTTCAAAATCTATTTAAAAAAATTAAAATACTTTGTCATCTATAGTTTAAGGACCACCTATGATGATGCCAAATTTTATTTCATTCTCTTCAAATATTTATATGTGATAGACAAACACATATTTACACATTTTAAATAAATGCTACCAAAATCTCAAAAAACTAATCCAAATTTTCAAAAAATTGGACGGCTATAGTTCAAGATGCATGTTCATCCATTATGTCAAATTTCATTTCGTTCACTGTAGTCGTTCTTATGTGAAGTGTGAAAAAAAATTGTGCATATTAAGAAAATTTTCAAAAAAAATCTCAAAATCTAATAAAACTTTTCAAAAGATTCGTTGTCTATAGCTTAAGTTGAGTGACCAACTTAAACTAGATACCTATCATGCCACTAATTTTCATTTCATTCGCTTTAGTCATTATTACATGATGCACGAACAAATATTTATGCTGTCTGAAACAATTTTTGCAGTCTCAAAATATAATCAAAACTTAAAAAAAAATTGATACCTATATTTTAAGTTGAGTGCCCACATACCGTATCACCAAATTTCATTCCAGTCACTTTAGCGGATATTATGTGATGGGTGAACAAACATTTATGCAGTTTGAAACATTTTTGCCAAATCTCAAAATCTGATAATTTTTTTTTTTTTAAATTTGTCATTATAATTTAAGGAGTGATCAACTATCAAGTCAGCAAATTTCAATTCATTCGCCTTGGGAATTATTACGTGAAATGCAAACAAAATTTACGCAGTTTGAATCAATTTTTGCAAAATCTGATCTTTTTATATTTTTTTTATTTATTTATTCGACATTATTGTTTAAGAGTGATCAACTATCATGTCACCACATTTCATTTCATTTGCCTTAGTCGTTATTACACGATGCACGAACATAAATATATGCAGTTTGAAACAATTTTCGCAAAATCTCAAAATCTTATGAAATTTTTTTTTTTTTAAATTCGACTCCTATAGCTTAAGTTGAGTGACGTTCGATCATGTCACCAAATTTCATTTCATTTTCTTGAGTCATGTTTACGTTGTTGCATTAAAAATTAAACCAGCATATTTTTCTACTCATTTATCTTAGGTGTCAATTACTGGAATAGGAAGCATCAATCACTGGAGTCAAAATTTTGTTATTAGAGTCAATTACTGGTGTCACCACTCTAACAACATATAAAATAAAGAAAAAATAGAAATTTCAAATATTCTGTATAATAAATTGTACCTTACATGAATTTTCAAAGTTCATTTAAATTTTGAAAACAAAAATTTTGTTTTTAGACTGTTTTAGTAAATAACAATTATTAGTTAATGCTTATTATTGCTCTTAAAGTGTCAATTACTGGTGCCTTACCCTAAATGGTTAATGTAAATTGAAAATAATGTTCAAAATAAGGCAGGGAAACAGACTATGTTAAGGAAGAATTCCTCTCATTAATTTTCAAAAAGTTACGCTTTTTAAATTTGATTATGAACTTTGTACCAGGGAAAACAAAGTCCTACATAGTAAAATGTGCCTCATACACTAATGAGGTAATGTACAATTTTTAACTTTTCATCATTAGACATCTCAGAGATATCTACAAAAATGATCGAGGGTTATACATAAGTTGTAAACATTTATTGCTAGAGTGGAGAAAAAAAGATTTTTTTTTTTTTTTTTTGTTCTGAGAGCCATTGAAAAGTGGTGTAAGGCAGCATATATTTACCTTCATACCTTTGACACTTTTAAGATTTAATTCTCAAATTTTGTACATCACCTCATTAGTGTATGGGGCACAATTTACTAATTCAGAAATTTTTAGTATGGGGGTCATACAAATTTAAAAAGTGTAACTTTTAGAAAACTAATGAGAGGAATGCTTCTCTTAGCAAACTATTTTTTCCTACCTGATTTTGAACTTTTTTTCAATTTACCTTACTCACTTACCTCTAATAGATAAAGAATTAAAGCATGTTTTCACCTTTTATGGAGCTCTCTCTCTTTTTCAATATACATATGTACATACCATACCAATTTGCACAAATATACAGATACTAACCTATGAATCTGCCAATATTACTGTGATTTCCTTCAACTGAAGAAGCAATGTTATTTGATAGAGACCAACTTTCTGTTTGTTTAGTAAAAATGCCACTATGGGATGAAGGTCTTCTGTTTATTCTCGAAATACCTACAGATATATAGATGATAGCAATTAAATTACTGAATCGAGTCGAAACAATTTTACAATGCACAGATAGCTCATATCTAAAATTATCCGAAGTGCTGCTTAAAATAAAAGTATTTTACTTATCAATAACCTAAATTCTTACATCTCAAGCTTAACCCATTCATTTAAACAAGACTTCCATTCATATTTTATTACACATAGTAATAAGTAGATAAAAAAAAAAAAAAGAGC
The DNA here is from genome assembly GCA_038373885.1 of Cheiracanthium punctorium. NCBI lineage: Eukaryota > Metazoa > Arthropoda > Arachnida > Araneae > Cheiracanthiidae > Cheiracanthium > Cheiracanthium punctorium. The sequence continues at coordinate 271,475 of JAWZYV010012451.1, forward strand.
CCAAATACAGTGTGCCATTAATAATTACCGTATTAGCCCGAAGATAATGTAATATTGTTCGCCTGATAATTTCCCTTTAAAAACCTGACTCGTGCTAAATTTGAGGTCTAAATAATAAAAGCAACAGCTCTTCTTATTCAAATGTCCATGTCTCTGTCCAACCAGTACAGAGGTTAGGATAAACCCTTCTTTTTTCATTAATTTACTTCTTGTTACTTCCCTAACATTATCTAATTTTGTTTTATGTTAATTCTATTACCACAAATATAAAAACTTGTTATAAAAGCTTTTTCATCTGTAAAAAACACAAAAACTAGCACTTATTCCTGACCATCAACAGGCTTAGAATTCCTCTACGTAAGGGAAAATCTGAAGTCCGATGATGGCCAAGAATGTCATGCCAAAAGGATTAGTTTTTAATTACATCTTTTATGGATGAAAATAAATTTTATAACAAGTTTTTTTGCTACAGATTTTATATTTCTTACTTCTTAATTCTATCTTAAAAGGAAATAATGTGGTTTTGGGAATGATAGATTCAATTAAGTCATCCCTCCCCCTTTAAAAAATGCTCTTTTTGGTTGCAACTGCATCCTTATAGATAGTACAACTTTTGTAAAAACCATGTTAAGTTACCACATCTTCTCCCATTTAAATGAGATTGTGTAGAGCAGATTGTTTGTATTGTTATGGCAATGCTACGCATGGGTGATCTGCCTATGACAGGTGGTGCCTAGGTCGGTGTTAGGGAATGCAATCCCGCACTGTTTTTTGTCCTGCGGGATTTCAGGATTGAGATTCATTGATCCCGCGGGATTGACATTTCATTTTGCTAGGACTTCATTTCAACAGAGAAAAGTAGAAAAATGTAAGATTTTAAGCACTATGAAGTTTAAATTTAATAATTATAATTAATTTTATGAGATAATTAATACAGTAACTTACAGAAATATGAAAATATAACCATGATTTTCAGAATAATATACTAAGTTATGTCTTATGTTAGTTGCTAAAAATGAGAAATTTAAAGAAATGCACAATTTATAGATATGTTCACATATTTACGTTATTTTCTTAGTTGATTAAAAAAGAGTGGACAAAACCGAACAAATCCAATGAATCATTTCCTAGTCTAGATTTAATTTTAGTAAAATAATTAAAAGTGTGGATTATATAAAAAAATTAAAAACTAAAATGAGAACTTTTTATAATTAATTCATGACTTTTCGCTAAGAGATAAAATAGTATGAAATATTTTAGTTCATTTGGAGGATGGGAATTTGTGAAAAATTTAGATTACAATGCTTAAATTTAGATGTTCGGTCCAGACTCCCATTAGAAGATAATTTTAAAAAATAAAACTTTGAATTAAAATTTGTAATTATTGATTAATTTATTGTTAGATAAGAGACATAAATATGTAAAACTTTTCGGTCTATTGATTCAGAAAGCAGCGAAATTGTAATAAAAATATTTTTTTTCTCAGTGTCAATCCCGCAGGATTAAGATCGTAATCTCGCGGGACTAGTCCTGCAAACATTTGTGCGGGATCCCGTTCCTGCGGGATCGGGATTGCATTCCCTAGTCGGTGTACTTTCTCAGAGATTCTAACATATATTCATGTAACATCTGGAGAAAACCAACCAAAACTCCAGACCATTAAACTGACAGCCGCTTGATGGGTCCCGAACCCAGAGCCTTCACACTTCAGCTGTCTACCATTTTGAGTGTCTTATCCACTGGGCCATGGTGGGGCTGTGAAGCACTGAAGACAGTGTTAACTGTCATTATCAATAAACATCCAGACAGTGAAAATGAACATGATTATGTTCCTTAATATTAAAATTAAATGAAAATGCCAATGTTTTGCATGTCATCATGGGCACCGGCAGAATATTTCCCCAGGGGGGGCAAAGACTACTTTAATGTATGGTTACCATGTTGGAAAGAGCAAAAAAAACAAGGGAAAATACTGCACACAAAAATCCAGGGGGGGGCATTGCTCCCCTAGCCATATGCTGCAGGTGCCCATGCATGTCATGTAGAGTAAAACCCCAATTTAACATAATAGAAGGGACCAAAAAGAAATAACATACATGGTAAAACTAAGAGCTTACAGTGTATTAAATATTTATTTATGTTTTATATATTTTATTTGTTCATGTATGATAACTTAGATGTTAGTTTTCAAAGTTATTTTTTTATAGAAATCTGTAATTTTATTTTCTGTTATAACTATTTTCATAAAATTTCAATTTCAATACATACAAGTTTTATAAATTTGTCTCTCTACCTCCAATTCTTGAAAGAAACACTTTTACAATTTCCACCACTTGGATTCCTTCAACTGCTGAGAAAATTGCATGTGTTTTCTCATTTGCATTTTGATCATTATACAAGCTATCTGATTCCGAAAAAGTGTTAAATGCAAGAAATATCTTTATAAATGAGATTTTGCAAAATTACAAGCATAGGAAAATAGTTTGGAAAAACAGAAAGTGACATAGGTGGCATTAAATGCTGGTAACGTTAAATTGGGGATTCAATGTATCTTACTTATTTTTTAATGAATATAATTGTCATGGTTAATTTTAAGAAGCTTAAAATATATTTTTTTGCTAACAAAAGTCAAATACAATTTTGTGCAGTTTTGAATTAAATGCAAATGAACAAAATTATAACAGTTTTAAGTACTTTGAAGTCTAACTACTATAAATAAACTAAAATGTCCTTGAAAATTTTAATTTGTGGATTGTACAGCTTTCACATATTTCTTAAAAAAACTAAGAAGTTTTAAAATACAGTTGGAAAGAGAATTTTTTTTTTTAATCGTTTAACTGATTAGAGGGATTGATGTTGAAAATATGACAACAACAACAATAAAGAACATTCTCTCTGCATGACTGGTAGTCATCAACCTTGCATACATGTTAATAAAACAAGAATAAAATCTTAGTACAAATCACTCACTATCAACAGTTATATCACTAGCTTCATTTTCATCATCGGAAAGATGTCTTAAGGAGTTTCTAGTGAATCTCCTAGGTTCTGGCATACTTGAAGCAGAATTTAATGATGAATTGCTAAAAATTGTATTAAAGTCATTTTAATTAGATTATAATTCAAATAATTTCATATAAAATAATTAGTTATAAAGTATAGTGCAATCTTATTTAAAAACATGCCTAAATAAATAAATCTTTTGCACAATTAGTTTTCTCTAAAGTAGGAATTCTAACTCAAAACAATTCCTCTTTTTCTTTTTCAGTTAAGATGCACAAAAATAAATATTTATGCAGATATAGAGAAGTTAAAATAAATAAAAACTTAGTGAAAAAACACACATAAAATGATACTTATAACAAGATACCATCGTTTCGACTGAAAATTTATCCAGTCTCTGTCAGTCAAAGCTCTTTGTCTCACAAAACAGTGGGAACTACTGCAGCATATAAGAAATGAAGGTTTAGGAAATAAACTTTAATACTTTTGAGATTGCACCAAACCAGTTCTGAATATTTTCTACATGGTACAGAAAAGTGCCTTTTTTTTTTTTTTTTTTAAAAGAACAAAGTATCCCTAATTTTAAATCCACCGCAGCTGCATTTACATACTCCATTGATCTTTATTCATGAAGAACGTTAATTTTGCGCAACTGACAGCTGTCATCAACTTTATGCTTTCTGCTGGCCATAAGCTGTATTATACCGGAATAAATCTTGAAATGTTTAATTTTATTATTTATTTATTTTTGGTATTAATAGATCACAGGAAAAGAAATCATAAATGAAAGCTCGTCACTTATCAGATTTTTGTTCTCACAAAGAGAAGCTCGCACATTGTAATTTACAGAGAACTGCAAAAACAAATAAGTGCAGGTGTCTGCTTCAAACTGCAATCGTAGATGTTGTCGTAATCCCCATTTGCAAATTTCCAGAACAGATTATCACTTTTCCTAATTGATCAAATGGTACTAATACTCTTTATCAATGATCCAACCCTACTGCCCCCCCCCCTCTCCCCTCCGCCATGTCCATGCCGAAACCGATTTTGGGAGTTTTGTTGCCTTCTGTCAAGAACATGTTTGAATGTCTCTCGTTTCAGTTTTACTTTCAATTCACAAAAACTTTGATAAAGTCTGTTAAAAAGGAAAGGTGGTAGGGAATAAACTGTGGTGACTGGTACATAAATTTTCAGTCTCCACTTTCAAAAATACAGTCCCCACGTGGCAAGTGGCGACCATTAATTTTGACCTTTAACTGTAATGCATACCTAATGAAAAACTTAAAATAATTTTATTAATTTACTGAAGTTAATTTTAGAAAATTTATTAAATTAAAACATACTTTTTCATTACTGAGTTTCTTTCAATTATTTTTCACCATAAGAGTTAGTATCTACAAATAAACAGTTCTATAAATATTCACTAGAATAATGATTAGTGTAAAGTACAAAATTAACAAGAACATTTAGTACTGGGAAACTTGCATGTAAATTATGACAGCCTAAACTGAAGAGAGTAAGATAGCTAATTAAAGTTTAACAAATTACCATAACTGCTGTCATAAGAGCCACGATTTGTGAATATGAAATTCAAACAACCTTTTAAGAATAACACAGTAGTAGAATGGACTGGTCAAAATACGAAGTTTTCCCCTCTGTGCTTTATTTAATACATTTCCCACAGTTCATCTTTTCATTATTAAAATAAGTTGGAAAGTTTACTCAGATGAAATGCATTGTTTGTTTTGAAACCAGAGATGGTATCAGTCAGGAGAGGGACAAAAACTAGTAAAAAATAGGCAAAAATGCAGGGAAAAGATTGTGTGTATTAAGGCACACCTTGCATGAGAGGTATCTGCCTAGGATGGGGGATGCCTTGGTCGGATAACTTTCTGAGGTGTTATAACATGCATTCATGTTACATCTGGAGAAAACAAAAAAAAATTTCACACCATTAGATAGACAGCTGGGCGATGGGACCCAAACTCGGGACCTTCACACTTCTGCTGTCTACCATTTTAAGTACCTTATCCACTGGGCCATGGTGAGGTGCAGGGAAAAGAAATGCTTAGTAATGTATTTAACTATCTGCCCAGGATGCCTGAGATTTGCACATATGCAAATAACAAAATAAGCTCATATTAGCAATTTCAGCAAGAATGTATTTCCCCCCCCCTCTAATAAATAATCATTTTTATCACATTTTTCAGTTTTTGCAGATACTTTCAGTAATGAGTTAAATCAAGGCATTAATTTAGTAAATAACTGATACTTTTCCCTGAAAAATATGCATTGAAAATCAGAAAGATCAGCACATTTAGTGAAAATCAGATTAATTAACAGCGAAACAGCCAAAGGAAAAGTGATTAAAATATTTATTTTTGTATATAAATAGTGAAAATGTAAAAATTGGGTGTTTCACAGAGAAACCACTGCATGTTTAAGAGTTAAAGTCACACAGGGATAAGGTGAGGCTCAAGTTTTTTTCCCACTCTATCTAGGAGTGTGTATAGTGAGCATTTTTATGCCAAACTGTTTGAAAGCCTAAGATTAGCTGTGAGATAATCCTTCCTCTTACTACAAGTACTCAATATAGATCAACAATGAGTGTAAAAATCATTAAAATCCTAGAACTACTTGCATAAACTAATATTTATAATTTTGATTTAACCTAAACATAGGTCTGTAATTATATTTTACGAATAAAATCAAATATTTATACATAAATATCCTATAAAATCTCTAAAATTACCACTTTTACTTTTTTTTTTTACAACTCAGTCTTACTAAAGATATTAAAACTTAAGTTTTTGTTTAGAGATAAGTGTGCAAGAAACATGAAGTAAAAGAATTTCTTTGCAAAAATTTACTAGTTCTACTGAGCTCTGCTAAATAGAGTTGGTAACCTAGCATTAATATTCTCTTTATTATAAAATATTTTTTATAAATTAATTGTTAATGTAAAAGAACAACCCCAAATTCAAAATATACAGTTAACAACAATTGAAATGGGAAAATATTGCCATTATAAATAATGACAAAATTACTGAACTGGAATATATTTAAATTTTGAATATTTATGCAACGGAAAAAAAAAAAAAAAAACAACAACTATGGAATGGTTACTTATACTTTCTTGTTCAAATCGTGTTGCATTAGACTAAAAAATTATTAACAATTAAATCATATAAACATTAAGAATTTAAAATACTTTAGGTTTTTGTATAAGTTTTACTAGTCTTTTCAATCTTAAATTTAGTATTTGCTAATTAAGCATGTCATTACCTAATCAGGCCATCATTAATCAAAGCAACAGCATACTCTAATTTTTAAGAAATTAACTACTGTTGAAATGTCAGTTAAATTGTTCAAGTTAGCCCCAGGGTCATAGATATCGGGATATATTTCACACACACACACAACATTTTTTTTCAGAACATTACTGAAGTAAGTTGATTTTAGTAATTGTTGTTCGTCACTTTATACTCTTAGTGAAATGACATTAATTGTATTAACGGCTGTGTGTCTACTCTAGAACATCAAATCTTTTTTCATCATTCCAGTAGTATGCCTACTCTCGGATACCAAAGCTTTTTTACCTTTCCAGTCATCTGTCTACTATATTCTAGTCCATTCAACAAAAACTAATTTTGATGAGCATAATATCTATGTTAATATTTACACAACTGAAAAGGGTTAAAATAAACACACTTACTTAATATAACTTGAACATTCTCTAGAGCTTAAGCTTTTAAGTACAGATGAATTATTTGTCACTGAAAATTGCAGCTCTTTTTCACAGGACACATTTAAAGAAATTGACTTGAAAACATTTTGGCTTGAACTATTTGAAATCTATATAAAAAGTAATAAACATTTTAACAATAATATAAAGTACACAGCAGTTTTCATAATAGCAGCAGAGTAAAATTCATTTATACGAATTGCTAAAGTTTTCCCCCAATTGTTAATGCTGCCTCCCACAATGTTCTTTACTGTACTGCAGCTTAGTAATTGCAAAATGCAATGCTAGGTTCCAGCAGAGCATTCAAATGAACATTCTGGGAAGCAACATTGATTAGAGTATGAGAATCTTCTCTGTTGGATTTTTCTAATGATGAGAGAAAACAGGCTAAACATAGGCTCAATATTAAAAATTAACCAAAAAAGTAAAAAAGTGAGTGACGGATCTCTTAACAATATAATTTGTTTTACTTATTGTCCCTCCCTTGAAACTTTTTGGATCTGTCACAGCATACTTTCACCTTAAAAAAAAAAAAAAAAAAAAAAAAAAAAAAAAGAGAGAGAGAGAGATTTATATTTTAAAAATCATACAACCTATACAGATATTACAAAGAGATACACTTTTTTTTCTATGTAGGGGGTAATCTTTAGAATTACTGAACTGATTCTAAAATATTTTTCACTATAAAAAGCTATGCTATCCCCATTTAATACAGGCTACAATTCTTTTTTTTTTTTTTTAAGTAAAAGAATGTCTATATTCTTTAAATCAGAAATGAAAACTTTAAAAAGCACTACAACTAGAGAAAATATTTGAAATTTCCTCTTTGTGATGTACTTGGAATTGTGTTATATGAACTTTATCGTGGTTTACTATGAAAGAGGCATATGGTCATATTACACATAGGATAGACGAAATTCGGAATATATATGTGAGGCTATATTTAGGCAAAATTAAAATCTCCCTGCCCCACACACACAATACGCTCCTTTAAATATCTCTATGTAGGGGTGTAGAAAAGGGCAGATATCATGATTTATCCTCAATATCGACAATAATCATTTACCTTGGCAAAATGGCATCACAAGTGACCAGTCTCGATGAAATTAATGTATGTGAAACCTGCTAAAGTAACCACTTTCGCATAATTTCAATGTACAACAATTGCACTTACTGCCTTCCTAATTTGCCTAGCTTTATAAGGTGATGAGTTTTGTTTGTTCCAAAGGGGGTGAATTAGACAGGTTCCATTGTATTTGCGAGTAGGTCGGAGTAGCGAGGAATTTGTTTCGGGGCTGATTGTTGTATGGCTTTATGTTGTATTCTAGTTTTTGGGAACTCAGAAACTAGAATACAACATAAGTTATAAAAATTGATATAACATATCTTTTTGAGGGAGAGGGGAATGTTTCCCAACTTTATTTTGTTTAAAAGTATTCGCGTATAAAAAAAATAAAACAATATTTTTAAAAATTCATAAATTGAGTTAAAAACTTTTGCAGTTAGAAGCACATACATTAGGAAAAAAAATTCAAATTTGCCTTAGGTCCATAGTTGAACCTCAAATTTCTCAAGGGGAACTTTTAAATACACCATGGTTATAGAAGTGTGGCTATTGAAAAATGAGACTGATGCTGCTATAGAAGAAATGCGCATGCACCAACTCCAATGATCAACAACTGTTTATCTTTAAACTTTCTTTTTCGAATGCAGTGCTTCTCGCTTTTGTAAACAAATACTTATAGCTGAAGTCTTCATTTGCATTAGAACTATTGTTTGGTTTCACAGGAAAAATGTTAAATAAAACAACAGAAAATAATCGTTGTGAAATTTCACATGTAACTTGGAAAAACTGCTACTGAAACTTATAATTCAATAAAAGAAGTATATGTCAATGAATGTCTATCGAGTGCACATGTTTTTGAGTGGTTTAAGCATTTTCAAGATGGAAGATGGGTGAAAAGACGTTCACGATGATTCATGTCTGGCTTGTCCTTCCATGTCCAAAATGAATGACAATTTCGGAAAAACACAAATTTTGTGTACCTACACTAGATTTCTGAAGGTCAAACAATTACTCTACATTACTACCTTCACATTCTTGTTGAACTCTGTTAAAAAAATTAAGAAAAAATGATATGAATTTTGGAAGAACAAGTCATGGGCTTTCTGCCAAGACAATCCACCAGCTCATCCCTTATTGTCCGTCAAGACGTTTCTAGTTAAGTTCAGTATCCCAGTGTTTTAGTATCGCAGTGCTAAGCCTTCCGTTTTACTCTTCAGATCTTGCACTGTGAGACTTTATCTGTTTCCTAAGGTGAAATCTGCATCAAAAAGAGCAAGATTTGAGTCTGTTGAAGATGGGAAAGAGAAAGTGGCAAGTGTCCTGAAGGAGCTGACAGGAGACTCCCAGAACTGTTTCGAAAAGGTAAGCATGGACTGTTGTAAGGATAGAGGAAAGGTGTAGATTGAAGATGATAATAAGTAAAAATTTATGAAATCAAAATTAAATGTTTTACGTCTTCAGCCTTCATATTTAATAGCCACACCTTGTATCAAGGGGAACTTTCAAATTTACACATGGATATGTAATGTTCTCCATATTCAACATTTACTCATTTTGGGGGTCACTGCAGCCCCATCAGCCAAACCCTGGCTATGCCCATGGGGTAAGTACCATTTAATATAAAATAGAAAAAAAAAAAAAAAAGAGGTAATACATCCCCTGGATTCCATCTGGAGTTTAAAAATAAAAAATGCTGCCTTTAAAAATTTGCCACTTAAGACTGTGGCCTACTCTGGTTTATTTAGATATATGGCCCTGAATGTAAATTGTGAAACTAGATTAACTAAGAATGAGAAGCATTAAGTTTTATTTGTGGGATTACGGCCACTTATCTACTCGAGGGATCTAGGCCAAGGGGGCCTTTCTAAGGGGTCCCGACCTATATTCAAGCAAAGTTTGAGAAAACCATGAAAAATTCCGAATGGCTAGGTTGACACACATGGCCTGGGTTTGAATCAGGCACTTTATACTGCCCAGTGGAGAGCACTATGCACTAGGCCACTGGTCTATCTGAGAAGCGTTAAGAAAGTGAACCAGCTGGTCATCAAAGGTGGCTATATATTTTTTTTAATAAAAGAAGTGGTTAAATGTCCACTGTGATATATTTAAAGTTTTCAAGACGCTAGAATTAATTATAGGCAGAATTCATACTGAAAAAAAAAAAAAAAAAAAAATATCTCAAGAACCAAGGCCCTCCCAATGTTTTATAAGCCAATACCAAAGGAAAGGGGGGGGGGGAGGGAGAAAGATAAAAGTATATATGTAGACATGCATACAGAAATAGATAAGGAAAGATAAGCTTACTTCAAAACTTTCACAAAAATCAGTGGATGCAATTTGATGAAGAGATAGATCTAAATGATTGAAACTGCCATTACAAGAGTCTTTATTAGAAACAGCAGAGTAATTTTGGCTGAAATGGAAACCAAACATTCAACTAAGCATGCAGTGTAAAAAAAAAAAAAAAAAAAAAAAAAAAAGTGAGAGAGTGCTTTAAAAAAAAAAAAAAATCAACATGAATGAAAATGCACAAATAGATATTAGTCAAAAGTCAATAATAAAAATTGAAACATCCCTGTTTTGTTCAATATTCTTAGTCTTAAGATGAATAATTTGCATTTTGATTCATTCTGCCTTTTCTAACAGTAATAAATTTATGAAACTTTTATAGTTCTACTCTTGACCCTAACATTTGCATAACTGCCAACTTCTCAATTTGAAAATTAGTACAATTTATATCCTATTTTTACATGCAGTAGCCTTGATTTAGGATTTTTTTTTTGTGTGTGTGTGTGTGCAATTATGCAGCGAAATAAAAACATTCAAAACATCACATTAAAAATAGCTTTAAAGAGTTATGACTATCATAGAATGACAAACAATTATTTTCTTTAAATTATGTATTTAGAATTACATAACAAATATGCATGAGTAAAATAATGGAATTTTAAACATATGTTTCTAGAAGGAAAACTTACATTAAAAGTTTATTTTAGTAATTTTTATAAGAAAACAAATATGTAAATACTAAACAGAGAATTCTAATTAATTCTAAGTACTAACGTAAGGGAAAAAGCAATTTTGTAATACAGAAAAACGTATATGATGTGCAGGGGGTGGGGGGTAGGGGAACTATTAGGCATCTTTTTTATTTCTCATTTGCTTTCACAAACATTTTTAGTCTATTCTGAATACTCTTTGCTTCAACGTTTATTTACTTTTTTTTTTTTTTTTTTTTTCATTTATTTAGTTTTTGTATTTACATTTATATAACTTTTTTGTATTTACAATCATATCTGAACTTGCTGTTTAAAAAAAAAAAAAAAACTTAATGATTCCTTAGAGTGAAAATGCTGCTAAAAATTAATTTATAATTAAAATAGAGGTCAATTTTTACTCTTGCGGTATCGGAGTTTTCCATAAAAGAATGCGAAAAGAAAAATATTCATTCTCAAGAGGGATGGAAAAAGATTGAAATTAGTATACTGATGCATAATATACTTTTATGCTTTAAGTTTTTCCCGCCAAAGTCAATAAAGAAACATCGGATTTCGTTGATATAAGTAGGGGGGAAAATGTAGAAATCCACTGATCTACAAAATAAATAAAGCTTCAGATACTCTCATGTTTCTACTACCTCAAAAGAAAAAACACAGCAACTAGGCTATGCAGGAAATTCAGATTTCAGGGCTGTGCAATGTTTGCAAAAATGAATGTTTTAGAGAGTTCACTAAAAGTTCGTACAATTTCTTTAATAATTAGTACACATGTATAAACAATATAAAAATTGTACACTGTAGGAAAAAATCATGCAAATTGGCAGCTATGCATTCAGAAACATCCCAAACATTTAACAACTGCAATTCAACAGTGCTTTCTTGCAAAAACCTAGAGCAAGGAATCTTGTCTTTTGTCTGTAGCATTCGGAAACACAATTTAAGACATAATGGATTTATTCCTCAGTATTTGCAAGGGCTTCACATCTGCCCTCATATTTACAAACCTGGTAATATGAGGGTGAAAGTAAAGACTCGAATGTTACTACAGAATAAGGACTTTGGTGGCAATATGTTTTTACTATGAGGAATATAATTTTAAAAATTCAATAGTAAGGTTGAATTGCTTCACAATTTATGAATCTATGAGAAATACTTGGATCATGTGTTTTTTGTTTTAGACTCACTAACATTTTTTTAACAATTGTATTCTATTTGGAATATTTCGTTGTGCTGTTGAAAATACGAACTTCTGGAAAAGCTGCAGAGCAAGTTCATCTTCTTCAATCATTAATACACTTTGAGAAGGCATTCTAAGCCACAGCAGCTCATCAGATGAGGTAAGTGAAGTGCTGCTTTATTTACATTTTTTCTATAATTGTTTTATTTCTTTGAATTCTGAATTAGTCTAATTTTAAATTTCAATTTAAAATTTGACCTGCGAAACAAAAATTTGAAATTTATCAAGTTAAATTATTTAGTTTTTCTGGTGAGAATAGCCACTGAATCTGCACTCCAATCCTAATTCCTAAATTGACGAACTGCCTTTGATTTTAAGACAACGATATCTTCTCAATGTGGTTCAAATCAAAAGAGACTAGACATCCAAGGAGCTTTCCACGTTTGCCAACAATTAACCGCTCCCCCCTAAACTTTCAAAAACCTTCGTTAGACTGATACATTTTTGAATATTGTGGTTTTCATTTCACAATTTTTTCTTTTGTGGCCATTAAATGGCATCACCACCTCTAAGATTTAAGGGCATGATAAAATGGGAATAATCTTCCAAGAATGATTACTCATTTTTACTTTTGTCACCTTTGAATGCACATCACTGAATAAGGTTTTTTATTAGGCCTGAAAGAGATAGTTTGCTGTGTTTGATTATATCTATTTGTGCATATTTATTACTTTCACTTCTGCTTAAACATACAGTATAGTTTACCAGAGATTAAACATAAAACATGCACATGCAATGCAAGAAAAAAATAACTTTTCCCCTTTAAATTGAGAAAATAGAGGGAGTTTTCATAATACTGAATACCCGAAATACCCAAGACGTCACTCAAAGCCCATATAAGAGGGATGATCTAAAAGTAAGGTCACAAAGCCTGCAGTGAAACATCCATATTTTATTTTATATAACAATTTTATATTTTTGTAGGAAAGGTTGAACATAATGTAACTGATAAGCAAGTTTTGATGTCCTTCGTAAGTCATTAAAAAATATTTCTCTTCCAGATAAAAATATTTAAAGCTTTTTGTTTGGAATGAAAATTACTCCTAAGGTCTTTCTTTTATAAAGGGGGGGGGTAATAAACATTTATTTGATCAATTAAGTCATTTCTTGCATGAAATTTTGAAAATTTTCTTCACACAAAGACTTTTTATTTTGTTAAAGTTGATTTTTTTTTTTTTGTGTGTGTGTGTGTGTGGGGGGGGGGGGGGAAGAGACGGACAGGTGCCTGGGGACGAACGGATCCCCTGGCACCCGCCCTTACTTACATCTACCCTTTTGTAGAAGCCTATATATTTTTTCACATCGTTTAATCCATTTTTTTTTTATTTGCCGCTTATGGCGTCACTGTAAAACCGTTAACCCCCCCCCCCCCAAATAAATAAATAAAATAACGCTATTTTATTTTTACACCATTTAACTAAAATGTCACCAAAATTTCATTTAGAACTAGCAGAACTTGCAATATGAAATGTTTCAAATTAGGCTTTCAAAAGTCCATTCATTGCCCGTTCAAGTGTTAACCATCCTGTTGTGGACTACTTTCCAAAGCTACGCAGGTACACTCCACTCCACAAGTGACGGAAGTTATATTATCTGATCTTCATTGTTAAGGTTGGGAACGGCCCATGTAAGCATTCTGAATAAAACAATGCAACTTGCTGAGATGATTTTCGAGAGATTCAAGGCCTTCTTTGAGCAAGATCAGTACGTAATGGCCAGAGCCCGACGAAGACATTCGGAGGGCCTAGGCCTAGCACTTTTGTAGGGCCCCTGTATAGTCATTTCTTGTTGGTCATACCAGTGATATCCGTATTTCTTTCGCAACTTCACACATAAGGGGGAGGGGAGGGTGCTTTAGCTGCAAACTCTCTTCTGTAAAAAAAGATTTAACTTAAAAGTTCACAACTTTTTAGCATTTAATGTAGAAGTTATGCTTCTGAATCCAATGTTCGTCACGTCAGTGACTACTACTCCATGGTGGAATTCTTGGGGTGTTAATACTGACGTTTCTTTTATGCCTGAATATAGTGTAAACAAACCCTTTTGCTCAGCAGAATGTGTTGTCAAAATGATCGCTTTATCTGTTTTCATTACTGTTAAAAATTTAGCGCATAACACAATTTTTTAGGAATAGAACTTAAACTATTTTAATAATTATTTTGGGGGTCCTAGGCCGTGGCCTAGTTGGCCTGTGCGGTAATCAGGGCCCGGTAATGGCTGCTCTATAGCTAGCTGCGACCTTCGTCAGAGTACCTTCAAAATTGAGCAAACAATCATATTCAGAGAGCAACTAAAGGAAGACAAGCCCAGTGTGTCATGTTCAGGGACATGAAAGTCCCATTTTCGATCGTGTTTCAAATTTTGGCAATCGATTTACTAACACTACGCAAGCATTTTAGATATCAGTGCAACAAGGTTGAAAATATTAAAAAAAATTAAAAATAATAATAATAAATGCTTAAACATATGCCGTATTAATCCGAATATAACGCGAGTCATTTTTTGACTGATTATTTCATGTTAAAAACTATCGCGTTTGGGCTAATCCGGTAATCTTCCGGTAAAAACGAACGAAAACATATAGATTATTTTTAAATTAAATTTTCCTGTTTTGCAAAAACGTAACATCAACCCAAGATGTTTTCTAATGACTTTTCAGAATTTCAAAAATTTCTGGTGCTTATTATATAAAACAGAAAACGAAAACATGTTTTAAATAAAAGTTGAAAATATCGTGTAGCTAAAAAAGTTTTTTTATTCTTTTTAACTTTCAAATATGCAGGCACAGAAATTCCCACATGTACATAAAGAAAAAAAAAAGTATATTAATAGTGACACTGACAATCTACAGTTTTACATACTATGCACATTAATATATACCTACCGTAAAATATCCTACGAGAGCGAAAAAAAAGAAAATAGCTTTAAATATATCACATACACAAAGCAACACAAATAAACAAATAACGCTTTCAAATATTCAAGACAAACAGAATACCACAATAACTAGCGGGGCACCTCAGAAGAAATGGACAGTATTTTCCTAATAAATAATAAATCTTCCTTAAGAAATACGCAATGTTCCTTCAAAAAATAAATAAACAAATCCTTTATCTAAAAGAATAACCCAAAGAAAAAAAAAAAAAGGAAAAGAAAAGAAAAGAAAAAAAATCGTTGAAGTCCTGTTATTCTTTTAACAATAAACAATCGTAAATCCCGTATTTTCTGTAAAAAAAATAACTTAATACAAATAACTTTATTAGAGTACTCTCGGGGCTTTTATTATTTAGATAAGATATAATTAATAAGTGACAGGGGACTATAACTCATTGCTAAAATTATAAACACAGGTTGGTATATCCATTCCATATCCACTTTTTTGCAGTGTCCTATGCATTTCTTGGGGGGAAACATTGCTCTCTAAAGATGCAGAAAAATAAATTGCACTTTAATAATACTTTAACATTTTTAGAGGAGGGAGGGGAAGAATTAAAAGGTACATATAAGACAAGACACAATTCAATACCCTCATAGCACCAACAAATTTAACGATTCAGGTTAAGTAGGGGTACTACGGTGCTGCCGATATGAGCTGTACCATCCTTACCCCCTTTTTTATTTAGTAAGTAGGTTTTTTACCCCCCCCCCTCTCTTTAAAAAAAAACAAAAAAAAAAAAAAAAAAAAAACAACGAAATTATACATTGACGTCATGGATTTGAAAAAAATTAAAATCGTCGTTTCAGAAACTGTACTGTGTACCTCGTTCAAACGGTACACTTACAAGAATTATGAAACTTTTGCGAAATAAATCTTAAATAACACTATTCTGTGGTCTGGAGTTTTGGTAGGTTTTCTCCAGATGTAACGTGAATACGCGTTAGAACCCCTTAGAAAGTCCTCCTACCAAGGCACCTTCCCCCTTGGCAGATCGCCCTAGTGTAACGTTGCCATAATCACACACAAAAACAAATAGCTCGCCTGAGTTGTGTAGTGGTTAGAGAGCCATTCCACCACACTAGGGGTATGTTTCCATTCGATTCACAGCACGGGCTGAAGTGTAATTCCGCCAGTTCCTTCATGGGAAGCAACGCTAGTCTACCTAACAGGTGCCTCCATAATAAAGACACTAATAATTCCGACCTTAGTTGTGGCTAATGCCAATAAACGGCAAGTGCCCGCCATTAAAATCGGGAAAAAAAAAAACCTATTCTGTAAATATAATACTAAACGGCATTTATAATTATTCAGGGCATTTTGAACTGCAGTTTGCATTTTAAATTTTTTCTGAAAATGCTGCATCAGATTATACATGATATACGAGGGGTCAATGCAGACGAAAATTGGGTCCATTTTGCGGCCGCTTCATAAAAATACAATCGATTAAAACAGCCCTTCATTGGCATTTTACCCTATTTTCTAATCTGTTTTATCAGATATTTTAACGAAAAAGTTACTTTAAAAATTGGTATGAAAATTCACAAAAATAAAGTGTTGGAATTCACAAAATTAAGTATTGAAATTCACAAAAAGAAGCAGTTTTCACAAAAATGGAACCCTGCAAAAAATTCGTGGATGGATCCCTGTATGCATTTACTTTTAATATATTTGCAAATAAACATTCTGAATTTGCTTGTTTCAAAAATAAGCGTCCAAGAGCCACGTGACAGCCAGCTTTTTTTGCAAGAGCCTTAAATGGATAATATAAAGCTCTAAACACGTTCAAGCATTTAAATAATTATAAACTCTTCCAAATGGAATGAATGAAATTTCGACATAGTAGAAGAAGAAAAATAGGATTTA
The DNA here is from genome assembly GCA_038373885.1 of Cheiracanthium punctorium. NCBI lineage: Eukaryota > Metazoa > Arthropoda > Arachnida > Araneae > Cheiracanthiidae > Cheiracanthium > Cheiracanthium punctorium. The sequence goes on from JAWZYV010012451.1 coordinate 288,326, forward strand.
GAGACACACCTTTCTTTATTCGTATTGCTTTACCTGCTTAACTGGAAATGGAAAAAAAGTAGTTCTCACTGCAGGGGGAAAAAGAAAAGAAAGAAAAACGCACACCTACGCAAAAGAGAGGAAGATACTACGTCAATCTTGACCAAATTTGAATCGGTAAAAGTGTCACGTTTAAAAGCGAACATTGAGAATTCTTGAAAAAGATGTTTTCCTTTGTTTGCAGCTGCTACTCAAAAGCGAATTATTTTAAAGCATTGTATACATACAGCGACAGGAAGAGGAAAAACAAGAAAGATGAATCATGTCAAAGACATCGATTATAAAACACTTCCCAGTACAATATTTTTGTACAAAATTTGGCGATATATTGAACTTATATCTGGTGAGATCTTCGTTTAGTGGTAAAGGCAAAGCGATATGAAAACTATCTGTCTAAAGAGATTCCTTGGGCGCAGCGCAGGACCTTTTTAAGGGTTTCTGGGCAATATTGAGTATAGACCTTATAAATCTCAGGAGAATCGCCCAAAATTCTAGCACTTTAGATCGACAGCCAAGGGGTAGACCTAAACCCAGGACCTTTAACACTTGTGTGCGGCTTTAGAAATTTAGTTTTAAGAAAAAAAAGGGGGGGCTGTATATGACTATTAATTTAATTTTGTGAGAGCCCGTAAAAGAATTTTATATTTCCATTTAGTAAAAGTAAACAGTAATAAACGTTTTATATACTTGGTGTATTGTGCTTACACTGCCACAGACGGTAATACATAGAAATTCTTTTGAGTATTCCTATAGAAGAACTATAAACGTTACATACACCATTTTTCATAGGGTGTATGGTAGGAAGAGCATATATAAATTTCCTAGTAATCGATGCTTATTACGGCAGTTCGAGCACAACCTTGCTAGAAAATGTTAATAAAAAACAGAAGGTGAAGAATACTTGACTGAATTTTTAAAAAATCACATTCATTTTAAAAGTTTTACATGATAAATTTTGAAAGCACAAGAAAGGTTTTCCGTTTTACATATCTCTAAAGGTCCGCTTTATGAGTACGGTTGGTATTTCGCTGAAGGATGTAAAAACACGTAAACGCTTTTCCATTTTCCTATCCTAAATGATTAAAATTGATTTGCTCAAAATTCTTAGAAGAGAAAAAAAAGACATGCGAATCTTCTTCCTCTTCATGTATTTTTCACAGGCGTAAGCACATATCAGAAAAAGCAATAGTCCAATATATCAGTCACCCCGATTAATTATGAACAATATTACAAGATTTTTTTTTTTATGTACATTTATAAAATTTATTTTCACAGCTAACAAAAATCTCTGCATGGAATACAAAAATGCACTTAATAAAACTATAAATGGAGAGTTGTTGATAATATGTGAATGGTGAAAGTTCTTAAAACATTTCTCACAAACCCAGGAACATAATTATATCCAGTGTTCTGACCTCATGACCCCAAATGTTTGCAAATGTTCTGGAGGTATTTTGCCCAAATTTGGCAGACCACGATAAAATGCAAAAAAGATATAAAAAATTAATTAACCAGCATAATCTTTATTATTCATTTATGATAAAACATTAAACTTAATTATTTAAAACCACGGCACACATTCAGAATTTGCAATTCTGCGAATGACTTTTGAAGCCAGATATTGTGCCATTTATGCGGATGTACTGTCAACGAAATGTTTATGGTAATGTGGCCCAGACGTTGCGACTGTGGCTACTTTTAACAGCCTGTGAACATATTTATGGCCAGGTGGTTCACCACTGAAATAAAGGTCACCTCGCTTTAATAAGTTTTTTTTTTTAAACCTTTTTGGTTTAAAAAAAAAGGGGGGGGGGGAAATATCGATAAGCTGTCAAGTCAAATATCAGTTTTTACCAACTTACTTATTTTTTTATCAACTATATTACTAACTTTTTAGTTTTGCCAACTGGATTTGCCTAATTTTGTCAAGTGTATCAGAAACAAAGTAAATTATCGTTTTCGTTAATTTTTTTGCCAGGTTTAACAGAATTTTGCAAGTGTTAGGGGGGAGGAGACACCCCCTTACGCTCCCCCCCCCCAGGAAGGCCCTGTGCTCTGGCAATGAAAAGGATGGCCCTTTATGTACAAGGAGACATCTATGTCGGCCAAGTCTTAGCTCTTGTCTCAGTAGAAATGACTGCCAGATTTAAAACTAATTAAAGAAACATTTATTCATTAAAACGCTTTCCCTCAAAAAATAGGTCGGTGTATACATTTAATCATTATAAACACTTGATTAAATGTATACACGGACGTGTTTGGCGTGTGAAGCATGCACACAAGGAGCAAATTACATTTTTTAAAAGCACACACTGGCATTCGAATATGAAGAAATAATCCAGATAAATCGCTTCCGGTTGTACCGTTCTCTTCACCTCATTTTTCAAAACTCCCGGAGTTTGGAAATATGCCAAAAGAAAAAAAAAAAAGAAGAGGATAACACATTTTACGATGCTTTATTTATTCAGTTTACCGAGTCTGCATCTCAATCTAAAAGCGGTAACTAGTATAACGCTTAAAAAGACTGGTTACTGATAAGACATTTTAAACTGAACTTACACACACGTATTAAACAACACAACCTCTCATCATCGAGGGCGTGAAACATAGCATTACGTGCTTGTATGCACCATTCTTCATTTTAATTTTTCTTTAAACAATCAAAGAATGATTATAGTTTTCAAAAGCGTCTCCCCCCCTCCCCCTTTGTTAAAGGGCAAACCCTTCCTTGGATTAATTTATCTAATTTTAGAAAGTTACAAAGGCAAAATCATTCAAATTTTGGCACGGAGGCATGGAATTTGAGCGAAAATAATATTTTAAGGATTTTTTGAAACAGTAGAATATTTTCTTCAACTACAAAGTTCTTCAGTTCTTAATGCACACACACACAGTCAAGACTTTTTTTGTTGTGTGTGTGTATGTGCGAGTGCGAATAAGTTAAAAAAAAATAATAAATATCTATGAAGACAATGTTTGAATGCAATTTTCTTCATTAGAGTAAGTGAACATTGCACTATTAAGGCAAACCTAGATGATGGGGTATCTACCTAGAAGAGTGTGTGTCTTCGTTGAAGAACTCTCCAAGAAGTTCTAATGCATATTCCCATTACAACTGGAGAAAACCACCCAAAACTCCACAGTATTAGAAGATGAACAGCCATGCAATAGGACAGAATCCTGGACCTTTACATACCATGTTCAGCATGGCCATGGTACAATCCCTTCCACAGACTGAGATGCTACAATATTTTATCAAATTGTACTTAATATTGTCCATGCCCATATTTTCCCTATTTTGCAAGGATTATGAAACTTTTTAAAATTCTAAAAAAAAAAAAAAAAAAAAAAAAAACTGAACACTCACTTTTTCTGACCATTTAGAAATTGTGAACAATCAGTGCTCTGTGGACTACCAGCTGGGAACCACTCTTTTAAAGCATATTTTAGAGATATTTGGTTATTTCAAACAAAACAAAATTAATAAATGTTATTAAGGATCATAAAATAAAATTAATAAATGCTTTCCATCAAAAATAGCGTCTGTGTCATTTATAGTTCCTCTACAGGTGCAATTCAAAAGAATTCCAATATTTAAAAAAAGTATCCATTTCCTCTGAAATATATTTCGGCCATCTTCAGTCCTCGTTCTACATGAATTCATGAAACAAATTTCTGGGGGAAATGGCTACTTTTTATTTTTTATCCTTTGCATTTCATTTTCAATTATTTTAATTAATTCCACTGTGGTCTATAGCAGTTTATCATATTAATCGATTTCAAGCACCATTCAGTAAGTAAAAACGATTGTGCCTGGTTACTCTTCAGAAAGTAAATAACAATATAAAGCTCTTTTACAGGGTCTCATAAAAACAGATTATTAGAATTACACTACAGATGCTTTGAGATTATCCCAAAAATTTTGTTAAGTTCGACATTGCTGTATTGTCCAATTTGGTGCAATTGGACCAAATTGAACAATTACGAAAGTGTTTTATAATCAATGCGTTTGTAATGATTTATCTTTCTTGTTTATAATACCAGGGGTCGACCCAGGAATTTCTTCTAGAGTCCCATTATTGTGAATTTCAATTTCAACATCTATTTTTGGGAATTCTCGCACTAATTTTTGTAAAAATCACCTATTTCATTAAAAAATTTAGAAAAATTAATTTAAATATGGGGTAAAGTGCCAATAAAGGGATCATTTTAACGGATTGTAACTTCGTGAAGGAGCCACAGAATGGGCCTGATTTTCATCTGCATCAGTCCTTAGATATATCAAAAAAATTAAGGATTCGTTGCAAAAAGGAGGTAACTTCAACGATTTAAGTTTGCAGAAATCTGTATAAAACCTTTTTGGATTCAACAGAAAATAATGAGGCAGGCAGCTCCATTTCATGTGTAGTGCAAGAACTAATGACTAGAGCTTCATCTTTTTTGGCACTGCACAACTTTTTTTTTTACACCAAGATAGTGCATTAACTCATCCCCCCCCCCCCCCAGCAAACCCCTTCAATTACATTTCTCATTTGACAGAAGATTTTTATTGATAGTGTTGAATTCGCAGATGAATATAATTCCTTCACTTTTAAAGATACAGATTTTTAAAATTTCCTTTATGAACTGAAAATAATTTTTGCCTTATTGTCCAAATTTGTCTAAAAGAGTTGACATTTAAAAGGGTTATTTTTGAAAATTAAATGGTAATGTAGTCTTATTTTAAATGTTTTAGCAATTTAAATTGATATTTAATGCTGTAAAAAATATAAGCATGTTTCAATCTTAGAGATATCCTGGATTACAAATCCTGCTAAAAACTGTCATGAGACTTCAAAATACAAACTGTCAATTAAAAATAATAATTAAAAAAAGTTATTTCAAAATGTTGGTTTTAGTTGGGAAAAAAAAAGTTTCAAGTTTCTGTGTTGCATGCGATATGGAATGGCTCAGCATAGTGTTAAAATTGTGCAGTAGAAAATACTATTATCTAAGTAGTACTAATATAAACAAATTTAAGTGCTGTATTTTAAAACTGGTTAAAGAGCCTCTTAGTATACAGTGAAGCACCATTTATATGTTTTTCAGAATGGTACCGGCAAAATCCATTGGATTTTAATAATTTCATTTATACGTTTTCCAAAAATCGAAAATTTCATTTATATATTTTCCTGAAATCAAAAACTTCATTAATAATTTTTTCTTTTCTTTTTTTTAAAACTGAAACGGAGAGAAAAACTCTGACTGTTTGAGCCTCGTCAGGGGGAGATCCCCTTGATCCTGAAACCCCCTAATTTTTTCAGTTTCATTATTGCCATATTAAAACGATATTAATTGACTTGTCATTTTATTGCTCATCTTTCGCCAGGTAAACCTATGTTGAAATTTTTATGAGTGTAACCTATTTAATAGAAAAATACATGTGATGCATATTCTACAGCTTACGAAATATTGTAACAATAGATTAAAGCTGTTGTGAACTAATAGTATTTAAATACATGTAAAATTATGTCGCATACTTTTATGTCACATTTTTGGGAACACATTTTTAAATAAAGGATGTTGAGAGATAAAATGACAGTCATTAATATGTGGTGCAAGTTTTCAACAAACCTTGACAAGTTCTAATTTTAGGAAAGAATACCTAATTTTTGGCAATTTAAATGATAGTTACACAAGCACTTTAAACTTTTACAATGGCTGTTTTGGAGTGCACAGGTGCACTCCGAAACAGCCACATTGCCGAAAATTACAATATATTTTGTACATGGGGAATGAATATGAATACAAGTACTAGCTGTACATTAAATTCAAATACAACTGTTAGTATTAAGCACCTATTGGTGTATTTTGATTTAAATCAGATTTTTTATTGCTGGTTATTAACGAAAATATACGTACTTTTGAGAATTTTGTCTATACGTTTTTCCCATTTATACATTTCTCCCCCTAGTTTCTTGAAAAACGTATAAACGGCGCTTCATTGTATTTAGTTTTTGTCAAGCTAGATGTTAAGAAAATGATTCTGGACAAAATACCTGCAGAACATTTGCAATTGCTTTAGGTCATGTTGCAGAACACTGAATAATAATTCTCTTTCTGGACTAAAGCGTGTGATAATCAGGAAATATGCTCAGCCTATAATATCTATCTACATGATTCACTTTCTTAAATTTAGTAAGTGGGAAATAGTGTTCAAATTATTCTAATAAACCATCAGTCAATAAGTATCTGATTCTATAAAAGAGACTTTTGATTAGATTGAAAAAATAAATGTAATGTACTACATTAAAATTTAATAAAGTTTTGAGACTGAAACTTGTAGATTCAAGTTCAGATTATTTTAATTGCTTGTTTTGAGTTTAATTGATAAAAACTTTTAGATAATATACTTAATGCTACTGTCTTAAAATGTTGACAGTTTATACTTCATTTACATAGAATGCAAAAAATTTATCAGACAAAAAACATAATATCACAAAAATAAATATTCACTATATTATGATTAAAAGTATGGCGGAAAATGCTAACTATGATATTATCTGACAATGTAGTTTTGATGCATCTGACATTTGTATTTGTTGAATCCTAATGGAACATGTGTTTAAAAACTTTTGAAATCTATCACATTTATTTTGAAATATATAATACACAAAACTATTCTTTTAAACTTGCAAAAAATTAATTTTGGGGTTTTTAGTTATAATTCAAAAGAGAAATTAGGCTAATAATAAATTATGCTATTAAGGTGACTGGGCTGATACCTTCAAACCAAAACAACTTATTTCTCTGAAAAACTTCAGTTTTTACATATCACATACAAATAATTGGAAAATTTAGAGTGTTTTCGAAATATCACCTTATTACCGTAAAATTTTATTTTTAACCAGCAAGTTTATAATGCAGTCATGAAAAAGAAAATGCATACAGTTTAAAGTTGAAATAAGCAACGTAAATTAACAGAATAAATAACCGAAGGAAAAAATAAATGTTTCACAGAAAAGAATGGAAAACTCATTTAGTACAGATATTGAAAATTAGACAAATTAAACTTAATATACAAATTAAACTTAATAACAGCTTTTTTATCCTATAAACTATACAAACAATACCTTTTTCGAGGCGAAGATGAAAACGATTGATCTGTGATCATTGAAGATTCACGAGAATGTCTGTGAGAGCAAGCACTTCTCAAAACCATGGGGCATGACGATGATTTTGAACAAATATTGGCGTCTCCGACACAACATACTTTATTCATGTTTAATGAGCACTTTAATAAACTTCCAATCAAAGTACTGACAACAAACTTTGAAGTAAAACATTTGGCAAAAGCGTCACACAATGCACACCCACACTAAGGTATTCTAAAAATATCTGTGAGTAAAGTTGTAAATTTAAATGAGAAATACATATAAACAAACCAGATCAACGGATGGACCAGACGAGTTTCAGTTAATGAGTTGAAGTTAGTAGTAAACAAGAACTACGGAGGTGTATAGCGGAAGATGGATTTTTTCATTTCTATATAAGTCTTTTAACTTTATTTTAATGCATTTAAGCAGTCAATTTGTATCCAATCCACAAACGTCCCACACCTCATTACATAAGTTTCGATCAGCAGACGCTAGCTTTGGACAAGCCTAGCAACCTAGGAACAACACTTTCTGCGTGACAAGCAATTTTCTTAATATGGGAATGGATGGGAAGGAAACGCAACCGAAGAAACAGAAACCGATTTTGAAAACCAGACGAAAAAGATAAATCATCAGATTTTTGAATGTAGAATTAGGGACAAATCAGAGTAGTGTTCCCAATTTTTGTTTCAAAATTGTGAACATTTTGTGAATTCAATAAAATATCTTAAATAAATTTCTATATATTCATACCCTCCAACATTGGCCTTCACCTCATCAGTAGCACTTAAGCGATATTGCCGGGGGGGGGGGGGGTTAGGGAGTCATAACCCCCCCCATGAGGAATTTTTTGCCATACAAAATGTATATTCATCACTCCCTTATCACAAACACCTATACATATATATGAGTTGAAGTAGTCATAACCTCCCGCTTTTTAGAGGTTTTCTCAACACAGGATGTCTACCAAATTTCTGAAAGCCAATTTCCTGACTTTTGGGAGGTCCCTCGAAAAAAATTCCTGACCAATGCATTTTACTTAGGGAAATTGCACAATGCTTGTCTTTATATTTGCATATTTTGTACAACTTCTTTAAATCAATTTTGACTAAAGTATACAGGATTAACATACCTGCCAACCTCCTTAAGCCAAAAGTAGGAAGACACGGTTTGAAAAAACAGAAGATTTTACAAAAAATCAGAAGATAATTTTTAAAAATAAGAAATAATAACAGAAGACTGTTTTCCCAGTGTATGATCATTTCTCATTATTTTTTTTATATCAGTATTGTATAGAAATAAAAACAAAATTAAATAGTAATAGAAAAGAGCTTATGTGAATTTTTTATGTAAAATGAAAATAGATGCAGTATTTTCACAAAGTATGTTGAAATCAAATCCATTAAATAAATGGAATCTATTATATAAATGAAATCATTAAATAAATAGAAATTTGACTTAATTTTTAACCAAAGTATGTTGAAAAATAAACAGATTAAAAATTTGTTTAGCTGATTCAAAGTAGCTTTTTTAGCTTTTACTAATAGTTCATCAGAAAAATTATTTTCAAGCTTTTAGTTTTCAACACTACAAATTCCCCAATGAATCTCTGAGAGAGGAACAAAATGAAGTTGTCTTTAACTATCGAGATGGTTACCTTAATAAATTACTTTGAAATAGATTTATTAATTTACAATCTTTTTTTTTTTTTTTGCATAGATTGATACAATTAAATATATCGACTAAAAATTTAAAAAAACAGAAGATTTTATCTTCTGGCAGAAGACCGGAAGATAGCTTAAAAAAACTGAAGTCTTCTGTCAAAACCAGAAGTGTTGGCAAGTATGGATTAAGCTTTCATCAATTGAGAAACAGAAGTAGTTGCACTTTCTGATAGAATTAACTAACTGTTCTTGGAAACACAGTCCTAAGATATAAGTTACCAAGTAAGCTAATTTGTCTTTTACCCTCACGTCACGATTGATGAGTCCCCCATTTTCCCCTCCTCACACAAACACATCGCTTGATGCTTTCGCGGTCCGAAAAATGCGTCGCAGCTGCTTTCGGTTTCCAGTCTGACAATTAGAGAGAAAGTGTAGAAAAAACAAAGACACGGGGAAAAAAATTGATTCTTTTGGTGAATTTTCCGGACCCATATACCCTGTACCAGCAACATCATTATTAGATGTTTTTTTCAATATCAGTAGTACTATCCCGTTTTAAAAAACGATCCATGTGAACAAAGAAAACAACGTGCGCTGCACTTTCCTTCCACAAATGAGCTAAGCTTACATCCAAACACAGGACGGAGCAAGATAAGGTGGCGGGAAATGCGAGAGGAGACGTGACGTAGCAAGAGAAGGAGCAGCAACAGCATCCCCCCCCCTCCCACGCACACCACACTTTCGCCGACACAAGTTCGCTCACGGCTGCCGGCGCCGAGGGAGAATGTTGAATTCCCTTCTTTCATGATCGGCGCCGACACACAGGAGTGTTGACTCACAACAAAGCAGCTAGGGTTGCAAACCGCACCTCCGTGCAGGCATAATGCCCTAAAAAAAGTAAACATTTGCTCAATTCCGTAGTTTTTTCGTACCATCCGTAGCTCCGTAGTTCATGCTACTTATCCGTATAAACTACGGATAATCCGTAGCAGTTGGAGGGTATGTATATTCAAAGATTATTAACAGGAGCAACTCTAGGGGACGTGGCGTCTCCCTTGAAACGTAAAAAAGGTGCCCCTTTCGTGTTCTACTTAGTTTTCGAGTTCCAAATGGTTCCCCTTTGAAGACGGTGCACCGATGCGATGCTTACCTGATTATTAATATTCATAAATTGAAAGAAACATGATGATATTTAAAAAATTTTGGGAGGAAATAACTATAATTAAACTTTTGTCCTCAATTTGTTTAACATTGTGTGATAAATTGAAAAAAAATCTTGAAATTAGAAACTGTCTCCGCAAGGCCGTACCGAGGGGGGGGGGACTAGGGGGTCCGCGCCCTCGAAATTTAAAATTTTGTTAACAAAACAATAATAATGAATCCTTTTGCCCCCCCCCCGGGAATTTTTTTCTGTGTACGGCCTTATGTGTCTCCGAAAATTGGGGACGTTTGGTCACCTTACAAATAAATCGATTATAAGACAATTATAATCTCTCACAGTCTTTGTGTCAAATTTGATGGTGTCAGTCGTCAAAACTGGCAAAACTTTGGGCGTAGCCTCATAAAGCTATATCACAAAGTAATTTTGCAAAATCCTGTAAAAGAATTTTCAATGTCATTTCCATCCTATAAATGAAGAGTAGGCTGTTATAAACGTATACTGACTGCATTGTACCTGAAATGGATTAATTTCTATAAACTGTAGACCATAAGTATTGGAATTCTGTTGGGTCCTCCTGTATGGAATTACTAGCGGCTACCCGCGACTTCGTCCGAGGTCCCGAGAGAAACTAAGCATGCGTGAATAACAAATATGTTTTCGACTAAAGAAACTGCATTTAAATATTATTTGCCTTTTTACTTATTTTAAATGAAGTATAATGCATGGTAGTATACTTCATTTAAAATAAGAAAGTATGCAGAATTACTAAATTTAGATTTTTTTTTCAGGCCTTTGGCGAATACAGACAGTTACGACAGTATTTGCGAACTGTTTTGAGTATTCTTGTAAAAGAAATATTTATGCTATATGCATGAATTTTAGCCTATGTTAATCAGGAATAGTGCAGTTAGCGAAAAAGTTTTAGAATCGGTTCTGTAGTTAAAGAGATGCCCATAGAGCGTAATGCATTAGAATTATTTTGAGTGTTCCTGTAAAGGAACTATTTGCGCTACATGCATGAATTTTAGAATATAAAACTCAAGAATAGTGTAGCTTACTGTCAGTAGAAAAAAGTTTTGGAATCGGTTCAGTACTTACAGAGATACACATAGAGCGTAATGTAATTCTTATGAGTATCCCTGTAAAAGAACTATTTGTGATATATGCATAAAAGGTAGCCTATAGCACTCAGGGTTCCCCCGGTGTCTAAGAGGTTCTGCTCTCAAAACTGGAAGGCGGGAGGTGCAAGGTTCAAACTCCCGTCGCACCTGTCGACCTAGCCACTCGCAGTTTTCCGTGTTTTTTTCAAAAACCTCGCGAAAATACGGGCTAGGATCCCTTAGAAAATTCCACTCAGAGGAATTCCCCATATAGGCCCAGGACCCTATAAGGCCTAGGACCATATAGGCCTAGGACTTTCAATCAGTGAAAAAAGTTTTAAAATCGGTTTAGTAGCTGCAAAATTTCCATAGAGCGCAATGCATTAGCATTATTTCGAGTGTCTTTGTAAAAGAATTATTTATGCTATATGCTTAAAAGGTTGCTTGTATGTTAATCCAGGGCATAAGCTATCTTCATTACAAATTTTTCCAACCATTTTTGTGTGATTTAGTCAAAAACATCCAAACACATAAACGTACACATTTATATTATTGGTAGGATTTGGAAATTTACGAACTTTAAAAAACACATCTGGATTTTTCTTGGTACTTACGTATTATCCCAGCGGTCATTCCCGCTAAATTGTTTTATCGTCAAATGGGTTGCCAAACTGTTGCCAATCGTATTCAAAACCATTAATAATTTCATGTGCCCGGCATTTATCTCGGCAAAAAATCGCTTGTCTTGGCGGACCGCCGGGATAATACGTAAGTACCCTTTTCTTTACTTATGCTTTTTAATTTGGCGTAAAATGAACATAATTTCCATGTTTTTCAAATGCATGTGATTTTGCAAATAGAATTTCTGCTTTATTTCAAAAGCATCAATCATTTTGTGCTGGCGATAAAACGGTTTTTAATTAATAGTTAGAAAAGTACTTAAATTTTAAAACTCTAAGCCCCCTATAAAACCCTATAAGGCCTAGGACCATATAGGCCTAGGACTTTCAATCAGTGAAAAAAGTTTTAAAATCGGTTTAGTAGCTGCAAAATTTCCATAGAGCGCAATGCATTAGCATTATTTCGAGTGTCTTTGTAAAAGAATTATTTATGCTATATGCTTAAAAGGTTGCTTGTATGTTAATCCAGGGCATAAGCTATTTTCATTACAAATTTTTGCAAATCCGTTCAACCAATTTTGTATGATTCAGTCAAAAACACACAGACATACACATTTATATTACTGGTAGGATTTGGAAATTTATAAACTTTAAGAAACACATCTGGACTTTTCTTGGTACTACTTACGTATTATCCCGGCGGTCATTCCCGCCAAACTGTTGCCAATCGTATTCAAAACCATTAATAATTTCATGTGCCCGGCATTTATCTCGGCAAAAAATCGCTTGTCTTGGCGGACCGCCGGGATAATACGTAAGTACCCTTTTCTTTACTTATGCTTTTTAATTTGGAGTAAAATCAACATAATTTCCATGTTTTTCAAATGCATGTGATTTTGCAAATAGAATTTCTGCTTTATTTCAAAAGCATAAATCATTTTGTGCGGGCGATAAATCGGCTTTTAATTAATATCTTGAAAAGTAGTTAAAATTTCAAAATTTTGAGCCTCAAGTGCACTTTACCGAAGTTATGGGCCCAGTCATGCTCAGATTTTCAAAACTCTGATTTCTGTAGATTTGTCTTGAGAACATTCATTTTTATTATTAAAGATAGATAGATTTGGCATAAAACTGGCTTAATTTCCGTGGTATTTAATGTTTTTCAGATGCACGCGCGCTTATTTATTGAAGAAATAGCATTCTTGTTAGCTCAAAACATGAATCATTTGATACGGGCGAAACTCGCCGAATCATTTGATACGGGCGAAACTCGCCAACCATGGCAATGTAAAAACGGTTTTTAATTAATAATTAAAAAAGTAATTAAAAATCTAAAATTCTAATTAGCCTATAACCAACTCCAGGGTCCCCTCTATATCTAAACCAAAATGCATCCTAATCAATTCAGCGGTTTAAGCGTGAAAGCGTCATAAACAAACAAACTCACTTTCGCATTTATAATATTAGTTAGGATACAGAATTATAATTGCCATATACAGAGAGCATTGTTTTGTAATACTTAACACATATCAGTTTTGTTTGGTTAAAAAAACTATTATTCTGTAAAATACACAATATGACTGCGCATAGAGGGTAATGTATTGGAATTCTTTTGGGTAATCCTGTATAGGAATTATGAATGCTACATACACAATTTTCAATACGGTTCATGGTATAGTACGTGGGAAGAATACATACAAATTTCGTAGCAATCGTTACACATTTACATTAAACAGAGCACGGAGGCACACAATCGGAAATCTTTAGAACTTTGTAGGAAAGTCGAAGTGATAAAAAAGGTATAAAATTCATTGGAAAAAAAAAATTAAGAAAAGAGAAGATTTTTATCCCTTCAAATGCCATATTTTCCCCCCAAATAGCATTACATGTAAAGCTAGCGGGATAAAACAATTCTCGTTTTATCAGTTACTTAGTTTTTTATCAGTTAAAATCCGCGGAAGAAAATTAATATAAAAATATACTACATCTACATGCAGAAAATAATAAAGGTAACAAATTTATTTATTTTTTAACAGAGTACTAGTGGTGTTAACTTAAACTTATTTAACAGGAAGTTTTTGTCTGCCTTTTGAAAAGTTCCCAGGCTTTTCAGTGAATATATCCGGGCTTTCTATGGAATAACTCACAATTTAATTAAATAAATTCGGTATTTACCTTTCTATAGCACGGACTTAGCTCTTATTAGGCGTGAAAGTATCATCAATGGAGCCCCTTTAATATAAAATTATGGTTTATTCATATCAAATACGTTGTTGAGAGGGGGGGGGGGTCAAAATTTGAATTTTAAAACAGAATCATGCTTTTTTGGGGAGAAATTCTCTCTTTTCTACTTTTTTGGGCCCTTCCACAATTTTTTTTTTTTCCTGACTGCGTGCCTGATTCCTGCAATAGCCCTGCACAGCTCAGAAAACGAGCAATTTTTTTTTTTTTTTTTTTTTTTTTGTGTGTGTGTGTGCATGTTTTCCCGATTATATAATCATTTGCGAAAGAAAGATATTGTAACGGACACTGCCAAGAAAGTAAAAAAGTTACTGGCAACCCCAAAGGGAGAGAGAGTCCCTCTCGAGCAGCAGAGAGAAAAGGATGCTGAGATGATGGGCTCCAAGAGAAATTTTTCCCTTGTGATACCAAAGGCGTTCGCTCGGTTATTTAAAGTGTAAATATGTGTATTTTTGTGTCGTCTGTGTGTAAATATCAGCCATGTTAACAAAGAATATAGAAACAAATAAAGTTAAGCAAACTATATTGTTTGTGTGGCTGCTTTCCTTCAGCTTCTGAACGGGGCGATACGTTACAATATTTAAGTCTAAAATAAATTTCGCGAATTGATTTTAAAGAAAAAAAAAAGTGCACTCATTTAAACATCGATGAACCCAAGAATCAGTATACGTTCAATCCATTGATGGACAATGTTTATATGTTCCATTTTCGACCGCAGATATATTTAACTTAAAACTTTGAAAATGCATTTCACGAAACTTTATTTCAGAATTTAGACATTTAAGTTTTATTGATAAAATTTTTTATTAGAAACCAGCTGTGTAGTCCTAGAAAAAAGGTGTGTGTGTGTGTGTGGGGGGGGGTTAGCCCACTTAATAAGTTTAACTTAAAAGTGTGTAATTAGTTAAATGTAATTTTCTGTTTATCTCAGTTGCCACTGTAAAAGTGATTGGGATTTCCTTTTGGTTTCGTACTTTCTTGGTTTCAACTCCAAAGGTATTGGGAGTTTTCCAACATGTGTGTCCTAAAAGGCTCCTTATGGTTTTTCTTCGGATGCAGACAGTGTCGCAACTAGAGATTACGTCACATGGGGCAAACCTTAATTTTGGCGACCTTTTCGAAGGGGGGCAGTATAGAAATGGCTAGCAATTATGTTGGCTACATGTTATGAGAAAATGATGGCCTTAACGTTAGGCATAACCAATAACTAACGGTTGGATAGCAGTAACTCAACGTCCCGAATCTACGTTTTTCCTGAATTCCACAATTCAGGATTTTTTATTTTATTTATCTTTGAATTACAAATATAATCTCTATTACCAAAAGCAAAATTATTCAATTCACAGAGAAATTATTTAATGAGATCTCTGAAAGGGTTTTTTAAAAAATGAGATGGTGCGAGACATATAATAGGGACAGTAGAACAACGTCCCTTGTCCCTTCAATGGAAGAAACTTGTGTTTCTTGAAATTTGAAGCAAAGTTATGTTTCGAGACGAAAAAACACCCATACAATGGTATAAATTTGCCGGTCATGTCGGAAGGAAATAGTAATGCGTCCCAGAATCTGATTTAAGGCTGAAGTTCGAAGAAACGTAACCTACTTTGAAGGTTATGGGTTTTTATAAATTGGGACAACAACAACAACAAAAAGTAATTGTGCAAGGAACCAGAAAAAATTCAGGAAGATTCTTTATAGCGGTATTACACACTGAAAATTGAGAAAAAACAGCAACAACAAAGAGAATTTATAAAATTTCTAAGAAAAAATCATAAAAATGGAATAGCAGCAAAAGTTTCCGATTTTTAAGAATTTTTTCTAAAAGTTTCGTTAAGCGATACAGATCAAACTTTTCAAGCCTCGTACATGAATGGTTTATTTCTATTTACAGGAATCGATCCAGGATTTTTTTCCAAGGTCCTATTTTTGTGAAAATTGCTTATTTTGTGAATTTCACTACTAAATTTTTGTGAATTTCAAACTCTTTTTTTGTAAATTTTCATATCAATTTTTAATAAAAGTAATTTGTTTTAATAAAACTAAAAGTTAAAAAAATTAATTGATAAAACAGATTAAAATGCAGGGTAGAATGTAAAAAAAATGGTAGTTTTAATCGATTGTGTTTTTTTGAAGGGGCCGGTTTAATCGATTGTAATTTTGTGAAGGGCCGTTTTTTAATCGATTATAATTTTGCGAAGGGACTGACGGACTGGTTGAAGTACGGTATTAATGGAGCACCTTTGCGAGAGCCGCTTATCTCCAGTATGATGGTAAAAATCATGTGGTACATTATCTTAAGGTAGGGGGCCGCAAAACTCATACAGTTTTCGTCTGCATCAATCCCTGATTTATGTACCAATCTATATTTTTGTATGCAGGGTTGCGCAATTGCTGCGTTCTACAGGAGCATTTAAAGAACCGTTTTGGGAAGCAACACAGGGGTCGATCCAGGAATTTTTTCTAGGGCCCCATTCTTATGAAAACTTTAATTTGAGAATTCTAATATCAATTTTTGTGAATTTCAACATTTATTTTCCTGAGTTTTTACACCAATTTTTGTAAAAATCATTAAAAAAAATCATTTTTAAAACATTAAAATATACGGTAAAATGCCAATGAAGGAATGAAAAACATTCTAAAAAATTGGTGTTAAAAGATGAAATAGTGGGGTTCCCACTATTCTGCGAGACAGAGTGCTGGTGGCTGAAGAAGGCCGAGGATTTTTTCGGCCGAAACAATCGTCCCTATTGATAAGTACCTTTTTTGTGTGATATTATACAATTTTTTAAAATTTCATGATAAAATGAAGGGTTATTTTAATCGACTGCATTTTTGTGAAGGGGCCGAAAAACGGACCCAAATTTCATCTGCATAGATCCCTGTATCATTGGTCGAAAAAGAAAAGTCTTCTTTTTTGCGCAATTTCATTGGTGAGACAGAATAGGTTAAACATGGGTTCAAGATTAAAAATGAGCGGTTTAAGGGAAAAAAAAAAAGAATGACCCATGTCTGATAACATGCCTACATGCCTCGTCCTACTTATCGTTCCTCGAATGAAACTCTTTCGGATCCACCAACGAAGAATCCTTTATTAAAAAATGCCAGTATAGCATAAAGTTAACAAATACAGTAAAACCCCCTTAAGAAGTTTTCCAAGGGCATGGAAGGCAAAAACTTCTTAAACGGGAACCTAAAGTTCTAAAATAAAAGACGATAATTTTAGTACAGTTTTTTTTAAACATTAGTGCTAAAATTAAAAAATTTAAATTGTTTTGCACACTTACAGAATTAGTTAATAATATAAAACAACATAATTATTTTAGAATCTAGTTATTAAACTTAAGAATTTTCCCTTTAAGTATCATCAGAATTGATTTCAAAGAAAAAAATCGGTTAATTTTTTTGTCTTTTATCGGTAGTCTCAAATTGATAATAATCCAGTAGTTTTAAATTTTTAAAAACTTCTTCAGGTATATTTTCAGCACTGTCTATAAAACGGTGGACTGCTTTTAGAACTTTTATAGCGTCCTTTGAACTTCACAAATGCAAAGAGAGAAAAAAAAGTAATAATCCATTGGCAGATGTGTGTACTGAAAGTAAACTTGGAAGTGAAAAAATAACATTTTAAGCGGGAAATAACTTACAATGAGATTTTTTAAACGCGTTAATTGTAAAATTGCAGGAATAAGGAAAAAATGGGTTCCAAATATATCACCTTTTTAAACCAGGTGTCGACGCAGACGGAAATTGAGACCGCTTTACGGCCCTTCACAAAATTACAATCAATTATTAAAACGGTCCCTTTGCAACACTACAATCGATTAAGACGGCCCCATTTACAAAATACAATCGATTAAAACATACTTTTACTGCATTTTACCCGACATTTTATCAATTATATTGACACAAAAAAATCTGATGTGTCCAACACATGACTTCCTTGCACGTCCATTAGATCAAAAATATTTTCGACGCACTTCCTCTAAATTTATTTGTTTGAAAGAGATAAAATATCAATAATAGTAAGGTTCAGCAATTTCTAGCCAAATATTTCGATATCGCCAAGCTGAGTTCAATTTGAAAGATTTCCTTCTGACACTTTATTTGGCGATATTTCACCAAAAGCCGACAAACTTGAGATAGTCAGCGAGATTTTGGGGATAGCCAAAGTAGTCAGTGAGCACAGACCTTCAATGAATTGAATGCATCTATACACCTCAATGTATTCAAAGTCATTTGGCTCACCATGTAAATAAATTCTCAGTCGATTGCTGTCAAAAAAGATATTGAAAACAGTTAGATATTACAATAGTTCTAAATACAAAGTTAAAAAAATCTACGGGTTAAAGTTTTAGAGTTATACAAAATAGGAAATAATTTTTGGCGCCAAATTTGGCGATATTTCGGCGAAACTCGTCAATGTCGACGACATTTGGCGAGATTTTAAGCATAAACCAAACAATGACAGATTATCGCCAAATTTGGCGATATTTCGCCAAAACTCGCCAAGAACGATGACAAATGGCGATACTTTGGGCACGGACGAAATGACTGACTATCGCCAAATTTGGCGATATTTCGCCAAAACTCGCCAAGGTCGAGGACAGACGGCGAGATTTTGGGCATGTACCAAACAATGACTGTCTACAGTTGTGTTATAATGAAGTTGTCCATAGACATTAAGGTACTGAAATTCTTTTCGGTGGTCCTGTAAATAAACTCTCCAGTAGATTGGAACCAAAAATCGAGATGCACAACTAGATGTTACAACATTCTTATATATGAAATTTCATAATAGTTTTTGAGATTTGAGAGTTAAATATGCACACACGTACACCAAAAGTCGCCAAGCTTGGCGACTTTTGGCATAGTTCTTGAGGGAGGCACGTGACCGTGGTCGGACCATTACCTAACTTATGTGGTAGGACGGTATTGTGCTTGAAATGGATGAATGCCCCTAAAATTACTATTGACCGTAATGTATTGGAAATCTTTTGAGTGTTCCTGTAGCAGAACTATAAATGATAAAGACACTTTTTTTAATAGAGAAATTCATTTAACTCTTTACAGCATATATCACTTCTGAGTCGTTTGAAATAGCCCAATACCTCTAAAAAACGCTTTGATGAATTTCGGCCCATAGAGCGTAATGTATTTCGAATCTTTTGGGCGGTCCTGTAGATAAACTATTCAGTCGAATGGAACCGAAAGGGGAGGTGCACAACTAGATGTTACAACAATCTTAAATATAAAGTTTCAACATTCAACGCCTAACAGTTTTTGAGATATGCGAGTTTAATGAATTTCGGCCCATTGAGTGTAATGTTTTTCGAATGTTTTGGGCAGTCCTGTAGATAAACTATCCAGTCGAATGGAACCAAAAGGGGAGGTGCACAACTAGATGTTACAACTATCCAAAATATGAAGTTTCGACATTCTACGCCTAATAGCTTTTGAGTTAGGCGAGTTTAATGAATTTCGGCCCATAGAGCGTAATGTATTTCGAATCTTTTGGGCGGTCCTGTACATAAACTATCCATTCGATTGCCACCAAAAGGGGAGGTGCACAACTAGATCATAGAACAATCCTAAATATCAAATCTCAACATTCTACGACCAATAGTTTTTGAGATATGCGAGTTACATACATACGTACGTACGTACGTACGTACAGACGGCATGGAAAAACTGGCCACAGTAGACTCGCCACTGGTCAAAATGAGTTGCAGACGCGTTAATATGATCGTGCATGCTAGCCTACGATGAGATGCATCGAAAAAAATTTTAAAATTCAATTTAGAGGTAGTCAAAATCGGTTTTTATGTCGAAATTTGGCCCCCAAAATTTTTCGGGATCACATTACTTCCTTATACTACGTACAAGGAAGTAAAAATAGCATTAAAACCTGATATGAAAATTCACAAAAATAAAGAGTTAAAAATCACAAAATTAAGCAATTTTCACAAAAATGGAACCTTGGAAAAACTTATTGGATCGACCCCTGTACAGGGCCTTATTATCGCATGGGCAAATCGGGACTTTTTGCCCAGGACCCCCTCAAATGTTGTTCTGAAATATTCTTTTTTTATATCAAAATTTTATGAAAAATAAAACAAATTACATAGATTGGGGCTCCCAAATTCATCAATGGCCGGGGCTTCTGTCGGTCACAATCGGGGCACTTAGTTTTCCGCTTCTTTACTGTATTCCATTTCACTGTAGAATAACAAACACCGAAGCTGCTCTCAAAATTTTTCCATAATCTATGTTTTTGTTTACGATTTCGCTTTCTCGCTCCAGACGATGTTTCGTGTTCCGATCCCAGGAATTGGGAATTCCCTATTCGTATTATAAGCATTTTTCGATCATCATGATTCCTCAAAACACCATTACAACGCTGTCATGAAAAAAAATCGTGGGTTTAAGTTACACTATGGAAAGCGACAGTGGCTTAAGTTCACGATCGCAAGCCTTTCTATAGTGATGCTCAACACCTGCTACGGGAATTCAGGCCACAGTTAATAGGCGATCAAGGATCTCCAGCTATTTACAAACAATAGTGGAGGTGGGTATAAGCGTGCTCGCAGCTTATTATTCCGTGAGATATCAAGGAAAGCAAAGCCCTTGGAATATGTGGTGGGTGGATCAGCTGAAAAGTGGCTCGAGTCTAAAATTTTCATTTATTTACTCTGCTCTATAGTAATCCAAATCAGTATATATATATATTATATATATAATAATATATATATTATTTGGATTAATATATATATATATATATATATATATATATATATAATATATGTATAATAGCTTACTTACGTAAAGTGAAATCCCAAGATAATCCATTGATAAAATGAAAAAAATATAAAAATAAAAAAGTAGATAGCACATGGTGCCAATTAAAGAGCTTATACCGGATAAGTGTTTAAATATAGCTTTTAAGGCAATGAAAGAGTGGATAAATTGGATATAAAGCGCCAAATTAGAACTGGTGGGCTTTTTAAGCCTAATCACATGTAACCTCAAATAGACGGAAAATGGAATGGATATTGAAATGGTGTGCTCTATCATCAGGCGCCACCGCACACACATTTCAATTTATATATATATATATATATATATATATATATATATTATTCTCTCCAGATTTTATTTTGGTGTGCATTAGTTTTTTTACAGGGCTATGTAAAAGATTTCTTTTGCTTTATGGCCTATGGACGGAAATTCTTGAAAGTGCGCTAGCGTTTAAACAGTGCATTCAATTGAGCTCAAATTTGGTATATATATGTTATTAACCACCGTCGCAAGACCGGTATTGATTTTGGTATGTATAGAATTTATAGTTTTTAACACTTTACAACACAGTTGAAAAGTGTTTATGATTTCGGCTTGTCTGTCTGTCCTCACTTAAATATGCATCGATTTCTACGTAATTGATATATGCTATTCCCAGGTACTGTACCATGCACCCTACAGGAAATGGTATATGCAGCGTTTATAGTTACAGGACAGCTCAAAAGATTTCCAATACATTACGCTCGATGGGCAGTCGTTTTTTAAAGTGTATTTTAGAGATATTCGGCTATTTCAAATGAAACAAAACTGATGCATGTTATTAAGAATTACAAGATAAATCTCTCCTTCGAAAACAGTGTCTGTATAATTAATAGTTCTACAGGAGCACTCAAAATAATTGAAATGCATTACATTCAATGGTAGTTTAGAGACAAACATCTTTTTAAAGCACAATATGTAGTATACTTAACGTGACCATTTATTTTTTCCTTCAAAACGGGACATCTACTACTTTTTTGGGCAATAGTGTATTTATTTTCTTCCTCAAAACGGGACATCTACTGTTTTTAAGGTAATATAGTATAGGGAGACTGCATTGACAGGTCTGGGTATCTTAATTGTTAAGAAAACGCTCAAAAAAGCTTGTGTTAATGTTAATATAAAAAAAAATCTATGCTAAAACACACATATACTATAAAAATAGTGCAAGAGTACGTTTCGGGTGGTACAAGGGGCAGGCCCTTCTTCGACTTCAAAAACACCATTCGACGCAAGGCAGGAAGGTAGGAAAGTGAGAAATGTACACAAAAGGACATATAGAAAAAAGGAGGTTGTCATTCGGAAGGAAATAAATTCTTAGAAAAATAGAGTGAAAAGGGATAATAAAGTGGAGATTGGGGGAGGGGGAGGAATAAGCGAAAGAGGAACATGACTTTAAAAAAAGAAATAAAATTGAAATAGTTGACAAAAAAAAGAGCATTAAAAAAAACACAAAAACAATATATCCCCCCGGCGTTCTCTTTGCGTCTCGAGAGGGGAGGGAGGGAGGTCAGTTTTTTCTTTTTTTTTTTTCCCTACAGACACTGTGTTGGATGATTTTAGATTTTTAGTGACCTTTATTGACATCGTTGCCATGGGTTTCTGTCTTTCTAAAAACGGGACATTGCAGGGAACATTTTCTAAAAACGGGACGTTATGGTGTCCCAAAACTGTGCTTGGGGACAACGGGACAAGCCACCTAAAAACGGGACGTATGGTCACCTTAAGTATACTACTATACGTAATTTGTTAATGATCCAACGACGATTGCGTGCTCCCTCAAAAGTTGCACCAAAAGTCGCCAATATTGGCGACTTTTGAGATAAATCGCCCAATAGGGTGCGATTTTTTTTTTCGGAAAATTAACCCTAGCTTGGCGATATTTTCATTATTTGGCGGGAAATCGAAAATATATCTAATGTGATAATATTAAGCTATGACGATCTTAATGTGAATTTTGAAAATTCTTTACTCGCGCTCGAATGAACTGATTTAGTGTGTTGCGTTGCGTTAAGACAAACATGCGAGGGCCTAGGAGGGGTTTGCGTTGGTCGGAGGCCCTTTTAAGGGTTTGTAATGCATTAACCGATTTACATGCAACAAAATTGCATGCATTGATTTTTTTAAACTGTGGAATATTAATTTTAGGCTGCTAACCCTTAAAAGAATAAAGTTCTCGCTCTCCGTGTTCGTGGATACCGTTATTTTGTATTACATATATTTTCATCTTTCCGGCAAAATTGAAAGGGCTTTAGGATTTCGAAGAAATGTCTTTAGGATTTTTTTCTGTCCCCCGCTCCGTGCTCTAATTGCCGTAAATATACACCGATTAGTGGGAAAATTATATATGTTTTTTTCATACATCATTTTCAATAGGATGCAGTGCCATGTACCCTATTGAAAATTATGTATGTAGTATATATTGTTCTTATACAAGAGCCAAGAGATAAAAAAAAATCCAATACATCACGCTTTATGGTCAGGCATTGTTGAAAGCGTATTATATTTGGTTTTTTTCAACGAAGGCAGAGTTGGCTTAAATGTTATTAAGGCTCATAAAATAACGTTATTTTTGAAGATAATGTCCGTTAGTTCTTCTACAGGGACACTCAAAAGAACTTGAATACATTACGATCTAAAACAGTTCAGAGACATTAATCTATTTCAAGCGCAGTACAATAGGTATAAAATGTTTATAACAATATCTCCAAAATCTCGCCAAATTTGGCGCAAAAATACTGTTGTGTTGGAAAGTGTTTTATAATCGATACGTTTACAGTATGGCCAATGGACGGATTCTTGAAAGTGCGCTAGCATCTAAACGGTGCATTCGTTTGATCTCAAACTGGGTATGCATATAATAGGTCAGTCTCATGACTTGCATAGATTTTGGTGTGTGTCGAGCTAATAGTTTGTTCACAGGCTTGCAGAAAGTAATTCTTTTATAATACGGCCCAAGGGTGCAAATCATTTAAAGTGAGTTAGAGTCTAAATGGTGCATTTGATTGACGTCAAATTACGTACGTATATTTTAAGTCACTGTCTTACATGCTGCATAAATTTTAGCTAATGTACTCCCAACAGTTTTTTAGGGGGCTACAAAAAAGTATTCTTATACATTGCGACCTATACATTCAAATCATTTTAAGTGCTCTAGTGTCCGATTCAGTTGAATGAGATTAATGGGGCGACATTAATGGGGCCTCTCATGTGTTCTTTCCAGCAATAGTATTACGCAATACCATTAGAATTATGCAACCGGTATTTGAGATTAGTGGGGGAAGTTCTCGAAATTACTACGTGAGCGAGAAACGCAGAATGTTTAAGAAGTATGTACAAAGAGTAGAAATAAGGGCAGGTCGCCCAACAATTAAAGTTGTGAGTCTCGCTTGCAGTGAATACTTAAGCTGTGAGAGCCATAAAGCTCTATTGGGGGTGCTTTTAAAAATGATCTTCCACTTGTTTTGTGAAGCCTTTTTTAAAAGTTATTTCTGAATTCTTCATTGTCGTATACTGAGGAGCAGCTAAGAGTTCTGCTAGAGAATTTTCAGATTCTAGCTTGTGAAAGGAAGGATTCTGTTGTGTAAGGAATACAGCATTGGAAAAAGCTTTACTAATCGGCTGACTGTTATGAAACGTTGCTTGTTAATTTCTGTGAATTGTGAACTGAGGTTTGTTCGTCGAATTACTAGAATTAATAAAATTTATGCTTCGTCCTGTCAACTAGCCTGATTACTAGAATTTTTCGTATATATCGGACTTCTAAGCTTACGAACGAGAACTAGAAGAGTTTCTGTAACAATAAAGAAACAAGAAAGACAAATGCGACCAACATTTACGATGCGCTTTCCAACCTAATGAACCCCGTAGAAAGACAAAGGGCAGACGCATGTATTATGATACTTTTAATATATAGAGCTTTATTGCATATTTAAAATTAGGTTTCTTTTTTTTTAATTTTAGGAAGATGTATCAGTTTTGAAGTTTTGTAACTACAAAAAAAAATTCGACCATGAAAATTTTACGAATTTACACGTTTTGAGATCCTCTGAATTCATTTATGCTATTTTTATGGTGATAACGTATCTGTATGTGTGCGTTAGTACGATAGCTCTTAAACGGTGCGTTCGAGTGAGATCGAATTTGGTATACATATTATAAACCACTCTGGTACGACTACTACTGATGATTTTAGTGTGTGTAGAACATAGTTTTTTTATAGGGCTGCAAAAAGAATTCTTATACATTACGGCCAATGGTCGGAAATTCTTGAAAGTGCGCTAGCGTTCAAACGGTGCATTCGACTGAGCGCAAATTAGGTATGTACTATATCATAGGTCACAGTCACATGACCTGCATAGACTTTGGTGTGTGCAGAGCAGATAGTTTGTTAACAAGGTTCCAAAAATAAATTTTTTATACATTACTATCTATCAGGCCTCTCAATTGGTCCTCTTTTTTTAAAATTCCTACCTTCATCAAAGTTTTATTTATAAAGCCTGGTATTTTAATGGTTTGATAGACGAAACCTTAACATCCAAAAAGAACATTTAACAACTGTTGAAGAAGAGAACATTTTACTCTATTATTTATAGAGGTAGGAATTTTAAAAAACGAGGATAAATTGAGAGGCCTGATCTATGGATGCAATTTCTTGAAAGTGTGCTAGGTGTCTAAAAAATGGCGCATTACAATGATCTCAAATTGGGTAAGTATATTATAGGTCACTGCCACACGATTATTGATAGATTATCTATAGATTTTGATGTATAGAGCTTAGTTTTTGTACAGAGGTACAAAAAACAAACAAAAAAACATACATTACTGCCTATAGACGTAAACACAGGTGTAACTTACTAATATCAAGAGAGGGCAATACCCCCCCCCCCCCTAAAACTCAAGAAAATTCAGATATCACCTAATTAGAAATAGTATTTTCTACAATACGAAACATTTTGCCCACTCCCCCATGTTGCATGCCAATTTACTCCGATGGACGCAAGTCGTTTAAAATGCTCTGATGCCTACACGATGTATTCAATTGAGCTCAAAATAGTAATCATCTTATAGGTTACTTGTACAGATTCTGGTGTGTGTAGGACTAACAGGATTTTATTAGGTTACTAAAAAGTATTCTTATACATTGCGGGCCAGTAGACAGAAATTATTTGAAGTGCACTAGTGTATGAACACTGCATTAGATTGCCAGGGATCTGTCCAGACTTTTCAGACAGGGTCTTGTGAAAAATTAACTCATAATTTTCAGAATATGACATAAGCATTAAATCAGATTTTTCTACTCAGGGTTCTGTTTTAATGAAAATAGGATCCTCTTTTTATGAATTTGTGAAAAATATACACTTTCACAAATTTAAATTTAGTATTACAGTTCCATTTTGGCCATTATACGACAGCCCAATTCGTATAATGTCCAAACTCACATATTACTTTTATATATTTTTAAAATACTATACATGTATGCATATATACTATACATATCCACAGATTTTTATAAAGAAACATATCAGTGTTTTTTTTATGTGTATAAATTTATATAACTACGATTTGTAAGAAATTGATTTTGGAGATAAGCATAGATTTGAGAAGGATTTGCTTTTCATGGAAAGAATTTTCGGAAGGGTCCGTTTTTAAAATGAAAAATACTGTGAAGGGTCCGTTAACGGACCCGAATTTCTCCTAACAGACTCCTGATTGAGTTGGCAGGCAAAATGTATCATAAAAATGTTTATTAACAGGCTTTATTACTTTTCGCTGAACTTTCGTATTTTCCCGGCGGTCCGCCAATTCGAGCGATTGTTTGCCAAGATAAATGCCGGACATATGGAGTTATTGATGGTTCCGAATACGACTGGCAACAGTTTGCCGGCACATTTTCCGAAAAAATAAGTTGGAGGGAATGACCGCCGGGATAATACGTAAATACCCTTTTCCCTGTATGTATGTGTTTATGTATCAATGTAAAGGAATCTTGTAATTCAACTTTCACCCACTTCGGCGTCCAATGAACTTGAAATTTTGTAAACATATATAGAATCGATGACAGTACATTAGTGTTGAAAACCATATACCATTCAGCGACGCAGGATTTTAGTTTGGGACGACTGGGGCTACAAATACTGCTGAATTCTGTTATGGTTACCACGATTAGTTACAACTCTATTTTAACCTCAAAATATTCTGTAAGACTTGCCCATAGAACACAAATCTATATTCAACGAAACTCGTTCGAGTCATTAATAATTATCTGGTCTTTTTATTGATTCTGTAACCGAAATCAACTGTATTTCATATACTAACTGTAAGTATTTATTTAAAAACCAACATTTTTGAGGGGTTAAAAATATTATAGAAATAGTTTGAAGACAAAAAAAAAAAAAAAAAAGTAATACCCCGAACTTACGCAGTAGGTGGGACCGAGCTATAACTGCGTAAGTCGGTGTATAATTTCGCACATAAATATGTAACAGATTATTTTTAATTGAAGTCGGAGACTAAAGAAAACAATAATTTGGGACAAAAAAGCTGCATAACAAATCTTATCTTATCTTATCTTATCTTATCTTATAAATAAAAATGAAATTCTGTTTGTTTGTTTGTTTGTTTGTTTGTGGATTTGATTCGTATACAAATCCACAAAAATGGACCTATCGGCCTGAAATTTAGTACAGATATGTAAAATAATATAGAATAACTCATAGTCCACTTTAAAACTTTGAAAGTCCACCCGTTCCCGGAATTTAAGAGATTTTTTATGCTCTTCACGCAAAAATCTTTCCGTAATTGTAACCCCTGTAGTGAAAAAAGTGTGAAATAAGGATCGTAGTTGCCATGTGTGGCGATTTTGCCGAATAAAATGTCGTTCGTATACAAATCCACAAAAATGGACCTATCGGCCTGAAATTTAGCACAGATATGTAAAATAATATAGAATAAATCGTAGTCCACTTTAAAACTTTGAAAGTCCACCCGTTCCCGGAATTTAAGAGATTTTTTATGCTCTTCACGCAAAAAGCTTTCCGTAATTGTAACCCCTGTAGTGAAAAAAGTGTGAAATAAGGATCGTGGTTGCCATGTGTGGCGATTTTGCCGAATAAAATGTTTTAAATTCTCAAAGTAAAAATAAAAGAATAATAATGATTTTTTTTTTGTTAGTTTATATTCGTAAGGTTATTTTTTTTTTAAATTATAATATCGTGTGCATGGAAATCAGAGCAGGAATGTAATGCTTTACACGCAAAACAATAAGAATTGAAGATTTCCGAGGCTAATAGTGTAAATTATTTTAGTTTGGCGAAAAAATAAAATGGCTCAAATGCGATTTTGTGAAAGTGAGTTCTAGCGGTTTGCACAGATTTCGGCTTGGCGCAATTTATTGAGAGCTTAAGGAAATAGATTTTTGAAAACAAGTGCAAAGGTTTTATTAGAATACAGCGTTAAATTTTAATGATCCGTGAAGAAATAATGCAGTTATTAAGGGATTTCAAGCGATCTATCTTCAGAATTCTCGCCAATTGAGTACATTGATTTAAGTTGGGGGAATTCCGCCAAATTTCAGAAAATTGAAATCTTCTCATTTAGTACATCGGAGTAACGATGAATAAAACACGTTATAGTTGATAATTTTAAAAAATTCGGCTGTATTAAGGGATTCCACTTTTCAAATAAATGCCTGGCGGTCGAACCATTTCCCATTTTGATTGCTGCTAAGTCAATGCTTCGAATGATTCCCTGAAAAAACTCTTGCAAAATGGCGTATGTTGGCACTTTGGCGAGGCTTAGATTTGAAACTGGATTTTATTGAGACTGGTATATATAATAACACTGGTTATAGATAAAAATGAATGTTGGTATGTGTGTATGAGGTTGAAAAACTCCAGCACCGTTGAGCACCGTTGCACCATGAAATTTGGTTCACCTAAGTCTTTTATCATGGAGAAGGTTTTTATGCTATCCGTTTTCCTCTAACTTGCCACTAGGTGGCGCAGCAGAACGTCGAATTCTATTCCGTTTAGCCGTTTGCTATGCGAATATCGTCCAACCGATTTCGATGAAATTTGGTACACGCGAATATTAGAACACGGAGAATATTTTTCACTATCCATTTTGCTGTAACTTGCCGCTAAATGGCGCTGCAAAGCATCAACTTCTATACCGTTCGACCGATCGGCATAAAATTTTTTATACTTACACATTTGAGCACGAAGAATATATTCTAACTGCGTTCCTTTTGATGTTACTCACCACTAGATGACACTGCAATGCATTATTATTGTAACTCGCCACTAGATGACGCTGCAGCAGGCGAAATTCTTGACCATTCAAACGGTCGCTATGAAAATCAGTATACATAGCTATTTGAACAATGAGAATATTTTGGCGTTATCCATTTTGCTATAACTCGCCACTTGACGGCGCTGTAGCAAATCATTACTTTAATTAACTACTAGATGGCCCTGCAGTGTATCACTTCTTGACTGTGCAAATGATCGCTATGAAAATTGGTATACATAGATAGTTGAACACGGTCGCTATGAAAATCAGTATACATAGCTATTTGAACAATGAGAATATTTTGGCGTTATCCATTTTGCTATAACTCGCCACTTGACGGCGCTGTAGCAAATCATTACTTTATTGAACCACTAGATGGCCCTGCAGTGTATCACTTCTTGACTGTGCAAATGATCGCTATGAAAATAGGTATACATAGATATTTGAACACGGGGAAGAGTTTGGCGCTATCCATTTTCCTATAACTTGCCACTAGATGTCGCGTCAACACATGAACTTCAGGACTGTCCAGCCGATAGTCATGAAAATTCGTATACATCGATATCTGAATGCGAAAAATATTTTCGCCGTATCCGTTTTGCTAAAACTCGCCACTAGATTGCGCTACGCCGCATCGCCTTCTGCACCGTACAAACGATTGCCTTGCAATTCGGTATGCATGATTATTGGACACAATATAACGCGATATCCACTTTGCTATATCTGTTTATTACAATGAATAGTAATCACCACAAATCGTAATATCAAAAAGTCCATTCATTCCCGTGCGAAGAACGGGTACTTCAGCTAGTATATAATAAAATCCGAGAGTAAACATTGTATGTAGCTAGGTTTGTAGGTAGGTTTGTGACCACCAATCTTTTTGCGCCCGTCGCTCGATCGCATTGCGCCGAGACGGTTGGTCGCAGACCTACCGAATTTTGCATACGGCTTCACTAGGATAGATCCTAACACGCCTCGGAGCGATTTTTTCGAAATTCAAATTAGAAAAGGTTTTATTTTATGTTTTGTCCGATTTTTAGCGATTTTTCTTGCATAATACGTAATAACACCGGTCATTGCACTCGCAGTAAAACGATGTTTGCATCATCGGACAGAGGAGAAAATTTTCTTTCGAAAACAGTTTGTTTTGACTATGTAACATATTTTGCCGATTTTTGGGGAATTTTTAAAAATAATTTCTCTTTTGACGAAGTTTGCGTAAAATAATTTTAAAACCGTTGCATCTTTAATTCTATCCGTCATAACTTTTTTATATTGTGGCTAAAGACGGAGCATACAATTCGCCCACTTTTAAAAGAAGAACGGAGGAAAAATATAAATTAGGAGATTTTTTACGAATTTTTATGTAAAGAAGGATTTTTATTTCAAAAAAAGCTGCTTCAAGATTTCGGTATGATATCTTCCGCTATGGTTGTCTTGGGAACAGTAACAATGAATAAAATTGCCAGTTGAAAAAAATAAATAAAATTACTTTAAAATAACTGAATTTTCGCATGCGAAATCTACGTCATTTTCGTGTAACGAGTTTAAAACCCCTTTCGAAACTCAATCAGAATAATGGAGTCACACGCACCTACGAAATAATTCCATGTTTTATATTACGTTGCCAGAAAAAGAAATGAATGCTGTTTTTTAAACAATGAATTACCCAGCATTATTTTCGATTGAGTTTTTAAACGGGACACATTTTCGAATTGCAAGAAATATTTTGCGGAGCTAAATACGTCAATCTGACAAGAATTGTGCATAAAAATGTATGGAAAGCTGTTTTAATGGCAACGATAAAGTGAAACGATTATCGTTTATGCTAATGCGTAAATTGCAAAGAATCGCCAAACAATAAAAGACTACATTCGTAGCAAATATCTAAACCGTTTCTTTAAATTAAGCATTAAAGATGGAAAAACGAAAATATATTGGTATCAGTAAAAGAAAGTATAAGTAATAGTTAGTAGATATGCTAGGGCAATATTGATCAAAGCACAATATACTGCATTAATAAATACTTCGTGAAACTATTCGTTTTTCAACAGCCGTCTTACATCACAGCTAACTAAACATTAAATAATTTTAAGTCGCGTTAATATATCCCGCGGTAGTTTCCACAGAAAACACAGTATCTGAACTTTTTTTTTCTTGGAGATTCTGTTTTGTCACAAGTAGTTATGGTCACATTTTAGGAAAATTTTCTCCTCTTGCTTTGCGAAGAGCGGGTACACAACTATTTAATTATAAAATAAAACGGTTCTCCACATCATGTAGTATCTAAGGTATTAATGGCATAACTTAAATCTAAAAAAGAGTATGATGCAGAAATGATACATTTTGAAAATTAGGAATTTTCACTGCAAACCGTAACGCTTTTTTCTTTTCTGATCGTGAATGACACCGACACAGTTTTTTCCGTCATGATATTAACAATGGTCACAGGTCAGTACTTATACTAACTTTACGAATAACTAATAAGTAGTTTTACGCCAAGAGTCAAGTCATTTTGTTTATTTTTAGATTCCAAACCATTGGAATCAATTCGAATTATACATGTAAGAAATATTTTCGTTCCCTACCGTGCGGAGAACGGGCACGCAGCCAGTATATAATAAAATCCGAGAGTAAACATTGTATGTACCTATGTAGGTAGGTTTGTGACCACCGATCTTCTTGCGCGCGTCTCTCGATTGCATTGCGTCGAGACGGTTGGTCGCAGACCTACCGAATTTTGCATACGACTTCACTAGGACAGATACTAACACGCCTCGGAGCGATTTTTTCGAAATTCGATTTAGAAAATGTTTTATTTTATGTTTTGTCCGATTTTTAGCGATTTTTCTCGCTTAATACGTAATAACGCCGGTAATTACACTCGCAAGAAAACGAAATTTACATCATCGGATAGAGGAGAAAATTTTCTTTTAAAAACTGTTTGTTCGGACTGTGTAACATAATTTGCAGATTTTTGGAAATTTTCAAATAAATTTAAATTTGACGCTGACTTTCGTAAAATATTTTTAAAACTGCTGCATCTTGAATTCTATCCGTCATAACTTTTTTATATATAGTCAAATGACGGAGCATACATTTCGCCCTCTTTTAAAAGAAGAACGGAGGAAAAATATAAATAAGGAGATTTTTTACGAATTTTTATGTAAAGAAGGATTTTGAATTCAATAAAAGCTGTTTCAAGATTTCCGTATGATATCTTCCGCTATGGTTGTCTGGGAAACAGTAACAATGAATAAAATTGCCATTTGTAAAACATAAATAAAATGACTTTAAAATAACTGAGTTTCCAAATGTGAAATCTACGTCATTTTGATCTAACGAGATTAAAACCTCTTTCGAAACTCAATCAAAATAACGGGCTCACAAACAAAACATGCGCCACGCACGAAATTATTCCCTATTTTATATTACGTTGCCAGAAAAATAATTGAATGCTGTTTTTTCACAAGTGAATTATCCAGTATTATTTTCAATTGAGATTTTAAACGGTACACGTTATCGAATCGCAAGAAAGATTTTGCGGTGCTAAACAGGGCCTGATTATGGCAAACAGGGACCCCGGGCATTAATGAATTTGGGGGCCTCCATCTATGAAATTTGTTTTATTTTTCATAAAATATATGTTTATAAAAAAGAATATTTCAGAACAACATTTGAAATTGGGGGCCATTTCGAGCCGGAGGCACTGGGCAAAGTCCCGATTTGCCCGTGAGATACTAGGGCCCTGGTGCTAAATACGCCAATCTGACAATAATTAAGCATAGAAATGTATGGAGAGCTGTTCTAGTGGCAACCATAAAGTGAAATGATTATCGTTTATACTAATGCATAAATTGCAAAAGTCACCAAGACTAAAAGACTACATTCGTGACAAATATCTAAGTCGTTTCTTTAAATTAAGTATTAACGACTGAAAAATGAAAATATATTGTATTGGTATCAGTAAAAGATAGTATAAGTAATAGTTAGTATAGATATGCTGGGGCAATATTGATCAAAGCACAATATACCGCATTAATAAATATTTCGTGAAACTAAGTCTTCTATTCATTTTTCAACAGCCGTATTACATCACAGCTAACAAAACATTAAGTAATTCTACGTCGCGTTAATATATTCCGCGGTTGTTTCAACAGAAAAGACTGTCACACAACATTTTTCTTGGAGATTTTTTTTTTGTCACAAGTAGTTACGATCGCATTTTAGGAAAATGTTCTCTTCTTGCCTTGCGAAGAGCGGATGCACTATTTAATTATAAAATAAAAGGGTTCTCCACATCATGTAGCATCTAAGGTATTAATGGCATAACTTAAATCTAAAAAAGAGTATGATGCAGAAATGAGACATTTTGAATATTAGGAATTTTCACTGCGAACCGTCACGCTTTTCTTTTCTAATTGCGAATGACACCGTCACCAACATAGTTTTTTGCGTCATAATATTAACAATGGTCTCAGGTCAGTACTTATACTAACTTTACAAATAACTAATGAGTAACTTTACGCCAAGAGTCAAATCATTTTGCTTATTTTTAGATCCCAAATCACTGGAATCAATTGGAACTATACATGTAAGAAAAAGTTTCGTTCCCTACCGTGCGGAGAACGGGTACGCAGCTAGTTATATTATTAAAATCGTAAACTGAAGTTATTTTAGAAGTAAACAAAAGGCGGGAGTAATTCCGTAAGCGGGGGCAGGTCGCCAAGCCAGATGTCGCCAAAGCTTTTTCGCGTTGCTAAATACGCCAATATGCAAGGCTTGTGCTTAGAATATATGGAGAACTGTTTTAACGGCAACCTTAATGGGTTAGACGTTGGCAACAAAAAAAGTGGCCAACTAAACTTGCCCCCGCTTACGGAATTATTCCCCAAAAGGCAACCGGCTAATCGACGAGATTTGAAAATCGCGTAACTCCGGGTTTATATTTTAGGATATTTATAGATTTTGATTCACTAGACTTTCTGTTGATATTTATTTACTTCATGAACAAAATGCAAACAATGGCTAGTCATTGCCATATCATGTCATTTATCCTGCCGAAAAAAGTCGCCAAAAAGGGGATCATTCTAAAGCTGTACCTTCTTTTGAAATAATGATATAGGTTTATATATAATCATATATTTACAGAATTTGATTAATTCCTACTTCACGACCCCACTCTGCCAAGTAGGTGATAGATGCATAAATGTTGTAACCTTGGCGACTTTCTGTGACTATATGGCAGCCCTCGTGAAAGCCGCCAATTTGATCCCCGGTGCTATGATTTAACTAAGGCATGACTGCTGCTGAAAGAAAGTCTAGTGCTTAAATTTAAAAAAGTCAGTTTTAGATTTTAAATTATTTGCTTTACTCTTGCCAGTTATGGTTTCACTAAGGTATGATTTCGGCTAAATTCTGGATTTTAGATTTTAAAAAATCGTTCTAGAACTCAGAAAATTCGTACTAAAATCTAATAATATCAATTAAAAAAAGGAACAGACCACAAAAAAAATAACGGAACACAGCCGTAAAATAATTTACTAATTTACTTAAAAAAAGTGCTGTTCACCTGCTCATATAAGTAAAATATCCTTTTTTATATATTTCATAGTGCTTTGAAATTTGTTTATTTTGCATGCTCATCGCTAATTTGTGTGAATTTTCCCTTAGTGTATGGGAACGTTGTAGCTCCTGGAGGTAAGACGTGGAAACGCGCCAAAATGGCGATTTTTAAAATCACGTCGAATGAGGCCCTAAAGTAGGAATCAACCCAGATTTTGATACACTAATTTTCAGTTATATTTACTTCACGAAAAAAAGGCAAATAATGGCAAGTCATTGCCATATCGTGCCATTTATTGTGACAAGAAAAGTTACCAATTATAACAGCGTCAAAAAGGGATGATACCAAAGCTGTAGCCAATTTAATTAGCGGGCATCAGTCCATAACAAACTATAAAAGTTGTTGCAAAATAAAAAGGCACTAAAGTGTTAAACGGCAAATGAAATTCAACGTCGCCAAGCAGATTCATTTGTTATAACATGTACGTATAAAAGAAGGTACTAAAGAAAATTAAAAGGCTACAATTATTTTACAACAACGATGCCTTTTTGATCACAGGTAGTTCCATAATATGTGGTAGCATATTACAAGTTACGTTATACAATACAGACCTACAATGCTTCTTTTACTTCCTCAAAACACAATTATGGAATAAGCTTAAAATGGCTAAGCAACAAACTATACAGTCCCCAAATATAACTCGAATCAGTTTAAAAACTGAAATTAAATTATGTATCTTAGAATTGTTTTTTTTTTCTTATTTTAATGTTCTGGAGGTTTTCGCTATAGCAAACAAGGCCTGCATAAACCTCTAATGATCCTTTATGGGACAAACACGAATATCGAGACTTTTACCACAAGTGGCTGTCTCAGTTGTTCCAGTACCCTAATGGTTCAAAATAATAAGATCACCCATCTGACTATTTTAGAATTGTATATATCTACATTTAACAAATAATATTTTTATTAAATAAACTAATTAGTTACTTTCATAAGAGCTAATTATAATCAAATATAGACTTACTCAGAATTTCATCAAGAATAAACAAGCCGGGTTTAAGAAAATTTGAATTGGTAATTTTTTAATTTGCTTCGAAGCACGAGCATGTTTTCCTAAACGTTCATTTTAGCCTCGAGTTCGATGAAATACTGGACGCATTCGTAAACGCTCAAACAGTGCCACTCATACTAGTTTTAGTTTTAAACGTTCCTAAACTATGAGGTTTATTTTTTTAACACTTTGCCGTCCGGTGACACCACAGTGGTATACGAATATTTTCAATTTATTTGATCACTAGACCAGTTTCTGACGTTTTGCTAACAGATTTCCAAGGCCAAAAATCAGAAGGCACGGAGGTCTACAAGGGGGGCAAACACAATGCTGTGAAAATGGGCCAAGCAGAATTCACCAATGACTGATATATGTGTCTTATGCTGCCATTTGGCGGTAATAAGTGCAACTAATTCCACTGAATGCTGGTATCTGTGGAGTTCTGTTAGTAATTTGTTGGAGTACACATTTTCTGGACTTGGGTCTGGTATTGTACATATTTTCTAAAAAAATAATTATTATTACTACTGATGTGGAAAATTTATTCATCACCAGAGGTATTAGCACAAATTATTAAATATATATTAATGATAGCTTGACACTAACTAGCTGGCTTAGTGAATATAAATTTTCACGCTGTCTAAATGCTCACATGCTCAATACGCCGGAAAAGGACTTTTAAAATTGAAAAATAAATTAAACTACTAATTTAAAAATAAAAACGCTAATTCTTTCACAGAAATACTATGCTAAAGGCCTGCCAGATGGTACAACAGCGCCATCTATCGACCGAATCGGCGTTAGGTCAGTTTTCGCTGACGTAACAGCATTGCCGATGGAACTCCTTCTGAACCTAAGTCCATGACAGAAGGTCAGAAACTAGTCTACAGCACGAAAACCTTTGCGGCCGCCCAAACATGGCGCCAAGCGACACAGCAAACACACACAGGTTTTCTGAACGTTAATAGACGTTCAGAGAACCTGTGTGTGTTTGCTGGGGAAGAAATTTTTACGAGATATGCGGGCGGCAAAGTGTTAAGAAATCAAAATACAGTGAAACCTGCTAAGTTGACCACCCAATGGTTCCACGTTTTCGGGTGCATTCGTAAACGACAAATTTGTTGCACGAGTTTCCATAAGAAAACTGGAATGCGTATGTTTAGTGAGCTGCCAGTGGCTATCAGTTTCTTTTGCCTTTACGAACAACTTCAGTTTTTTCAGTTTCGTCGCCTAGGAGATGTGTTTGTTTACAATATACGCATGTTGTTAATTTTATCGAGAAGTTTTTAGTACATACGCAATATGAAATCAACAGGATTTAAAAAGAAAGAATGGCCATCATTGAAGTGCACTGATCAAAATTTAGAAATTTCAACTTGCATTTTTTCAAAATATCTAGCAAGAGAAGTTCTTATTTCGATGATAACGGTTTAAATCAACTTCAGTCTCAACACTAAAATATGCATGTTTGAATTTACTAAAGTAAAAAATACAAAAAAAAAAAAAAATGATTACCTTGGAAAAATTCTGTACTTTTGTTGCAGTTTCTAACGCATGCCTGAATTTCCAACTCAACAAAATAATATTTGCAGCTTCAGCAAACGTAAAATACTTTTCATAACAACATACTTTTCCATAGGA
The DNA here is from genome assembly GCA_038373885.1 of Cheiracanthium punctorium. Taxonomy (NCBI): domain Eukaryota; kingdom Metazoa; phylum Arthropoda; class Arachnida; order Araneae; family Cheiracanthiidae; genus Cheiracanthium; species Cheiracanthium punctorium. The sequence goes on from JAWZYV010012451.1 coordinate 325,675, forward strand.
ACGGACGCCATTTCAAAACAACATCAACGTGCAGCAAGAGCATCTTCTCAACAACGGAACGAACCTGCTTCGAGCTCAGTTTACTTCGTTTGAAACTAAACGCACTCAGTTTTGTATATGAACGCTTTAGTTCTTAAACTGAATGTACCCACTTTTCTTTACGAACAGCTTAGATAGAAACTCGTTGCACGAGTCTAACTCGTTTGGCGTTTACGAATGCGGCGTTGGGGGTCAATTTATCAAGAGTACAATACTTACTTATTGATTTTCGAATTTTATCATCTACGCCCTCATACATTACATAGTACATGCAGTATATGTAGTATACTACAAAATTATGTAAAATATAAAATCAAACTGATACAAAATAGGAATAATACTGCTTATTAGGGTTAAACATTAATTATACATACATATTACTGTATTACGTTTTAATTATTGGATATTGTCATAGTAAGTATAGTTACTATGTTTACTACATACAGTTGTAAGTTGAACAGAAACAAGTTAATTTAATGACGAAATTCAATTTTTTACTGCAGTAATACATTTTACATAGTGTATGGACACCGACACCCGCCAAAAAAAGTATTCCAGTAAGAGATAAATGTCCTATTTTAGATTTGCGAATAATGATTGAGTTTTTGAAAAACGCACAACTTGACAGAAATATGGAAAGTCATGTTTATACATGGACTAATTCATATTCTATGATAAATAATTTTTAACCCTTTAATGCGCGGTGTCCTCGCCGTGAGGACACCAAACTCTTGACGTTTTGACTGTTTCTAGTCAGGAAGAATAGATTTGATTTCTATAAAAATAGTTGCGGGTGACATAGCTCCACGAGAATCCTTTACTTTTTAGCACATCATTTCCCCTCAAAAAATGGTAACGATTATTTTTAACAGCACTGACATCTGCTGGAAAATGGAAGAACACGAGAACAGCTGGATAGATTGACCAATGCTGAAAAAAAGGGCAGACGTTGCCATCGCTCGACTTAACTACCAGCAAGATGGCGGACAATCGAAACGTTCATCGCGTGCCACAGATCTAGAGACCCTTTTTTGACGCAGCTGGCTGTACCTTTTTTCAGCATTGGGAAAGGGTTGCGCCTCAAAGGGTTAATACACGAAACCAAGAAGGAAATTTATCTCTTACTCGAATACTTTTTTTGGAGGGTGTATGTATTAAGGTATTCACTGTATTTCTATTTGTACTTCACACATACCTACTACTGTATAGTACCAATGTAGTTATGAAAAAAATTGTACTTACATAAGGAATAAAGATGAATAATGCATTAAGAATTTGGACTAAAATACTTATTAATCTTGCTTTACCGGCAAGTTTTATTGACTTTTTACAAATAGAAAATATATTCAAAAGTTGTTAGAAGAAAAACATAGAAAATATTCTCGAAGTGGCCAACTTACAAAGGTTTTAAGCTATGCTTTGGGACAAATTCTACCTGATTATCTGGTCAACATGCAAGTTAGACAGGTGGTTAACTTATAAAGGGTTCACTCAATGTTGAAGTAATTAAGCATTCCGTTCTTGGTCAATTAAGTCAGCTTAGACAGGGGGTCAACTTCACAGGTTTCACTATACATACAACTACTGTATTCAAATAATTTTTCATCACAGCAATAAGAAATTGCTAGGCCTGATTTCATATTAACTGTAATATAATTCATCAAGATAAGTTTCACGGCTTAAATACGTCTATTCGAAATTTTAACATCTGGTATTTTAAATTTGACAACCCATCAACAGAGGACAGATGATAAAAAGAAATAATGTTGTTTGCTGTGGCATTACGAACGGGTGAAAATTAGAAAAAAAGTCTGTCTTGCTTCACCATGGCACAATGGAAATGGTAGACGGGAGAAGTGTGAAGTTCACGGGTTCGGGTCCCATCGCGCATCTATCGACCTAACCGTTCGGAGTTATCCGTGATTTTCTCCTAAACTTAATATGGGAGTAGTAATATGGGCTAGAACCCCTTAGAAAGACCCCCACGGAGGGCATCCCGCTTGTGTTGTCCTCCTGACGAGGATATATAAGCGGACTTCGAGCCAAGCACACAAATCCGATATACGTGTTCATAATAACAACAACAACAAAAAGAATTGTACCTTAAATAAATATTGAGTTTTGCAAATGCCAAAAGTGAATTATTCCTAATGTGTAAAATTCTGATTCCAAAGTAAAGATTTTACAAATAGAAATAAAATTTAAATAATAAAAAATCAATAAGTCGGTAGTAAAAATAAATAAATAAATGAATAAAAAATAAGTAAATTATTTACTTGAATAAAAAGTGAATTAATTACCAGTATTGATCTATTTAAAAAAAAAGAGAGAACGGACATTTTTTTTTTTTTTGCGGAGCACGTGATTGGGACCCGGGACACCAGAATAGAAGTCTACAATTCTACCCATTTCGCCACGCCGCTCAACCACATCTGCACATAACTTTATATTTAAAGGTTTGGTGAAGTGGTTCGAAAATAAATATTAATTTTTCTCGACTGTATTTGAGTATTGCGTCTTAGTATTTTACACGCAGTACATTCACATGGTATACTGCCATTGTGCCTAAGATCATTGAAATCCGTTTCCCTGAAGCCGTGCCTCCTCCTTGTAAGACTTTTTTTAGTTGGGGGGGGGGACGAGATATCGATTAACTGGCAACTCAAATATCGGCTTTTATCAACTTACTTTTTTTTATAAACTATATTACCAACTTCTTACTTTTAACAACTGGATTTGTGCCATTTTGCCAAGTGTACCAGAAATAGAAAGTAAATTATACTTTTCGATAAATTTTGCCAACTAGATACTTAAGTTGGCCAATTTTCACAGAATTTCTGAGAGTTAAGGGGGGGAGGTTCCCCCTCTTTAGCAAGGGCCCTGGTTAGTAGGAGATTGCATTATGATGCGTTCTAGAGGGCGCTTATGTAGTTAATTATTAAAATAGGATCAAATATTTTCCTTTGAACCCTCTCAAAACGACACAACAGTTATTTCTTCTTTAAAAATATTTAAGACTACTGACAGAGGTTGCTTCTGCCCCTGAAAGGGTTAATTGTATTTTTTACCAGTCGAATATAGGTGCGCCCGATTTTGAAAAACATTTAAAGCTTTTTACATAGAATTTTCATAAAAATAAGAACATTACTTATTCTCTCCTTTCCTTGCATGAAAAAATTAATATGTAAAGTAAATTAAAAAGAACATCAAACTCCTGGTAAAAGACGCATGAATCAAACGTTTGAAAAAGAAACCGTGCTGCAATAAGAATACGCCACAAAGACAATGGTGATAAGATAACTGCATGAGATAAAGGGTTTAGGATATAAAAATTATCCAAGAAAAGATCCTTACTTTATTTTCTCTCAGCCTTAAAACTTTTTTTTTTATTACTGAAAGGAGAAAAGGCTCTGAAGTTATCTTATGCAAATAAATTTCACCCAAAAAATAGTTTCATGAACTTTTTTTTTCTTTAAAATTCATTAAATTGGGTTTTGCAAGTTGGCTTTGTTTCTATTATCACCCTTTACAACCGTTTTCGCGAGAAACACGGCAAATATATAAAATTTCTCTAATCTCTACTTATTATGAAAGAAAATGTCTGTGTCTGTCTACCTTTCGGTGGCGTTACAGACAAACGGTTACACATAGATACGCCAAATTTGATAGAAAGGAAGCTCTGAACATGAAGATATGTGCGTTGAAGCGATTTTTTGAAAAGTCGACCTAGAATTTTTTTTTTTTTAAATTCAATATTTTATCGATTTTTGAGAGATTTTTTCACGGATATTCAGCAGTAGGAGCGGAAATAATATCCCCAGTAAACGTACGTTATATCATTGGATAGAAGAGAAAATTTTCTTTCAGAAACAGTTTAACATAATTTACTGATTTTTGAGATTTTTCAAAGAAAATTCTCAATTTCCGATTAATTGAGGAGCCATTGATTAAAATATAACGTTATGTATCATTTACGAATTTGCAAATTGTCACACCTTGAAATCTATCAGTCAGAATGTTTCTTTTTTTTTAAATAAATATTTTGTCAGATAATAAATTCCGCATTCTGACCTCAGTTTTAACATGGTCCTTAAGCCACGGTGCTAACTTTTTACTAAGAAACGCATATTCACTCAAATTCATAAATCCAAACCCTTTTGTGTAAGTAATGGCAGCTTGCATTTACAACGGTTTATTTTCTTTCAATTGAATCTGAACTATCCGATTAAAGTTCAATTTCTAATTACACCAGTAAAACAAAAACACATCTGGTTTTGCAGACGACATCGGCGCACACAATTCCAGGGCAACAACTGTCATACTCCTTATGCGGATGTCATGTTTTATAAAGAATATTTGATATTTTAAGTCCCATATGATTTTTAATTATAAAATAAAACGGTGGTCCACATCATATAGCGTCTGAGGTATTAATGCTGTAACTTACACTTAAAAAAAAAAAGTATGATGTAGAAATAAGGCATTTTGAAAATTGGAGTTTCCTCTGCAAACCGCCAAGCCTTTTGTTTTTCGATCACGAATGACACTGACACAGTTTTTGTGTCATGATTTTGTAATAAAATCTCCGTTAGTACTCACAGGGGTCGATCCAGGAATTTTTCCAGGGTCCCATTTTTGTGAAAATTGCCTATTTTTGTGAATTTTCATACTAGTTTTTAATAAAAGTAACTTTTTTATTAAAGTAACTGATAAAACAGATTAAAATGCCCATGTATGGCCGTTTTAACACATTGTATTTTGGGGACGGGGCCGTTTTAATCGATTTTACTTTCGTAATGGGACTGCAAAACGGACCCAATTTTCGTCTACACCGACCCCTGACTCAGGACACACACTTTAATGGCAAAAGCTTAATAATTCTGCTTTTTTTTTTTTTTTTTTTTTTTCTTAAGATTCCACGTCACTGACATCAACTCGAATTACACATATAATTTTTTTTTTTTTTTTTCGTTTCCTACTGTGCGAAGAACTAGCACGCAGCTAGTACGTTCCATAAAGCTTATCTACATCTTAATCATTTTCATTAAGGGTTGGAAAAATTTGAAACTTTCGACCACCTCGTCGTGCATGTTGATAAGAAAATAAAATAAAATAGATGGCCGGACAAGAATTTAACTGATCAACGGCTAAGATGGACATTTTAAAAATATCAACACGCAAATAAACTTTTAAAGATTTGTTTAACAGAAACAGTACCATTAAAAAAAAGTTTTTATTTTTTAAAAATGTTTTAAGAGTTGGTAAGTTTCTTAACTTATAAGTATTTAAAATTGAGATGTTTTAGTTTACCAGGTTCTATAAATATATTTTATTTGCATAAGACCCGTATCATTCGAGCTGCATATGGCTCGTGATCTGTAATACCCTGCAATATAGCGTGATATGTGACAAGAAGGGGGTGGTTAAAAATAGTGAAAAAACAGTGTGACACCTAGGCACTAATCATCGCTGTGCTTCTCCTACAGGAACTCAGAGGTGGATCAAGGTGCCCCCCCCTTTCATTGTAGACTTAATGAACATTCAATTTAGTTTTATCACTACCAATGATTTTTTTTTATGACAATACATTTTTTATTTAATGTTTAACTTAAATAAAAGCCAACAAAACGAGAAAAGTAAACATGCTACATGTTGAGAGTGCTGTGAAATTTCAGCTCTGTTGTTGAACGCAGTGATCTTTTGATCGGAGCTTATAATCATTTTTGCATGCAGAAAAACAAGAAACAAGTCTTTTTTTTTTTAAAGAAAGAAAGAAAAGAAAAGAAACCTATGAAAAAGAACACACTAAGAGATCCTTCTGATCGGAGCTTATAATCATATTTATATGTTCAAAAAAAAAAAAAGTCTATTAAAAAAAAAAAAAACACGAGAAAAACTTGGATAATCGGCCTCTTAAAAATTTTGCTTTCTAGTCAAGTGCCTAGCTCGCCAAACGACAAAATCCGCGCCTCACAAACCAAACAAAAATCCACTTTTCAAAATCTCATCTGAAAGTGTTCAAAACGGTGCACCAAACATACCGTCAGCAAATGATGGATGAGAAACAACCATTTCGAGAGTGAGCTGGTGACTCACTGCTGAAGCACCAAGATACATTTTTTTTTTTTTTTTTTTTTTACACTCTTACGCTAGCTCGCATAACTCTCTCCGAGCAAAAGACTACTCTTCATATCGAATTTCCTGCCGGGGGAAGACCGTTGACTCGAGTTAATAAAGAGCCTCTATTCTTTCAACGGTATGATTCAGCTGAAGAATTGAAAAGCGTTAGACCAACTCCTTCTGCCTCACATCGCTGAGTGAGGTCTAACGGCCGTTATTGTTTATATTCAAAACAAGAAAGCTAAATCGTGGTAAGCGCCCCGATTCTAAAACATTTTCCAACACGACAGTCTCTTTTTTTCCGCCAAATTTGGCGATGCATAAAGTGACCATTTTTTTCTGAACCGAAAGTCAGGACACTTCTAAACCGCAGACACGGGAGGGGTAAAGATTAATCCCCTTCCCACGATTTTTTTTTTTCTTTCTACGCATAATTTGATTTTCTACTTTTATGAGAAAAATGAGTTGAAAAAATATAGCGAATATACAAATAAAATAAGCCTATTATATAAACATAGGATCCATAGTGGCGTAGCCAGAAATTTTTCATGGAGGAGGGTTATGACTACTGCAACTCACGTAAATGCCTACGTGTGTGTGATAAGGGATTGAAGAATCCCATTTTGTATGGCAAAAAATTTCTCATGGGCGGGAAGGAGGGGTTGTGACCCAATATCCACCCCCTTGGATACGCCACTGCCATCCATGTATTAATACATATCGCAGAACAATCATTTTCATCAATTAAAAAAAAGTGTTAAATACAAGTAACCAAAAACTTTTTTAAATAACACAATCATTTTCATCTGAATTTATTCCCCATTTTATTTTACATTAATTTATTTATTTTTCATAAAGCAGGACTTTGGCGGGACAGGAATGGAAAAACGGGACATTTTAGGGTTCTGTGGGAACAGCAAGACATGTAGGTAAAAAGCAGGACGTCTGGTCACTGAAGCGATGCATCGTCTTCAAACTGCGAGATTTCGGAAATAGTTCCAATACACATGAATTTGACTATCAAAGTTTAATGCTAAACTGCAAGAAATTATTTTCTTTCGTAATTGTTGCACAACTAAAAACTATCATTCGATGTGATTTTTTTTTTTCCTTCGAGAGATTGAAAAGTGGTTTAAGTCAGCATAATTTTATCTTCATACTACCGACACTTTTATGAGGAAAGGCTGAAAATTTGTTCACAGGTCCGGACTGGGAGGGCAAGGGCCCGCCCGTCTCAAGAGAAAGGGGGTCCCGGGTTATTGTGTCAGCCAAGGCCGTACCCAGGGGGGTGGTCCTATGGGTCGGGACACCCCACGAAATTTTCACATTATATGTATATTTATATGTGTGTGAGAGTATATTTATATAATAATATGATGATATTCAATAAGTCAGACCCCCCCTCCAAAATGTCGGACCCCCTCCGAAATTATTTTCTGGGTACGGCCCTGGTGTAAGCGATAAATAATAGGATGTGTTATCTTTCGGGGTATGGGGAAGGTATGGTGTTATTATTAATTAATTATGAGTGATAATTAATGCATTAATAAAATATTGATCTATTAATTAGCATGCGTCATTCATATTAATTAATCCCTCGTTCATTCGGGAACCCTCACTCAAAAAATTTTCAGAACTACATTTAAAATGAAGTGTTTTGAAGCCTTCTGCTGCGCAATTACAGCTGCAAAAAATTTTGTTTGTGTCAAACTTCATTCAAGTGCTATCAGTACAGCACTTTTTTAAAATCTTCATTCTTTGTTCTGTTTGGGGGCCCGCCCTCAGCAAGGAGGGGGCCCACCCGTCTGCAGACAGTCGGACACCCTGGCCAGTTTGTTCATCACCTCATGAGTATATGGGGCACATTTTACGAATTTGGGATGCATGCAAATTAAAAAAGTGGATTCGAAAATTTACGAGGTAATTTTATTACTTAATGAAGCCTTTTTCCTACCTTATTTTGAACATTTTTTCCCAATTTACATCGACCACCTATCTCTAATAGACTAGGTCCGCATGACGTATCGCTCATGCAATGTTGAGCCGAGCGAATTCCGTGCAGTTATCTCTAGCTCAAGTTTAATTTTTTTCGGTGATTATTCCTCGATGGTATGCCCGATTTCCTAGTTTCTTCTTTTTTAAGTGATCAGCATCGTGACCTTGACCAATGTCACAAGTTGAATGAGCGCGCGGAGCGAGTAATTAAGAGAATAATTCTTCTAATATCTCCATTGAAAGTTAATAGCAGCAGGTTTTTCGGTGATCTTTCCTCCGCGGTCAACCCGATTAGTTTGATTTCAGATTTATACCTTGCCACCATTGGTGCCTATAACCATGACAAAATTTGAACTAAATCGGCCAAGCGGTTTAGAAGGAGAAGCGTTGCATTGAAATGCCTGAGTGTAGTGTAAGAGCTTCACTCACTTCGCTAAGCTCAACAAAGAATTAAAGCATGTTACCACCTCTTTGGGACACGGGACACCCTGCATGGTTATACATTCGAATAATAAATATCAATTTTCTTTGGTACTACTACTAGCACCAATATACTCAGGCCCGGACTGACTCCTTTGGAAGCCCTCTGCTAGAGATTGAAAAGGAAAGACCCTTGCGGAGGAATTTAGCGGGAAAAGAATATTAGAATATTACTCGAATATAAGGCTTACGTGCCTAAAATACACATTTAACAATTTTAGAGGTTTTGGGACCCCCTGACTCTTTGGGGGCCCTTCTAGACATTATAATCCGCGGGGTTTCTGGGTTTCTCCGCTGCGCCACTGCTTAAAGACTTAAATTAGGTTAAACCCACTGAGCCCACTGTGGGGCCAAAGCCTGCTCTGCCCAAACACGCCTTCGGGACCATGGGCTCTGGGGTGCGGATGCATATGCCTCGGTCAAGTGGTCAACTTGACACGAAGCCCAAAGTGTGTAACTCCCAAATACGCTTGGTCCTCATTTCATCGACCCACTCAAGGGATGTGGTAACTATGGCACCAAAAGGCAAAAGTTTACTGGGAAATTAATAATCAAACTAGCAACTTTATTGAAAAATTCAACGAAAGCGTGTCGACGCAAACCATGCCCACAAAAAAATGTCGACAGAAAAACTCGAAGTGAACGAAAGAGCACTTTAGTGCTAAAAAGCCAGGTTCCGACTTAAGATATTCGAAGGCCCTAGACTTAGCACTTTTGCGGACCCTTATACGGTCATTACGGTCATCACTACCAGCAAGATGGCGGACGATCGAAACGTTCATCGCGTGCCACAGATCTAGACACCCTTTTTTTTACGACAGCTGGCTGTGCGCACAGCCAGCTGTCGTCAAAAAAAGGGTCTCTAGATCTGTGGCACGCGATGAACGTTTCGATCGTTCGCCATCTTGCTGGTAGTTAAGTCGAACGATGGCAACGGCTGCCCTTTTTTCAGTATTGGGAAAGGGTTGCGCCTCAAAGGGTTAATCGCGAAAGTCCCGTAAATTTAGGAATAAAAGTTGGCAAACCTAGTAACAATCCTAATTTCATCCTACATAATGAAAACAGAGAATGGCGTTTGAACGCCTGTATACCAACGCATAGCGTTCACTGGAGTCTTCCAGTCTTCCTGTTCCAGTTTCCATATCTGCTTCCGCCAAGGGGCGAGTATTACCTGCCAATTCGACAGTGCGTGATTTTTCCATGAAAAGTGAAGTCAACGTGATTCACTCACGCACGTCGGCCACGCCTTCTAATGTTTGACAGCTCTGCAAAAATCGATATCGCTTAGATCAGATTGTTTTCCGAAAACAGCTGGTGACCGAGTTTTGGATTATTTGAAGTGAAGGTATAATGTGATATCCCTGAAATTTAAGAGTTTTTGTGCATCGAATTACGACGGATTTATACCAAAGGCCAATTAAGAAAAGTTTCGACGAGAATGATAAATTTTGAGATGCATTTTATCAGAGATGGGTCGTTCCCTTTTTTTTTCTCTGAGTATTTTTAATTTTGAACCCCTATTTATTGAAAAAACTAAAAGGAATCATCTTCAACACCCTAGTGTTCTGCTGTAAGGAGCAAATTTAGATTAAAGTTCATCGTATTGCAGTAGATTTCTAGCATTGATTAATAACTTTGTTTAAAATTTTATATTTTTAATTAACATACTAACATAAACTATTTTTAACATAACTAACATAATAATATTTTTAAAAATGAAATATTTAAAGGTTAGCTTAAGCTATTTAAGTCAACATGGCAGCAAAATTATATATGCATGGTTAGAAATGGGCAAAATGCATTAATTTTTAAAATTCGGGCATTTCTGAAGAACTAAACATATCAGTGCATCAGTATTTGACATACACTGACTTTTTTTTTTTTTTTTTTACAAATTATGCCCTAACACCTAATACATCCGTGCAATCCCCGACTACGCAGATAGTTTTACAATAAAATAACAAAGGAAAAAATCACAAAAGTTATATAATTTTTAATTATAAAGTATGAACAATGAAAATAATTGAAATTTACATTTGTATAAATTAATTAAAACTTCTAAGTAAGGGTTATAAGTAGAAGTACGGAATTTTTGCAAATAAAAAACAGAAATTTCTCAGGAAAAAAAAGTGAAATTTTGAAATTTCGCATATTCTACTTATAAAGCATTTTTACACCCCTTTAAATTTATATTCAATGCTGATTAAAAGGTACATTATTGTCATTTCAACACTTGATTGTTTTAGAGTCGTACTTCTGTCCGTAAGGACGACATTATAATTACTAAAGTAGCGATCTGCGTTTAGTTAAATTAGTTAGGATCCAAATGCTTCTGCAAAGGTTGGAAAAGTGCATTTGTTAACTCCCGATAGTTCCTTAACTTTGGGATATTTATTCCTGTTTACTGATTGTTACATAACGGAATGAAAACGGGTGTATCCATCAGTGAGTTCATTTTGAGGAAGTGCTCTGAAGAAAGAGCAATTTTCGAAAAGCTTTCGAGCAATATAATTTAAAGGTGGTCTACTCTAAGTCAGAGATGGGCAAAATAATTGACCAATGTGAAAATAGGCTTCATTTGCTGCATTTAATTTCCCGTGTAAATGAAGTTTATTAAAAGCTTTTTCAAATGCGGTTTTTCGCGTTGAGTTTAGATCCAAATAGAGTCGGACCTCGATTTAACGTACTTTGATTTAACGAATATTTTTTTTTGTCCCGACAAAAAGGGTGCTAAAATGCTCCGATTTAACGAATTTTTAGCGCTTGATTTAACGAACAAAAATCGCCGAAATAAAATTCGCACATAAAACTAAAACTTTGAATTTTTCGCACACAAATTTTTGAATCTTTCATACCCTAATCTAAGTGTGTAATACAATAATTTTTTTTCTCATTTCTCGAAACGAAGTCAGTGCCTAAGAAGACAGCGACACAGAAACAGTCATTTACAATTAAGCCGTGGATAACCAAACCATGATCAAATGGCTGGATGTTAAGATGTTCCTAGTAATGGAAATTTTACAGAATATGTGTCTTGCGATGTACAGCTAAGTACCTGCGATAGTGAACAGAAAGAGAATGACGATTCTGAAAGCAGCGAAGATGACGAAGAAACGTAAATTGAATTTAAAAAGTGGCATTCCAAGAAGCAGTTTGCAGCTTGGACGCTTAAAACAATTTTTTTTTTTTTTTTTTTTTTTTGATGATTTTGTTCTTATGAAGTTAGAAAATATAGACAAAGAACTTTGGAAGGTCAAAACAAAGCACTATCAAAGATTTATTTCCAAAGTGCCAATAATTATGTATGTATTATGTATTAAGTTTTATGAGCAAGTGATAAAGTGATTAAAGAATTTATATTAGTTTAAAGTTGATCGCCTATCGTATAAGTTATAATTTTTAAGCTTCTAGTAAACAATAATCATTCTTTTTTTTTTCACATCTATATCTAAGGGTATTTTGCATTGATATTTTTATACCATACTCTTCACAAAAATTAATATTTGATTTAACGAATTGCTTCGATTTAACGAACGGATTTGTGGGTCCCAATCAATTCGTTAAATCAAGTTCGACTGTATACCCATTGTTATTCAAGAGTTGCTTTCATTTGTTTCACAAATGGTCCGCAATTGGGTATTTTGAATCTTATAGTTCTTTAATTAATTTCATTGATTTCAGACACAGATCAGATACGAAGTTTATTTGAATCTTGAGTTTACATTTGAAAGAATCTTTGACGTAATTTTCTTTCTTTTAACAGAAAACCCCCCTACATTTTGCACCTATCCACAAAAATAAGAAATTTTAGCATAAATTCGCTTTTATTCCCAAATTGCTTGTATTTCGCATCTATTCGCAAGGGTCATTCCAAAGTGACTAACGTAACATTTAGACCAGATTTCATTACATTTTTTGCTTAAAACACAAAAAGTTAAGATAATATTTTGTACTAAGTGGCTTTTTTAAGTGTAATTATGATTTTTTTTATAAATACCATAAAAATGCCTTAAAAATTAAAGTTTACAGGTATTTATTTAAAAAAAAAAATGTCATTGTGAATAATGTAACGTTTTTGCTCCTCATATATTAACACCTTCATACAAATTTTAATTCCTCTGAAATTTGGAAAGGCACAATCAATATTTAAAGATTAATTTCTTATATATAAATAATGAATTTTAAGAATATTCCACAGTTTTTAAAACATAATTGTATTTTTTATGATAAATTAAGACTTTAAGCTTAAAAATGTGTGACTAAAGTAACAAAAAAAAAAAAAAAAAAAAAATCCGGAGTGACTCCACTCGACTTTCCGAACACTTACGATTAAGATCATTACCAAGCATTTAAATAAATTTTAATCGATGAATAATTCAAACATATACCAAATTGAAGCTCAATCGAATGCGCCGTTTAAACGATAGCGCACTTTCAAGAATTTCTCCCCATATGCCATAATGTAAAAAAAATCTTTGTCGTAGCCCTGTAGAAAAACTCTTAAGTCCTATACACATCAAATCTTGGTCTTACGATGGTTGTTTATAACACATATGCCCAATTTGAGCTCAATCGAATGTACCGTTTAAACGCTAGCGCACTTTCAAAAATTTTCCACCATAGGCCATAATGTAAAATAAATCTTTGTCGTAGCCCTGTAGAAAAACTATAAGTCCTATACACACCAAAATCAATACCGGTCTTGCGACGGTGGTTTATAAGATATAAACCCAATTTGAGCTCAATCGAATGCCCCGTTTAGGAGCTATCGTGTTCACTCACATGCACACATGCATACATACATACACCTCGTAAAAATAGCATAAATGAATTCAGAAGACCTCAAAACGTGTCAATACACCAAAATCTCGAAGTCGAATTTTTTCATGATTACAATACTTTCCTTACATGGTACATGTTCGGAAAGTAACAAGTAGGTAACGACCAAATTATGATCAAATGTGCTGCTTTGTTCTTAAAATAAAATTCTAAAAGATTTTTTTTTAACTGTTGCCAAATTCTAGTACTAGAATATGTAACAAATAAACAGATAAATCACTTTTAATGTTTTGTAAAGAAGAAAAAAAAATTAGTCTGAAGGTTGACATTAAAATGGAATGACCCGCAATTATAAGAAAATTTCGCATCTATTAGGTTGTAACGAAAGTTTTCCGCCACTGCAAGTATTGTCTGTACAAACAGTTCGCGTTGGTGTCTGTGCCAATATTTTGTCAAACGATTTTTGTTATTTGGAAGAAAAAGACTTGTTTTAGAGCACTGTGTTGTGAAATCTGTAAAACAATATCGTTATGATTAAGGTGTCTGAAATGGAACTATCATGCTATCAGATTGAACCATCGTTTACTCTGTTCTGTTGCAAAAAGTCAGCTACAGAATGACACTGAATCATGCGTACAGGTTAAGGTACTACTATTGTATTATATAACACTTTGAAGTTTTGGTACCAAACGTTCAAAAACGAGGAATATGACATTTAAGAAGCAGAGCGCTCAGGCCGGCCTACTGATGCTGATGAGGCCCGCCAACAAGAATTTGTGGAAGAAGATAAAATATTCATCCACTCGAGAGCTAGCTAAAGGAGTTAGACTTTCGCATCTATTAGGTTGGCTGTGCGGCACAGCCAGCTGTCGTCAAAAAAGGGTCTCTAGATCTGCGACACGCGATGAACGTTTCGATCGTCCGCCATCTTGCTGGCAGTTAAGTCGAGCGATGGCAACGGCTGCCCCTTTTTCAGCATTGTTCAATCTATCCAGCTGTTCTCGCATTCTTCTATTTTCAGCAATCTCAGTGCTGTTAAAAATAATCGTGACCATTTTTATACGAGAAATGGCGTGCTAAAAAGTAAAGGATTCTCGTGGGGAGCTTTGTCACCCGCAACTATTTTTATAGAAATCAAATCTATTCTTCGTAACTGGCAACAGTCAAAACGTCAGAGTTTGGTGTTCCCAGTGCGGGAACACTGCGCGTTAAAGGGTTAAATTCCTCACCCAATATTTTACCGTACCCATTCTGTTGCTGAAGGAAGAAAAAAGAACCACGATTTTGTCCGCTTTCATCTGGTCGTGAGAGCGAACATCTGTCACTAAGGATCACGATCCCGCTCTGCAGAACCAATTTTCTAGTAGCCACTGTTTCTAAATCGGAGAGCAGCGATTTTGACCATCCACAAACACGAACCTGCAATCAGTGGCATACCAAGATAGTGAGTGCAGAGAACATGGCAGACAGCCGAACTGTGATCTTCCTCATAGCGAAAACGAAACCAATCGGTCCAAGTTAGTTTCCAGCAGTGGCGCACCCAGAATTATAGTTAGGTGTTGGGAGGGGGGAGGGGCTGGGGAGGCCACAAATATACTGTTGAACTCAGTTACCCGGGATCTATAAAGGAATTTTTTCCAGGGTCCCATTTTTGTGCAAATTGCTTATTTTTTTGTCATTTTCAATAATGAATTTTGTGAATTCCAACACTTGTTTTTGTTAAAATAATTGATAAAAAAAATTAAAATGTAGGGTAAAATGCCCTACAATGAAGGGCAGTTTTAATCGATTATAAGTTTGTGAAAGGGCCGCTTTAATCGATCGTAATTTTGTGAAAGGGTCGTTTTAATCGATTGTAATTTTGTGAAAGGCTCGTTATAATCAATCTATTGTAATTTGTGAAGGGGTCGTTTTAATCGATTGTAATTTTGCGAAAAGGCCGGAAAACGCATTCAATTTTTGTCTGCATTGTGCCCTGGTTACAAAAGCAACTGTCATTAACCCTTTTAGACCCCGCGTTGACAACTGAGGACATAAAAATTACCTATACTATCTTGCTGGACGGATGTCCTAATTCGCGCACACAAAGAAAAAACAAGTTTTCTGGAGCATTTAATAATTAGGATTATTTATTTTATTTCTTTATTACAAATTTCAGATTTTTAAATCAGAAGAAAAATTATTTAATACAAACAGAAATATATTTAATCAGGTCTGAAAGGGTTGAGATAACTCGGGATAACTGTAGAGTCATAAACAACTGATTATTGTGTATTAAGGCAAACCTGCACGAAAGTGCCTTGTCCAAATGTGGCCAAACTTGGTGACTTTTGGCCAAGGGGTACCTGGCTATGGGGAGTGCCATGGGCGGAGCACATTTTACTAACGCGTACTCACGTTACATTTGGAGAAAACTTCACAAAACTCCAGCCCGTTAGAACGACAGCCGCGCGGTAGGTCAGAACCCTGGATCTTCACACTTCAGCCATCTACTAAGTTCAGTGTCTTATTCACTCGGCCATGGTGAGTCTCGCCAGAAACAATTACCTAGTGCTTAATTTACGTTATAACGTATTTCAACTGTACATCATGCACTGCCTGTCAATATTTATTTAATAAGTACTATTTTTGTGCAAAATATCTCGGAATAATTTCAAGATTTTTTTAAAAACAAAATATTTTAATTCATTAATTATGTGGCGAAGTAATTAATGTAATTCATTAATTATGTGGTTTTTTAAGCGAATTTTTAAGCTCCATTTTTAAGCGAAATTCACTTTGATTTCTACAAACTTAAGGGGGCTCCTATAGCCCCCCTCCTTCGTGAGTAAGTCTACGCTTTCTGGTATACCTAATAGTTTATGAACCCAGAAGCTCCTAAATTACTCCGTTCACGCGAGTTGGGAAAAAATAAAAAGACAAAAGTCCCAAAAAAAGGGGTAAGATTTTGTTGAAACTATCGTGGGATTTGTTATCGTAGCATTACTTATCATTTAGTTAGTTGTAAGGAGCCAGTTGAAAAATGATAAATGTAACAAACACCTTTAATTTAATACGCACCCAATATTTAACCGATGGGGCCCCTTTCCCTTTGGGGGGGGGCAGCGCGTTTGCAGGGGGCGTCAGGGAAAACAGGCAAAAAGCAAGTGATAATGAATTTTTTTTTAATCATCTTATTTATTCTTATTTTTACTCCAATCTATTTTCGCTTAAAGAGTTTAATCAAACTTGAGCGATAACATTATTTTGTAGAAAAGTCGACTGAATGTTCATTGATGAAGATTCAAAGGTGTTATGTATGCTGAATAAATGAGGGGGGACGGCATCGTAAGTTATTCTTTGTTTGGGGGGACACAATGTTTAAAAGGTTGGGAGCCTCTGCTTTAATCCATATTATCCAAACAAATCTCTTGTTTTTCAAATTCATCTCTAATGTTGCCGTCACACAACTAAAATAATTAAAAGATCATGATCGTTCTAAAAATAAATTTGAAATACTAATTTAAATCCTCCATATATCACCTGAAGACAGGGGCGTAGCCAGACATTTTTCATGGGGGGGGGTTATGACTACTGCAACTCATATATATGTATGTATACGTGTGTGATAATTGTGTGATATGGGTGTGATAATGTAGTGAAGAATATACATTTTGTATGGCAAAAATTCCTCATGGGGGGGGGTTATGACCCCCCTAACCCCCCTCCCCTTGGCTACGCCTCTGCCTGAAGAAAATAGCTTATTTATTTTAATCTCGTAAAAAATGTCAAAAATTGTAATATCGAGTAGCTTTTTAGAACAGCAGAAATTTCACTCTGCTATGAAGTAAAATTTGTGTCAGACTTTAGCAGTCTCACTCAATTTTTATTACTTTTCGTTTTTACTATCGAAAATAAAACCTAATTAGTTCAATTAGCTCACCTGGTTAGTGCATGCAGTTAGTTGTCTTACAGAGAAATACAATAACTTGCAAAGACGTTTAAAATAATACTAATATTTTCTTTACGTGGATCCAGTTTTTTTTAGGGGGGGCGGAGGCGCTAAATTTTGAAAACAGCTATTTTAACCAAACGAAATGTACAATAAAGCAAAATTTGAGTCTAAACCAATGTAAATGTTTTTACGAGGGGCTAACTTATAAAAAAAAAAAAAAAAAAGGTCATTTTACCTATCCAAAGTCCATAATAAAATAGAATATTAAACTTTAGCAATCGCTTATTTTGTGGGGGAGGAGGGATGAAGCTCCCTAGCTCCCTCCCCATGGGCGCTGGCAGAATATTTCCCAAAGGAGGCAAAGACTACTCCAGGGGGCAAACACTACTCAAGGGGGGGGGCAAAGACTACTTCAACGTATGGTTACCATGTTGGAAAGAGCAAAAAAGCAAAGGAAAACACTGCATACAAAAATCCAGGGGGGGTAGCATCGCCCCCCTTGCCCTATGCTGCCGGCGCCCATGTACCCTCCCCTGGATCCGTACTACGCTAAAAAACTAAAACGCAAGCCGTTAACATATAGAGTATCCACAGTGAGAAAGAAAGAAATGGCTATTTACACCTCCAAAGAAATAATCACTAGCAAACAATCCTAACATTGACATCAAATAATAGTAAACAAAAAAACCCTCTCACGATATCAACACAGAAAGTACAGTATTCATTTACTTACGAATTTTTTCAGGATGCAGCCAGGAAACTCTTCAACACGCGATTCAAGTGCACTTCCAATCGGTTCGAGTGAAAGTCCTCTGACTGAACTGCCGGCCGGGCGAAAAAAGCGTGCGGTTTGTTACGTTATCTCGGCGGAGCCGGGTGTCACATGTTTCCGCAAGATTGGGGGAGGATAATTTGTAGCGTTTTTGTTTTTTTATCCATTATTTTTTTTTGCTTTTCTCTGTTTTGGTTTTGTAGCGTAACGGTCGACAAAATTCGTTAGGGCAGAGTGAAAGAGCAATGTTTACAACTCATATGAGACAGACCAATGGGATTCTGCCAAACTTTTTTTTTTTTTTTTTTTTTTTTTTTAATGTACTTATACTACCTAGAACTTACGCGATAGGTGGGACCGAGCGGTAAGCGCGTAAGTCGGGGTATAATTCGCATTTAAATATGTACATTCAAATTATTTTTAATTGAGGCAGGACACTAAAGATAAAAATAATTTAGAAAAAAAAAATAACTCGGCTGTTCGAGCCTCGTCAGGGGGAGACTCGCTGAACCCCCCTAATTGTTTAGTTTCATTATTGTCATATTAAAACGATATTAATTGACTATGCCATTTTGTCTCTCATCTTTCGTGTATTTCGCCTGGTAACCCTATGCGGAAATTTTTATGATTGTAACCTATTTATAGAAAAATACATGTGATGCCTATTCTACAGCTTACGAAATATTGTAACAATAGATTAAAGCTGTTGTGAACTAATAGTATTTAAATACATGTAAAAAATACATGTGAAGCATATTCTACAGCTTACGAAATATTGTAACAATAGATTAAAGCTGTTAGTATTTAAATATATGTAAAATTATTTCGCATTTTTATGTAGCTTTTTTGGGACACATTTTTCGGACAATTTTCAATAAAGGGGGTGAGAGATAAAATAGTCATTAATATGTTACAGGGGCGTAGCCAGAAATTTTTCATGAGGGGGGGGGTCACGACTACTACAACTCATATATATGTATACGTGTGTGTGATAATGTAGTGAAGAATATACATTTTGTATGGCAAAAAATTTCTCTTGCGGGGGGGTTATGACTAACGTGACCACTTATTATTTCCTTCAAAACGGGACATCTACTACTTTTTTGGCAATAGTGTTTTTATTTTCTTCCTCAAAACGGGGAATCAACTGTTTTTAAGGTAATAGTGTAGGAAGACTGAATTTACAGGCTGGGAGACTCTTAGTTGTTAAGAAAACGCGCAAAAACTTGTGTTAATGTTAATATCAAAATAAAATTAAAAACAAAACTTTGCTAAAGCACACTTCTACTCCAAAAACACCCTCCAACACAAGGCAGAAAGGTAAGAAAGTAAGAAATGTAAACAACAGGACACACAGAAAAAAGGAAGTTGTCATTCAGAAGGAAAAAATTTCTTAGACAACCAGAGGGAAAAGGGAAAATAAATTGGGGGTGTGGAGGAATAAGCAAAAGAGGAACATGACTTTAAAAAAAAAGAAATAAAAATTAAATAAATTGAAATAGTTGACAAAAAAGAACATTAAAGGAACAAACGGAAAAACAATACATCCCCCGGCGTTTTCTTTGCATCTCGAGAGGGGAGGGAGGGAGGTCAGTTTTTTTTTTTTTTTTACAGACACTTGGATGATTTTAGATTTTTAGCGACCTTTATTGAAATCGTTACCGTGGGTTGCTCTCTTTCTAAAAATGGGGCATTGCAAGGGACATTTTCTAAAAACGGGACATTACAGTGTCCCAAAGCTGTGTTTGGGGACAACGGGACAAGCCCCCTAAAATCGGGACTGTCCCGTTCGCCCCTGATATGTTATTAAAACTGTAAATCGAAGTTATTTTAGAAGTAAGCAGACGAATCGACCAGATTTGAAAATCGCGTAAGTCCAGGTATTACTGTACTATGTTGTAAAAGTAATAGATACACAGGAAAAATATCATTTTCAGATTTTATTTACGATCCTAAATACTAGGCAGCATGGCCCCCAGCATATGATTACGGGCTATGGACCCCGAATTACAGACGGGGCTCCTCCCCTTCCATTTTACGGTCGTGTGCTACATTATTATTGCATGTTTATATCTTACCCGCACTCTTTTTAGAATATAATTTAACCTGGAGATTTCCGGACAGAAGATCTGCGCTGATACGCAAAACAAGTTCGCACAACAAACGCAATGACAATAACTACCGCCTCCAGTTTTATTAAACGTTTATGATATACTGTTTATCATAAATATATATTTTAAGCTATAAAACTAGCTGTAGAATCTGTTGCAAAATTTCATGAAAAAAATATTTTTTTTTCAAATTTGTATTAAAATAAAATAATTAAACAATTAAATTGCGTTAGGCTGTGCCCGGGCCCCCCTCAGGTCCGGGTCCTCAGGGGTCCATCCAACCCCACCCTTGCGGGGGGGCCCTGTGTCTTGACTTACGAGTCTTATGCATTCCACGACCCCTTGCTTAACCCTTTTTAAGGCGAGTTTATGTGCAGAGAGTCGAAAGAGCTTGGGATTTGTTTGGCCCATTTTCTAGGATTAATTCATATATTTTCCCTCTACTGTAATATCCCACGTGAACATTGGAGAAACAAGAATTAAACAAACATAGAAATTTTGCAGGAGGCTACATTAATTATTCACAAAATCAAAGTCGGAAAACGACCTGCTGCTTATACACGGAATTAAACGCAAAAATATATAATTAAAAGCAATGATTCTTATGCTCAATTTTCAAGTAAATATTCGAGCTTTCTTTAAAATTACGAATGAAAGAAAAGTTCATAAGCCAAATATAATTTCAATCTAAATGTATGGAAAAAAATATGCATCCAACATAACTGAACAAAAATCAGAAAATTCACTAATGATAATTGATTTCTGTATTTATTAGACCGTAGTCAATAACAATACCGTGGTAAAAAAGTAAGTATTTTTACCACGGCCTTATAAAGGGTTATATGAAAATTTCGCGTAGTGAAATCGTGTATACACACGACTTTTTTACACACACACACAATCGTTTTTTTATAAACATCCTTCAAACTGTGTTGAACACTGACGTTTGTGCTGAAACTGAGCGTGTTTTAAGCCATTAACTAATAATTACTCGTATATATTATCATTTCTAACATAAAGTAATTAATAAACCACAATATTAAAAAAACAGTGTTATTCAACATAATACTGCACAGTACTGTACAGTATTTTAAATGCACAAAATTTATGATGAGTTGGAGAGAAACATAAAGTACAGTACTGCATTGACATAAATTGGTATGTAACAATGAAAAGGGGGGGATGTTACCTATTGTAGAATTGGGGGGGGTAGTGTTACAGGCAGAAAATACAGTTTTCAAGGATTTTCTTGAATTTGAATTTGGGTAGGGGGTAATAGCCCCTACTTGCCCTCCCAAGTTACGCCTGTGGAGTACTGTACGTAGAGAATGCAGTAATAACAATAAAGTGCAGCAAATTTAATAATACTACTGTGCTCACAGTAACAATCAATATTCGAATGTACTGTAATAAAGTAAGACACAGTACTGTGCCAGTAGTTAACTGTACTGTACAGAGCCCGACTGAGACATTCGGAGGCTCTAGGCTTAGCACTTTTGGGGGGTTCCTGTGCGGCCATTTCTTGTTGGTTATATCACTTATAAATTATAATCATAAGGTACCAGTAATGTTTCGCAATTTCATATATAACGGGGGTGAGTTGCTTTAGTTTCAAACTCTCTCGTGCGCAAAAAGGTTTAGCTTTTCGAATTTCAGCAGAGTTCACGATAAAAGTTCACGAATTATAAAAAATGCACGGATATTTAGCTTTTAATGTAGAAGTTATGCTTTGGAATCAAATGGCGTTACGTCAATGAACACTCTATGGTGAAATTTTCGGGATCCTAACATGATGTTTGTTTTATACGTAAATATAGTGTAAACAAACCCTTTTGCTCAGCGGTATTTGTTGTCAAAGAGCATCTCTTTATCTGTTCACCTACTTTTAAAAATTTAGCGCATAATTGATTTCCTTAAGTAGGGATGGACGCGAGACGATCTCTTGCGAGACGACAGAGCTTGATTTATAGCTTTTTTGCGAGACAGACATTTTTAACATTACGATATAGCAATTTTGCCAGATGAGACAAAGATTTTAGGATGTTTGCGAGACGCGAGACGCCAATTCTCCTTCTCGCGTCTATCCCTAAGAACAGAACAAACTATTTTAATAATTTTGGGGCCCCTAGGCCGTGGCCTAGTTGGCCTGAGCGGTAATCAGGGCCTGGCACTGTACTGCACAGAATAACATTGTACCCCTCTGTTGGCGCTTATTATAGGCAAAAAATCTCGTTTTGTGAGCAAAAAGTTCTCGTTAGCTCTCAGGTAAGTTACTTGTGAAACACTCGCGTAATATTCGATTCGCGTAACACAAATCGCGTAGTAGCGCGAGTCTACTGTATTTACGAAACATTGTACTAGATTATTTCATTATTTATTTTCCTCAACAGCGGCCGCTCGGATTTCGTTGTGGTTAGAGACAGAGGCGCTGATAGCCCAGTCGGGGCCCCGGGGATAGAATCTTCGGTATCCCTTTGCTATCCAGAAACCCTTTCGATCAGGCCCTTATTTTCAACTATTTCCTCTGGAACAGGAATCCCTTGCGTAGCTTTGCCGTAGCATAATGTACCTTATAAATTATAGAATTTCCTTTTTTGAAAAAAAAAGTGTCGTAAGGGCGGGGGGGAGGGGGGGAATGACAACTCCTGTTAAGCCCTCTTTCGTACGCCACTGTTGGGACCTCTTAGAAGTGTTAACGAACGACTCTGTACTTTAAACAAAATTTATTTTTCGCATCAACCGCACTTAGTGTTCTTTCTTTTCTGATAGCGATCTAACTATTACAATAAGTTGCGCAATATGCTAACCACTGGGCTATCCCAGCTCCGAGAAATATTCATATATCAGCTAAAAAGCTTTGTTAACTCATTGAACGTTTTAAAAATCGAGATTCACTTATTTTTCCAAACATAGAGGGCAGCACCAAAATTTAAACTTGTAAGATATTTGGAATCTGATTGCTTAGTAAAATGTAAAATCCTGTTCACCCAGCTTCTGATTTCGCTGCAAAATTCTTAATAATTTCTATTTAATAAACAAATATACGCATATCAAAAATCATTATTTTTAACGATAAAAAGTGAAGCAGTTTTGAGAACTGATTTTCTGTTACTTATGTAGTTAATTTTGTGTTCGTTTTTTATGTTGTTGAATTTGTCTGAGCTCTGCAATACCTGAACAATTTTTCTATTACTTTTTTGTTTTATTCCTTCTTCTTTTCTGGAAAGGGGAGGGGGCTGAAATAAATTTTTCTTATAAATTCATTTGAATTTACATAATAACTCAATCTTAGCGAAAACTTGGTTCATCTGTAAAGGGGAGACCAGATTTATTTGAACATACACCGCATGAACGTATGGGGTCTTTTTTTTTGTGATAATGATCCCATTATGATAATTTTGGCTAGCTGTTCGATATGCTGACCACCATTGGCGTAAATTGGCATGTAATATTGCCATACCCATTTTCTCTTAATAAGTTACGCCTATGAGGCGCTGTGATATCACCTTTGCGAGAAATGTTGTTCATTTTTCAGCACGGACGTAGCTATAGCCTTCGCATGGGTGGGCAGGGGCGACCTTAGGGAACGTGCTGCCCCCTCCTCCCTGAAAAGGTAGAAAATGTGCACCATTTTATGCTCTAGATCCGTGAAAATCACCGAAATGACGTCCCTTCAAAGACGGCGCCTCGATTCGATGCTCACCTTGTTTGCTGTGCCGAACTGCCCATGTGGGTGGGTTCAGCTATGGAGGGGGGGGGGGGGGCATTCTTACTGCAACATTCGACTGACGAAAAACTTTACTATAAATATGTGGTAATGGTAAATATTTTTAATAGCATTAAACATTTTTAAATTTTTTGTAATAAAATTTCAGTTACACTACTACAAAAATAAGTTTAAAAAATTTCCGTTTACATTACAAATTTAAAATCTTTATAGTAATTTTTTAATACTTATTAATATACGGAGTTTACAGGAGGAAAATCAGCTAAAATTAGCATTTTTGCGTAGACTAAGGGGGGAGGAGACCCCTCCCTCACTTATATATATGCGACCGTGTTTTTCAGTTAAAAACTTGTTGAAATCATTTTATGTTCTAGATATCCAGATTACTTTGTACTCCCACACATAGAGGGCACCACTAAAATTTAAATTTTGTGGATATGTGGAATAAGATGTAAAATCCCGTTAACCGAGCTTCAGTTTTTACTGCAGTATCAGAGGTGCCAAGTCTCCGGCTTTTTTCGGGAGATTTCCCACCACTAATTTTTACTTACAAATTTATACTTAAAATAAGTCCAAATATTTAATACATAATAAAACTGTCCAAAAATTGTGGTGGGAAATCTCCCGGAAAAAGCCGGAGACTTTGCAGCTCTGCAGTATCCTTAAATTTCTAGTAAATATTCGCACAACATAAATTATTTTTATCTATAAAGCCTAAAAATAGAGTTGATTTTTCTCTCGTTTAAATAGTTAATTTTATGTTCGTTTTTAATGTTGTTGAAATTATCTGAATTTCGTAATGCGTGCACAATTTTTCTTTTATTTTTGTTTTACACTGTTTTTGATTTCGGGGGGGGGGGGAGGGGTTACTGGGGAGGAGTTGAAGTCAGATTATACCTGTTCTTTTCCCTTATCTTTGTTTCCCCTTTCCCCTATACGCAACAGTGAAGATTTTCGTAAACAATTATGGAGGGAACACAATATTCTTTTGCCTCCTTTTTCTTATAAATGTATTTGAATTTACAAAATAAGTCAATTTTCCACAGTGTAAACTTGGCTAGTCTGGAGTGGTCCCCCTCCCCAACCACTGTATTTTGTAGAGAGGAAAATTTTTCTGTTTTGTTTCCAGAAAAATTTTCCTCTGTCTACTTAAAGAAAAAAGTTATTAAACTATACTGAAAAACAAGTCTTAGTGAAAACATTTTTAGTAAAATAATGAATATTTGTATATATATATAGGGTGCGTCACAAACTCTCCCGGGTTTGGAAAGCTTATAATATGTATATACTACCAATGCAGCAGCAAAGTTGACTTTATTCGAGAAAGAAATGTTATAACTTTTATTTCACAAAACTAGGGGCTAAGCCCTTCCCCCCCCCCCCAGACTCGCTTATTCGTAAAAAAGACATAATTTCAACAGACAAAACCCGAAGATTGGATCAGATAGAATGTTACTGAGCTACACATTACTTGGTTCTTGCATGTTTATTGGTACATAAAAATTTAAACTTCACACTACAGTAGACCCCCTCCCTCTCATAACACGGAAGATATTTTGTTATGGGAATCCGTGTTGTACGGGTCCTGAGCTATACTCCACCTGGAGTGCGGACTCCGCTTATAATCGCTGGAAAAATTATTTGAGCTCCTCAGAAACACAATGATATTTAACACAATGTTATATTAATTAGGAGCTAAAGCGTAATAAAATCAGAACATCTGTTTCAGCTGTATTTTTAATAATGTAAAACCTATTGGACACCTTGCGAATTTGCCACCCACGGCGATTTTTCATTATTTGGCGACTTGCGTACATGTAAAGTTAATAAAAGCTACGGAACAGATAGGATAGCTTGCCACCAATGGCGACTTTTCATTATTTGGCGATTTACACATGCTCACAACCTGTAATTACTGTTCATTTAAGGTTACCGGAAAACCGTTATCCATATTTTCATTTACATAATCGTTTGCAGATTGGCGTACTTAGCACCACGAATTATACCATCTCGTCGCGCTAGCAAATATCCAAAGTGTACTATAACTGCTATAATGGCATAGTTAACGCCGCCAAATATTTCTACTGGTAGCAAATAATCCAGCTGGACCGAACCGGCTTTAAAATAATCTGCATTTTAATTATTTTTCATTTTCAAGATATTAGTTATTCTGTTTTGGAAAAACGAATAATCGCTACTCCCTGTTGTCTAAGCGAACTTACTATTTGAAAATTGTCAACTTTCTGTAACACATTTTGAGTTACTTATTTCATACTTTTTAATTTGGCGTTAAATGGGTGTCATTCTACTTCATGTTTGTCAATTTCACGCTATTCTACATACTTGAAATTGCTTTGTTGCAAAGGAATGAATGATTTTATGCCCAATCTGGCAACCATTATGTTTTATTTTTTTCAGTTTTTTATTAATATCTTCTATAATAATTCGATTTTCGAAATTTAAGTCAGTTTATCAGGCTCCTCGGAATTTTTCGAATCTGTGGGCACCTTAGTCGAAACTTAAATACCCACGGTTTAGGAGGAGATAGGTCAACAAGCTCTGACAACGCCAGCAGCCTTTACTTTTTTTTTAGAATAGAGAGAATCCAATATGTGAACCTTTTGTGACAGCGACGGATTAACGCAATTTTTCGGAGGTGGAGGTCGCGGGAGGGCAGTTAGTTTGTAGAATCATCAGCATCACGAGACAAGGACATATTATAAGGGGGATGGAGGGGCGACCGCCCCAATTGAGAGAAAAGAAATTAATGTAAAAGATCCTATTTTGCCAAAATAGGAAAATAATTTTACTTCCATAAAATGGATTTCGAACTAACCGTCCCCACCGACGAACTAACCTCCCCCTACCCCACCCCGACAAAATTGCATTAATCCGTCACTGTTACGAAAGGCTCACATGTTGGACTTTCGTGAAATAAAACTAGTAACATTTCTTTCTCCAATAAAGTCAACGTTGTTGCTATATTGGTAATACATGTATTTTCTATAAGCCTTCCAAACTCGGGAGAGAGTTGTGATACACCCTGTATAACGATGTAAGACTACACCCAAAGTCCGCCCCTTTTACGGTTGCAAAAAAGTTCCAAGTATCCACAAGAGTAGAAAGCCTGGAACTTAAGTAAACCTGCAGTTCCAGGCTTTCTAATTATGTTGTTGTTATCGTCGTGGGATTACGGCCAATTATCTGAGTGTGGGATCTAGGCGGAAGGGTAGACCCCCACGGGTACCTTCCGTGGGGGTCTTTCTAAGGGGTCCTCACTAGTATTCACGCTAAATTTCGGAAGAAACCACGGAAAACTCCGAATGGTTAGGTCGACGGACACGAACTGGTTTTGAACCCGGAGCCTTCCGTCTCCCAGTTCAGAGCACTGTGCGCTCGGCCACTTTTGGAGCTTCTAATTTTCGTGTGTGTGATTATGGCAACGCTACACTAGGGCGATCTGCCAAGGTGGGGGTGCCTCGGTAGGAGGACTTTCTAAGGGGTTCTAACGCGTATTCACGTTACATCTTTAGAAAACCTACCAAAACGCCAGACCGTTAGATCGACAGCCGCGCGATGGGATTCGAACCCGGGACCCTCACACTTTGGCCATCTACCATTTTCAGTGGCATAACCACTGTGCCATGGTGAGGCTATGAATACATCTTAAACTAGAAATATAATTTAGCTCACCTTCATTTAGAAATATTTTTAATTTTATACTTCAATTCCATTCATTATCATTAAAAAATAACATTCAATAAATACACAGTTTTGCTTTCATGCCTTTTAAGATGCAATTTATTAAGATGCAATTAATTTTCGTAAACTGAATGAGTATATATGAAAGTGTCCCCCCCCCCCCCCCCATGACAAATATCTAACCCGTGCCATGTTGATTTAGTCAGGATTGTGTCTGTCAAAGTCAAACATTGGCGCAACAGCCCCCCGTCAGGGCCAAGGCCTGCGCTACCCAACCGCGCCTTCGCGACCATGAGCTCTGGGGTGCGGATGCATATACCTCAGTGGTACCAGGTGGTCAGTCTGACGCGAAGCCCCCAATGTTTGACCCCAAGCAAGCTTGGTCCTCATTTTATCGACCCGCTCAAGGGATGAAATTCTGAGTCGACCTTGCCCATCCGGGATTCGAACCCCGAACCTGTGGGACGGCAGCGTGATGATTGTGTCCGTACCCAGTACAATTTGAATACAGAAAGTGTGGGATAATTTTCTATCTCTTAATTAAACTTGAGAAATTGTTAATCGCCTTGATTAGTAAATGTGCATTCATTTCCACTTTCAGGTATCCTCTATGTTTCCTCTTCGCTGTTTCGTCGAAAAATTCGAGTCCCC
The DNA here is from genome assembly GCA_038373885.1 of Cheiracanthium punctorium. Taxonomy (NCBI): domain Eukaryota; kingdom Metazoa; phylum Arthropoda; class Arachnida; order Araneae; family Cheiracanthiidae; genus Cheiracanthium; species Cheiracanthium punctorium. The sequence continues at coordinate 353,985 of JAWZYV010012451.1, forward strand.
ATCAACACGACTGGTGAGTTGAAATTCAAGACTGTGCAAAACAGGATAGACACAGAAGATTCTATTCTGAACGCCAGAAAACTTTCAAGCATTTCTCTTCAACGGAAGAAGTCAAAAGTATTCACTCTTTAAGGGGCATTCAATGTTGACGATGCTTATCACATCCAATATTAGTAGCATTTTATGTAGGTTTTTCACGTAAAACAGAAATGCCTGTAAATTTTTCTTTCGAAAGCAGCTATAGTAAAAAATTATTTTACCGTTAAATAGTGTTATTTTATTTTATTATTATTATTTATCTTGTGAAGTTTGGACGAACGCTACTTCATTTAATGGAAGGATGTTGAATACGATTTTAATGAAAAGTAATCTAAATTGGTGTAAGTTTTCACTTATGTAATTGGTGTAAGTTTTCACTTACGCTTATGTTCTCATTGTTGCTCCTAAGTAACATATACAGAATGTTTCACCGCCACTAAGCCAATAGGTCCCCGCTTTTCTATATAATCAGGGCAAATTATTGTCATTCTCATTCAAGCACTGATGACGGCATGTTATTTATACATGTCGATACTGGTCTGCTATTTTAATTATCTTATTGGTGTTCTTATACGTTGCTTTAGGATGTTTATATAACTGAATGCTGAGTACCTTTTTTAGAATAGAGTAATCAGTAATAATCTTATGTCTTCTATAACGTTTATTATAAATTATAATTATTATTACGTAATACAGAAATGCGAAATAGTGGATGTAAGACACTAGGTATTGATGAAGTGTGAAGGTCCAGGGTTCTGGCTCCCCACGCGGCTGTTGATTTAACAGTCTGGAGTTTAGGAAGGCTTTCTCCAGATGTAACATGAATTCGCGTTAGAACCCCTTAAAGTCCTCTGCTAAAAGCACCCTTTCACTTAACTGATAGCCCTTGTATAGCTTTGCCTTAACACAGTACATACAGAAATGCTAAATAAACTCATATGCTCAAATTTTGTATGAGAGATAATCTAATTCCTATAAAAACAATTTTTATAATAGCATAAATTCCAATAAAATCCAATTTCCATCTACAAGTGTAATTTATATAAATTAGTTAATATGTTCAATTAATCTGTTTTCTGCTTGACAACTGTTTACTTACAACTTACTTTGCCATTGACACTTGACTCTAAGGTACAGATTAACTAAATTTAATAAGACGTGAGTAAATTACAGACACCTACCTAATAAATTTGTTCATACTTCAAGCGATGGAAGAATTAATGCTGTTTATATTAAAATTCTGAATTAATTTCCTTTGCTTAGGAGAATCGTAGAATCTTTTGAAGTGAAACTATCATCGAGATTATTTCTAGCTTAAGGGATTCAGTTATAAACATTGGATTGAGTAGTTCTGTAATGGAAAAAAAATTTATGTATTGCCAAGCTAGCTATGCAATGAAAAAAACACTCAAATTACTGGTGTTAAACGATAAAGTAAATAAAAACTTTGTAAAAAACACACATAAGATGTTATAGGTAAGAAGATACGTACGTTTCGGTCAAAAATTGTTTTGGCCTTCGTCAGCCAACACAGGGAACTCTGTTCCCTGTGTTCCTTGTGACTAAGGGAAAAGCTAAAAAGTAGTGTGTAGAAAAAAAAAAGTAATAAAATCTGAAACTTTCAGATTTTAAATGCGCACTGGCCTCGCCATGGCACTGTGGTTATGCCACTGAAAATGGTAGACGGCCGAAGTCTGAAGGTCCCAGGTTCGGGTGTCACCGTGCCAAACATTCAATGAAATATCATCGATATGGGCTTTCGGAGCCGAAGGCCCACTTGTGTACCCTTGTTGACTGCACGACTCAAAGCTTTACGCCTCGCCTGGGCCGGTCAACACCGACATTGGACTGTTGATGACTGGAAACACGTTGCCTGGTTTGATGAGTCTCGGTTCCAATTGAATCGAGCTGATGGACGTGTACGGGTATGGAGACAACATCATGAATCCATGGACCCTACATGTCAACAGGGGACTGTTCAAGCTGGTGGAGGCTCTGTGATGGTATGGGGAGTGTGCAGTTGGCGTGATATGGGACCCCTGACACGTCTAGATACGACTCTGACAGGTGACAGGTACGTAAGAATCCTGTCTGATCACCAGCACCCATTAAAGTCCATTGTGCATTCCGACGGACTTGGGGGAATTTCAGTAGGACAATGCGACACGCCACACGTCCAGAATTGCTAGAGAGTGGCTCCAGGAGCACTCTTCTGAATTTAGATACTTCCGCTGGTCACCCAAATCCCCCAGACATGAACATTATTGAACAGATCTGGAATGCCTTGCAACGTGCTGTTCAGAAGAGATCTCCACCCCTTCTTACTCCTAATGATTTATGGACAGCCCTGCAGGATTCATGGTGTCAATTACCTCCAGCAACACTTCAGACATAATCGAATCCATGCCACGTCGTGTTGCATGTGCCGCACAGCCAGCTGTCGTCAAAAAGGGTCTCTCGATTTGTGGCACGCGATGAACGTTTCGATCGTCCGCCCTCTTGTTGGTCGTTAAGTCGAGCGATGGCAACGGTTGCCCTTTCTTCAGCATTGGGAAATCGATCCAGCTGTTTTCGCATTCTTCCATTTTCCAGCAGATGCCAGTGCTGTTAAAAAGAATCGTGACCATTTTTGACTGGAAAGGACGTGCTCAAAAGTAAAGGATTCTCATGGAGCTATGTCACCCGCAACTATTTTTATAGAAATCCAATCTATTCTCCGTGACTGGCAACAGTCCAAACGTCAGAGTTGGGTGATCCCAGAGCAGGAACACTGCTCGTTAAAGGGTTAAAAGTTGGCAGCTATGGATGTGTGTACACTACAATTGCGTATTAACTGTGAATTTTACTGAGTTGCAATTATGCTTTTTGAACAAAAAAAAAAGCAACTCACTTAAGGTTTTGTTTCCCTTAAACAATTTTACACACAGCAAGTCATTCTAATAACAAACTAGCTCCAGCTGAGATTGCGTACATGGGATTAAGTTGTCACTAGCAGGCAATAGAAGTGTCCATCAGGCTTAGTTAGTCAATTACATTCTTGTTTTGGGTGGAAACCTTCGCATTTAAATTTCGCGCAAGAAAACAACCGGACCCTCGCTGTATCAATGGATTAGTATGAGGGATAAGAAGTCAAGGAATTAAATTGTTTGGCTTAACTGAATGCTGCATAGCTATGGTTTAGTAACGAATGTAAATAATGGTTATAAGGAATTTTCTAATTATGAAGCATTTTAACCTTAAAATTTAAATATGTCTAAATTAACCCTTTGAGGCGCAACCCTTTCCCAATGCTAAAAAAGGGGCAGCCGTTGCCATCGCTCGACTTAACTACCAGAAAAATGGAGGACGATCGAAACGTTCATCGCGTGCCACAGATCGAGAGACCCTTTTTTGACGACAGCTGGCTGTGCCCGCGCACAGCCAGCCGCGCCCTTTTTTCAGCATTCGGCAATCTGTCCGGCTGTTCTCGCATTCTTCCATCTTTCAGCAGATGTCAGTGCTGTTAAAAATTATCGTGACAATATTTTTACGGGAAATGACGTACTAAAAAGTAAAGGATTCTCGTGTAGCTATGTCACCCGCAACTAGTCAAATCTATTCTTCGTGACTGGCAACAGTCAAAATGTCAGAGTTTGGTGTTCCCAGAGCGGGAACACTGCGCGTTAAAGAGTTAAACCTGGTAGATATACTTGTACACTTGCATACACTGGTGGATACACTTGCTTATAAGGAATTTTCTAATTATGAAACATTTTAACCGTACAAATTAAATATGTCTAAATTAAACCAGTTGGATACACTTGTACACTTGCATACATTGGTGGATACACTTGCTTATAAGGAATTTTTTAATTATGAAAAATTTTAACTTTACAAATATGTCTAAATTAGACCAGGTGGATACGCTTATACACCTGCATACACTAGTGAAAATACTTGCTTAAAAGGAATTTTCTAATTATGAAACATTTTAACCTTACAATTTAAATATGTCTAAATTGAACCCACTTATGGATTGGGGCGATTGTTTCGATCGAAAAAAATCATCGGTCTTCTTCAACCGTCAACATTTAATTTCAAAGTTACCAATATTCAGTGGTGATACTTCGCCATAAAGTGGCCAAGCTTGGTGACATTTCGTGTATTTGGCGCGATTTTACTAATGGGGCCTGTAATGTTTGCTCTCCTGCATTAGTATTGAGCAATAGCCTAATATTACTCCATTACTTTTCTATCACGCCATCAAATTCGGATTTGAACTGGATCATTCCGGAGACTGTTTCCTCTGGAACCTTCGCAGATTGTCAGCATAAGCTAAGGGCAGCGCTGCCCCAGAGCAGAGTTAGTTCTCATCGAACGCTCATTGAGTTCACTGCAATAGCTGTGAATTGTGCTGTTGTAAGCGATATTTTGGTTGTTTTTGAATGCTGTAAGTGAATACTTTATTGTTTAATGCTGAGGAACAGATGATAGAATTCATTTTCCTTGAGTGTTTCCATTGAATTTTATCCTGTGGAAGTGTTTTATTTTGTGTGTGAAATACAGATTCTGTGAAAGCTTCTGTACCAAGCGGACTGTTATAAGCAAGTTACTGGCTGATAATACCTGAGAATTTTGTACAGCTGATTGTTCGACGAAGTTCTAGAAGCGATAAATTTGTATTCTATCCTGAGAAGTGAACTCTTTACAAGAACTTTCTACACATACTGGACACATATGGACCCGAGAATTAAACCTTTGAGGCACAACCCTTTCCGAATGCTGAAAAAAGCGCAGCCGTTGCCATCGCTCGAATTAACTACCAGCAAGATGGCGGACGATCGAAACGTTATCGCGTGCCAACCGATCTAGAGACCCTTTTTTGACGCAGCTGGCTGTACGCGATGAACGTTTCGATCGTCCGCCATCTTGCTGGTAGTTAAGTCGAGCGATGGCAACGGCTGCCCTTTTTTCAGCATTGGGCAATCTATCCAGCTGTTCTCGCATTCTTCCATTTTTCACCAGATGTCAGTGCTGTTAAAAATAATCGTGACAATTTTTTTTACGGGAAATGACGTGCTAAAAAGTAAGGGATTCTCGTGGAGCTGTGTCACCCGCAACTCTTTTTATAGAAATCAAATCTATTCTTCGTGACTGGCAACAGTCAAAACGTCAGAGTTGGGTGTTCCCAGAGCGGGAACACTGCGCGTTAATGGGTTTAAGAGAGTTTTCTGCAACAATACCAAAGTTGGTGACAATGTGTTCACCTGTTTCACCAGCAGAATGCTGTGTACAGGGTAACATTAATTCAGAAAGTAGAAATATTGAGCGCAGTGCCATTCAAAACCTGTTGGAAAAGCGAGGAAATAATGAACCGTGTGTCTTGTGGCACGGAAATGCACAGAGAGGCTAGAATTTGTGCTTTATCTCCATATTTGGCAGGTGGTAAATGTAAACTGCAAATTTACTGTCAACATACGCATTACAAACCCTCTCGGCGCAAAAAAAAATAAATAAATAAATAAATAAATAAAATCTCGCCAGGTACAATGGATGTGGATAGAATGAAAAATTCTTCATTCATTAAAAGCATGTTTAAAAAGAACAACAACAACAAAAAAAAAAAAAACCACTTACATGTGAAAGGCTATTCCAGAACCTTTCACAATTCATGATTTGCATCCATATGCAAAACAGCTGCGTTCCATTTTCTGAAAAATATAACGAAGAAAATGGACATTATCTCGCTGGCGGTATATGAACCTTAGAAAACTAAGTCGAGTTGAATGTGCAAGAATTATGCGCGTGAAATCTTGCCTTAAGTCAGCTGCTAGGAAAACTGCCTTCAAGTTTGTGTTTCAAAAGCGCTCTCTCTATTCTTTATATTTGCTACTAGCTGAAGTACCCGTCCTTGACGGTTTAGTGAATGCAAATTTCCAAAAAGGAAGAACTTTCGTCAGCATTGTAGGAGTACACAGAATGGATGTAGAATGTTGCCAAAGTAAAGAAAGCGAAGTTATAATTTTTATGTATTGTTAAACGATTACATGTTAGAGAGTAACTAAGTAATATCATTTCATTCGCTTTGGTCGTAATTATGTGATGCGCGAACGAATATTTACGCATATTGAAATAATTTTCGCAAAATCTCAAAATCTAATCAACATTTTTGAAAAATTTGAAGCTTAGAATTTAAGTTGAGTGACAACCTATCACATGTCACCCTATTTCGTTTCATTCCCTTCAGTCTTTATTTCGTGATGCTGGAACAAAATTTCAGCATTTTAAAACAATTTTCGCAAAATCTCAAAATGTAATCAAAATATTTTAAAATTTCAACGCCTATAAATTAAGATTAGCAACTACCTATCATATCACTAAATTTCGTATCATTCGTATTAGTCGCTATTACGTGATGTTTGAAGAAATATAAACGTATTTTGAGAGAATTTTCACAAAATCTCAAAATCTAATAAAAATGTTTAAAAAATTGGACACCTGTAAATTATGTTGAGCAACCATCTATCATGTCACCAAATTTCATATCATTCGCTTTAGTCGTCATTACGTAATGCGGGAACAAAGATTCACTCAGTTTTAAACGATTTTCGCAAAATCTCGAAATATGTTCGATTTTTTTAATTAGATGCTAATAGTTTGAGGTGAGTGACCACCTATCATTTCACCAAATATCATTTTTTCACCTTTGCAGTTATTACGTGATGTGCGAACACAAATTTACGCAGTTTGAAAGGATTTTCCAAAATCTCAAAATCCAATCAAGATTTTTTAAAAATTCGACGCCTATGTTTTCAGTTGAGTGACCACCTATCATGACACCCAATTTCATATGATTCGCTTCAGTCGTTTTTACGTGATGTGCGAACACAAATTTACGCAGTTTGAAAGGATTTTCGCAAAATCTCAAAATCCGATCCAGATTTTTTAACAATTCGACTCCTATGTTTTAAGTTGAGTGACCACCTATCATGACACCCAATTTCATATCATTCGCTTCAGTCGTTTTTACGTGATGCTTGAACACAAATTTACGCAGTTTGAAAGGATTTTCGCAAAATCTCAAAATCCAATCCAGATTTTTTAAAAATTCGACGCCTATGTTTTAAGTTGAGTGACCACCTATCATGACACCCATTTCATATCATTCGCTTCAGCCGTTTTTACGTGATGCTTAAACAGAAAAAGCGTCACGGACAGAATGACAGAACGACAGAACGACAGAATGACAGACAGACAAACTTTTTTTTTGAGGGTCGCATCGGATTCCCGGGTGCTTGAAACGGATAGAAATCGCAAAATTTTTGAATTCCAAGAAATGTACAGACAAAAGTCTAATTTTATTTATATAGATATGCATTAATTAATACGAACCTGAATCACCTTGCCTATTTTTAATTGAAGGAGAAGATACGAATAAATCTGTGCATCCTAGTTAATGTGTTATTTTCACTCAAATATTGACTTAAATCTTCGTTTTCAGATACGTGTAAACTTTTTATTCCAGTTAATGCATGTTAGTTTTAGTTAATCTATTTAATGTTAACGAAACTAAGTAGCTGGGTGGAGGGAGGGCGAGGAGTAAGTTTCTAAATTAAAACTTTCACTCTGCAAACTGCTAGAAAAGCTAGAGGAAATGTTTAAAACAAAGTTGAGATAAAAAAGCAATGCTGTTAAATGAAGCCGAACATTCGCGAGGTAGGTACTTGAATCCATTAGTTAGATCTTAAATAAAGTCAAGTTTGTACTGCACATGTGAGTTGAAATATTTTGCTTCTACAATTTTTCCCTTTCAAAACAAGCCATTAGAAACTTTTCTCGTAAAAAAAATCTCTAGATTAAAGAATATTGTTAAGTGTTTGCTTGCAAAGAAAGTGATATTAGTCGAGGTTAGTAATATAATGAAAGATAATCTATATACACTCATGTCCATAAATTAAGGATAATTCAGAATCACACAGAAATTGATCTCTAAAATAAAAATTTCACCTGTGGAATGATCACACACATCTTGAAGAAGAATATGCAAATTATAGGAAACCACCAGATGGCGTGGATGGTACGTCACAATGACGAGAGTGTAAGAGAGGGGTATATAAGGAATGGTGGCAAAGAAGTAAAATTGTTCACAAGCGCTGTGAAAGCCTTTCAGTGCAAAAAACGCATAGTTATGGCACAAAGGAGGCATTTGGATGATGTTTTACGTGGCAGAATTATCGGACGACTGGAATGTGGACGTACCCAGCTGGAAGTATCCGAGGAACTTGGAATCGCCCAGAGTGTCATCTCCAGGCTTTGGCAACGATTCCAAGATGATGGTAATGTGAGTAGACGTTACAGCACAGGTCGCCCCCGAGTTACAATGCCGAATGAGGACCGCTATTTGGCAGTTACTGCCAAAAGAAACAGACGGAGTACAGCATCAGACCTGTCTCGTCAGCTCTCTTCAGCTACCGGTACGACAGTTTCAAGGCAGACCGTGTACAGACGCTTAGGGCACATTGGTCTATATGCTCGTAGGCCTGTCAGATGTGTTCCACTTACCGCAACTCACTGTCGCCTGCGATTAACCTGGAGTAGAGAGCATGCATTGTGGACACCGCAACAGTGGTCTTGTGTGATGTTTTCCGACGAGTCCAGGTTTAGTTTGGAGTCAGATTCTCGCCGGACATTCATCTGGAGAGCGCCAGGTACCCGTTACCACCAAGAGAACACCATTGAAAGACACTGTTACGGTGGTGCAGGATGGCTCGTTTGGGGAGGAATTATTCTTGGTTCCAGAACTGACCTGCATGTTCAGAGTGTAACGATGACAGGTTACATCTATCGGGATGTCATTCTGGAACAACATGTACGTTTGTTTCGGGGCGCCATGGGTGCTGAATTTGTGTTTATGGGTGACAACGCCCGTCCTCACCGTGCAAACATTGTAGACGAATGCCTTCAATCGGAGGATATCCCCGTATGCATTGGCCAGAATACTCACCGGAATTGAATCCAATAGAGCATGTGTGGGATATGCTTGGCCGACGAATTGCAGCCCGTCAACCCCCTCCCACCTGTCTACCGGAACTTCGGAGTGCATTGCTTGATGAGTGGTGTAATATTCCCCAAGATCAGATTGATCATTTGATACTCAGCATGCCTAGGCGTTGTCAGGCCTGTATTGCATCGTCCGGGAGACATACTCCGTATTAACCATCCTACTAACCATGTTATACTGTTTTTTGTAAATAGGTTCTTTTTTGAAATTTGGTCAAGGCAGTAAAACTCTCAATTTTTATTAATTATGTCAAACATATAGCATCTTTTTTGCTCTTTACTTTTTGTTTAATAAATAGACTTTACAAATAAGTCAAATTTGTTTTGCTTCTTTCTCTTTCTTTGCCTGAACTTCATTATCCTTAATTTATGGACATGAGTGTAAATAAAATTAGACTTTTGTCTGTACATTTCTTGGAATTCAAAAATTTTACAATTTCTATCCGTTTCAAGCACCCGGGAATCCGATGCGACCCTCAAAAAAAAGTTTGTCTGTCTGTCATTCTGTCCTTCTGTCATTCTGTCATTCTGTCCGTGACGCTTTTTTTTGTTTAAGCATCACGTAAAAACGACTGAAGCGAATGATATGAAATTTTGTGTCATGATAGGCGGTCACTCAACTTAAAACATAGGCGTCGAATTTTTAAAAAATCTTGATTAGATTTTCCGATTTTGCGAAAATCGTTTCAAACTGCGTAAATTTGTGTTCAAGCATCACGCAAAAACGACTGAAGCTAATGATATGAAATTGGGTGTCATGATAGGTGGTCACTCAGCTTAAAACATAGGCGTCCAATTTAAAAAAAATCTTGATTGGAGTTTGAGATTTTGCGAAAATCCTTTCAAACTGCGTAAATTTGTGTTCAAGCATCACGTAAAAACGACTGAAGCGAATGATATGAAATTGGGTGTCATGATAGGTGGTCACTCAACTTAAAACATAGGCGTCGAATTTTCAAAAAATCTTGATTGGATTTTGAGATTTTGCGAAAATCCTTTCAAACTGCGTAAATTTGTGTTCAAGCATCACGTAAAAACAACTGAAGCGAATGATATGAAATTGGGTGTCATGATAGGTAGTCACTCAACTTGAAACATAGGCGTCGAATTTTTAAAAAATCTTGATTGGATTTTGAGATTTTGCGAAAATCCTTTCAAACTGCGTAAATTTGTGTTCGAGCATCACGTAAAAACGACTGAAGCGAATGATATGAAATTGGGTGTCATGATAGGTGCTCACTCAACGTAAAACATAGGCGTCGAATTAAAAAAAAATCTTGACTAGATTTTGAGATTTTGCGAAAATCCTTTCAAACTGCGTAAATTTGTGTTCAAGCATCACGTAAAAACGACTGAAGCGAATGATATGAAATTGGGTGTCATGATAGGTGGTCACTCAACTTAAAACATAGGCGTCGAATTTTCAAAAAATCTTGATTGGATTTTGAGATTTTGCGAAAATCCTTTCAAACTGCGTAAATTTGTGTTCAAGCATCACGTAAAAACAACTGAAGCGAATGATATGAAATTGGGTGTCATGATAGGTAGTCACTCAACTTGAAACATAGGCGTCGAATTTTTAAAAAATCTTGATTGGATTTTGAGATTTTGCGAAAATCCTTTCAAACTGCGTAAATTTGTGTTCGAGCATCAGGTAAAAACGACTGAAGCGAATGATATGAAATTGGGTGTCATGATAGGTGCTCACTCAACGTAAAACATAGGCGTCGAATTAAAAAAAAATCTTGACTAGATTTTGAGATTTTGCGAAAATCATTTCAAACTGCGTAAATTTGTGTTCGCACATCACGTAATAACTGCAAAGGTGAAAAAATGATATTTGGTGAAATGATAGGTGGTCACTCACCTTAAACTATAAGCATCTAATTAAAAAAAATCGATCAGATTTCGAGATTTTGCGAAAATCGTTTAAAACTGAGTGAATCTTTGTTCCCGCATTAAGTAATAATGACTAAAGTGAATGATATGAAATTTGGTCACATGATATATGGTAGCTCAACATAAACTATAGGTGTCCAATTTTTTAAACATTTTTATTAGATTTTGAGATTTTGTGAAAATTCTTTCAAAATACGCTTATATTTCTTCAAACATCACGTAATAACGACTAATACGAATGATACGAAATTTAGTGATAGGTTAGGTAGTTGCTAATCTTAATTTATAGGCGTTGAAATTTTAAAATATATTGATTACATTTTGAGATTTTGCGAAAATCGTTTTAAAATGCTGAAATTGTTCCAGCATCACGAAATAAAGACTGCAGGGAATGGAACGAAATTGGGTGACAGGATAGGTTGTCACTCAACTTAAATTCTAGCCTTCAAAATTTTTCAAAAATGTTGATTAGATTTTGAGATTTTGCGAAAATTATTTCAATATGCGTCAATATTCGTTCGCGCATCACATAATTACGACCAAAGCGAATGAAATGATATTACTTAGTGACTCTCTAACCTGTAATATTTTAACAATACATTAAAATTATAACTTCGCTTTCTTTACTTTGGCAACATACTACATCCATTCTGTGTACTCCTACAATGCTGACGAAAGTTCTTGCTTTTTGGAAATTTGCATTCACTAACCCGTCAAGGACGGGTACTTCAGCTAGTATTCTATATAAGTAAGAATGTAAACGTTCGTTTGTTCCAAACCTCAAATCTCCGAAATCTCAGCACAAATTGCTTTGAAATTTTGATACAACGTTGCTCTAGAATATGCGAGTGTTTTTATATACCTGTTATATAGCTGTGACACCCGTGTAAAAGTAAAAATATGCTCTTTTGTGTGTTACTAACCCGCAAAGTCGGTACAATCTGGATCCGGCTGTTTCCGAGTCTATTATTTTTCTTCCTAGCGGTGAACTGTGATTTATTAAGGAAGGGGTGTTGTGTTTTGTCAATTGCAGTTTTTGTTTGGAAACTTAAGTCGTAGAAGAGTGGCGTTGCTTCCTGCGTTGAGTTTTTTTTTTTCTTCTTTGATGGATCTAGGGTCTGCTAAGTTTCGGTTTCTTACTTTTTTTTTTTCTTTTCGGGGTGGAAATCTTATGTTTATTATTTTTTTTTTTACAGAATGGCAACAAAGTTTAGTTTCGATTTTCTGACATTTTCCCACGAAAAATAAAAGTGAAGTAATGTGGTTCATGATTTCATCGTCAAGAGTTTCTTCTTTGAAACCGAAATTTTTATACAGAATGGCAACATTTTGGAGTTTCGGAACGAGACTTGCGTTGTGGCAATGCGTGGTAACGGATATAAATTTTTTTGCGCAGAGTAATTGTAGCTTAATTCAGAGGACTTATTGAGCTTTATCGAATATCATAGTGTTGATATGATGAATATAGTCTTTTTGTCCTTATTTTCATTGTTTTTCAATTTACTTTTTAAGCTGAGAACAGCTTAAAAAGTGTGCTGTTTCTATCTTCCTTTCCAGTGCAACTGGCGATAGAATTGAGAGCTTTCTTTTCCACTTAACCAGACGGGGCCACAGCAACACGTGGCTGGGGTACAGCGAACAACAACTACATCAGTACAGTAATAAAAATAAAATATCAGCAAAGGGTGATTTTCACAGATGACTTGATCTTGAAATAGGATATGAACAAGAAAGAAATCTAATAAAACTACAAGCATAAATAGGTTTTCAAATCTGGATAATGGACTGCTTAAATTTCTTGCCATGAATTTAGATTTGAAGTGAAAACTTCCGTTTCATATTTCTCTTTAGACGGTAAGAAAATTTAACAGCTTCCGTGAGGTTATATTTTCCTCACTTTTTGAAAATCCATTATCGATAATTGACGAAAGAGCTTTAGGTTTACTTTACTATCTTGTGCATCCTATCTTTTGTAACCTGTGCAGTTTTTCATGTGGAATATGTTTTCTTTTTTATGTGACCTACGCACATTTTGCATGAAAACCATGAAGAAAAAACCAGGTTTTTTCACTGCTAAATTTCGATTATTGTTTGCTTTTAAGTTCTTTGATCGCGTTGATCTCTATCTACGAGTACTGTGCTAAGCGCGATGAGTCAGCCAACAACCTTTCATCTGGCCAGCTACGCGAAATTGATTGTAAACGTGTAATGCATAAAATTTGAGAATTATATCTAAGAAAGTGTCAGAGATATGAAGAGAAATATAGGCTGATTTAAACCACTTTTCAATGACTCTCAAAGAGAAAAAAAATCACCTCGTATGATTGTGTTTGAGGGGTCATACAGAAATTACGAAAGGAAATAATTTTCTGTACCCTAGCAATAAACATTTATATACAAATTTATGCGTAACCCCTAATCTTTGTTTAAAGATCTCTTTAAGATGTTTTATGATGAAATGCTGAAATTTTTACTTCACCTCATTAATGTACAGGGGCACATTTTACCAAACGGCAATTGTTCTGTACGTTGATTGTGTACAAATTCGAAAAGTGTCACTTCTTTTAAATTAACGAGAAGAATTCTTTCTTAAAGTAATCCTTTTCCATCCTTATTTTGAAAACTTTTTCAGTTTACATCGCCCACTTGCCTCGAATTTATGAAGAATTAAAGTTATATTACCATGTTTTTGGAATATCTTCATAACTGCCAACTCTCCCGAATTTTTTCGGGGGATTTCCCACCACTTTTTTTAAACAGTGTTATCTTTCATTTAAAATTTGGACTTATTTTAAGTATAAATAGCTAAATAGAAGTCAGTAGTGCAAAATCTCCCGAAAAGTCGGGAGAGTTGGCAGCTACGTATACTGTAGATTCTTGACTTACGCAACCAGTGCGTTAAAAAATACATCGCGGAAAGCAACATTTCGCGTTGTTAGATAGGATATATACATGCGACTTTTTTGAAACACATACACAGTTGCTAGACTCATAAATACACCCTGGAACCGTTTCGAACGATTTAATAACTATACAGAGTGTCCCAAAAAGGTGGTATTAAAAAGGGTTAAAGGGCTTTAATTCTTCATCTATTGCACAGAAGTGGGCAATGTAAATTGAAAAAAAATGTTCAAAATAAGGTCGGATATAATACTCCACTAAGAAAAAATTCCTCTTGTTCATTTACAAAAAATGACACTTTTTTAAAATTTGTATACGGCCCCCGTACGAAACATTCCCAGTTAGTAAAATGTGCCCCATACACGCATGAGGTGATGTACCAAATTTGAGCCTTTCATCACTCGAAGTTGCAGAGATATATTTAAAGAAAGATGATTGGGGACGTATATGATTTTGTGTGTTAGCGTATATTACTAGAGTGGAAAAAAAAAGAGATTTCCTTTCGTAATTTCTGTACGACTCTTGAAATGCGATCATTCGCCCTGATTTTTTCCCTTCAAGAGCCTCGGAAAAGTGGTTTAGGTCAGCGTTATATTTATCTTCATATCTCTGTCACTTTTTAAGGTATAGTTCTCAAATTTTATATGTCAACTCTTTAGCGTATAAGGCACATTTTACTTATTGGGAATTGTTCCGGACGGGTGTCGTATAAAAATTTAAAAAGTGTAACTTTTAGAAAATTAACGAGAGGAATTTTTTCTTAACGGAGCCTAATTTCCGACCTTAAATTGAACATTTTTTCAATTTACACTGCCTTCTTATCTCTAATAGATATAGAAGCCCGTTGCCACCTTTTGGGGACACCCTATATATTACAACTTCCCATATAAAGTAATGAATAAAGCCAGTTTTGGAGGGGACGGTTGGGGTGCCGCCGCCTTCAGTGATGTTACGAGGGATGGCATATCGTTCGTTGATTGGCTTTCTTTTGCAAATCCCGTAGACGGCACTTGCCCGTCTCATGGCGCACTTCTAGTTTGCATTTCTTACTGTAGACGAAAAACCTCATAATGAGGTCGAGGGGTCCACGTTGGCCCAAAGATACGTTACTTGTGAAAAATTTGAAGTTCGTCTAATATCACATTTGCGTAAGATAGATCGCGTCGCAACTCGAGTATACTGTATTGCACTATTTTCAGTTAATAAGATTATCAAGAATTGTTCTTCGTGGGGAAAAATTAACCTCAAGTCTACTATGCACAAAACACATGCGAGTAATTTTATTCGTAAAATAACATTTTAAGAAAAACGAAAAAAAAATTATTCCAATCCCCAATCATTTAAGACGAAAATCATATCAATATTTTCTTTTAAATCCGTGCTTAACATGATCGATATCGTTAAATCCTCTATATGTGTGTGATTATGCATTTCTTCCAAAAACAATCTCCGTAACTCTTCTGCTTATTCAAAAAAAAAAAAAAAAAAAAAAAAAAAAAAAAACCCAGAAAGGAAAAAGAAATGTGGAAGAAAATCTAATGGTAAAATAAATTTTCGTATCCCTCGTGCAAAGCCATTTTGATGAGATTTTAGAATATGAAAGATTTTGTTCTCTATTAAATTTGATCGAACGTGATGCCCCAAAAACTCGAAATGTGTGCCTGCACCGTATCATAAAAAAAAAATAGTATAAGAGAAACGATAAAAGTAAATGTAAAAAGTAAAAGACAAAAAAAAAAAAAAAAAAAAAAAAAAAAAAGATTTGGGAAAAATGTAGATTTTAATCTTGTCTGGAGTGCATTTTGAATGATGTTTTCGAAATATTTCTAAATCTCCGAAAAGATTGTAGATATGCTTGAAAATGAACTAATGCGACGAAATTTTGAGCAGTTTAAGAGTAAATTCGTATTTATAGATGCGGATGAACAGCAATACATAAAATAATGATAGACATACTATCCCAAATCGATGATAACACGCTGTACTTTAGCCGTTTGAGATACGTGGGCAGTATAAGTTGAAAGATTATTCAAAATAAGGTAGAAAGAAAAGACTGCCTTAAGAAAAAGTTCCTCTCGTTAATTTAAAAAAAAGTGACACTTTTTAAGTTTGCATACGACTCCCATACGGAAAACTTCCAATCAATAAAATATGATCTATGTACTAATACATGATATGTACAATTTGAGAATTATTCCCTAAAAAGTGTCAGAGAAATGAAGATAAATATATGCTGATTTAAACCACTTTTCAATGGCACTCGAAGGGAAAAAATGAAGAACAAGATCTCTCTTCAGGGGACGTACAGAAATTACGAAAGAAAATAATTGTTTGCATCCTAGCAATAAACGTTTCCATTCAAATTCATATATAGCCCTGACTATCTTTGAAGATACCTCTGAGGTGTTTTATGACGAAAGGCTGAAATTTTGTACATCACCTCATTAGTGTATGGGGCACATTTCACTAATTGGTAGTATTATTATTTTGTGTGTGTGGGTGTTGGGGGGGGGGTCGTACACAAATTCACAATGTGTAACTTCTAAAAAATTAGCGAGGGAATTTATTCCTAACATAGGCTTTTTCCTATCTTATTTTCAACATTTTTTTTTTTTCAATTTACACTGCCCATATCTTTCTAATTTAAAAATAATTTAAGCTAGTTTATCATCTTTTTTTGGTACACGCTATATAAAGGGTGTCCCGGAACTTCGTGTACAAACTTGGAAGGTAGGCAACATCGCTAAGAACCATAATTACATGGGAAAGAATATGTGGAAATCCATAAGTGGCGCTGTAAGCGGTCTTCACGTGTGGCATCCTCATTGGCATATCGGATATTTTTGATTTTTGATTTTTTTTTTTTTTTTTTGTCAGTAAAAGAATTTTTTCTACTATTTTCAAATGAGCTTTAAATTTTACAGGCGATTTCAATGCACCCAGTATAAAAACGAATATGGAATACAGTGGAACCCCGATTTATCGTTCCCGCTTTCATCGTTTTCCCGTGTTGATCGTTTTATTTCCATGGTCTCTGCACAAATTGTATTTGAATAATGTCAAAGAAACCTGCATGTATCGTTCGTCAAAAAGTGACTTCCCTGCGTTTATCGCTGTAAAATTTTTCTCCTGGCCAAAATGAATTGGAAGGTTAAGTGGATCCATATGGCATACAAACTGTAAGTATAGTTACAGTACGCTTGGTATGATCTATAAGTATAGTTAGAATATGAATGGCAAAGATTGTGAAACAGTTTTAGTAGGAGATTTTAAGACAGATTACGATTCCAAAGATGTGTTTTATGAAACAAGAGAGAAAAATACGAAACACTCATGAATAATGAAATACTTTCCAACTTAATGGAATAAGGAAGAAAAATAGGGATGACGCATGGATTATGATATGCTTTACAAATCTAGATTTTCAATGCTACTGACTTATTTATAAGGCAGTCTGGAGCATAGAAATACCAGCAAGCAGCTGCGGAGAGTTTTACTTCCTATAATCTTATCTCTGAAGTGAGAGAATAAAAAAGTAAATAAAATAAAATCTGAAACATTTTCATATTTTAAATACGCACTAAAATGCTATAGATTAAAATCTTATCATAATCCTTGCGTCATCCGTACTTTTCTTCTTTGTTACATAAAACACGTCTTTGGAAGCGAAATCTATCTTAAAATCGCCTACTAAAATTATTTTACAATCTTCACCAAGCATATTCGAACTATACTTCAACATTTTAAATACTGTTTGGAATGAGCATCATAATCCATGAGTGTGCCGTGTTTGTCTTTCTTATTCCACAAACACTTCTTCAGAAATGAAATCTATATTAAAATCACCTACCAAAACTGTTTAAAAATCATCGTCAGGCATATTCTAACTATAATTCATCTTTATAAACACCATTTGGAAAATGTTTCGTAATGTATTAGTGTACCGTATTTGTCTTCCCTGTTCCATAAAACACTTCTTCGGAATTGAAATCTATATTAAAACTGCCTACTAAAACTATTTTATAATCTTCGCCAGACATATTCTAAATAAACTGTCGCGTTTGCCAGGAAGATGTCGCCAAACATGGTAAGTTTTTTTTTTTTTTTTTTGGCACCAACTTCGCGATCAATTATCCAAAATTGCAGACTTTGTGCGACTTTCAACATTTTATGACCTTCTCCTCATTATCTGGCAAACAAATTAGAAAAGATCTTCACCACGTCGCAAATTGTGTAGACATGGTATGCCGACGCTAAAAAAACCTGCTTGATTTTTAACAGCACTGTAGTTAAAAAAAACGGCAAATGTTTGCAGTAAAGGAAAATCCAAGATTGTCAATTTAACAGCAAAGATGAAAACGACCGACGCTTAACTTGATTTTTTAAAAAGAGTGAAACGATGATTGACAGAGGAAGGCAATTGCTGACGTCATTGTTTTGCTACCACAGGAACAAACGAGTGAATTAGCCAAATTACATTACTTCCAAATTTTATTAAATTTCATTTTCTGGATTCTAATATTTTGGAACTCGCGGTTTAGATTCACCGTGCTTGGAGAGATACCTGGCCATTTTGCCAGATTGTACCGAATGCCAAGATGACGCTTTTTAAATCAGTTACAATTAGTTATTCTGTTTTGGAAAAACGAATAATCGCTAATTCTAAACTTCTGTTTTCTAAGAGAACTTACTTTTGAAAATTGTCAACTTTGTGTAACACATTTTGAGTTATTTATTTCAGATACTTTTTAATTTGGCAGTAAATTAATTTGGCATTAAGCAGTAACAAGAACAAATAATATCGTTATGGAAAGTTTTTTATAATCCATGCGTTCGTTCAATATTTTGTTATCTTTATTGTTTAACTTTATCACCAGCGTAGTTCTGAAAAAGAACATCCCTGAAAAAGATTTCTTTTAGAGATAATTTTTCATAATTTTCTTCTTACCCGTGCAATTGGAGATCTTTCAAACATTAGTTCCGCTAAATCAAAAAAAGACTGTAAAATTCTTTAATCTCTCAGACGAAAACGAAAAATAAATTCTCATTTAATTCATATCTGGATATTCAAATTAATATTTTTTTCTTCAAGAAATATAAAATTTTCTGTCGTCTTTTTATGCGAGATAGGATAATTTAACGGCTTATATCTGAGAAAGACTAAAATCATTTCCAGATTTATCACTTTTGTGTAGGCGATATCTCCTTATATCTTTTCCAAAGATTTTTGAAGATTTAATGAACCATTCATCCCATCCCAACACCTTCTGGGCTTAGATGCAGCGGGTGATATTTGTCAGTTTTCTGAACTTAAATGTACACGCAGTTAGCAACTATGAGGAAAGGATTTATCAATTCGACAAATGATTCGATTGGCAGGGTTAGAAAGTTTTGGATAACGAAAATAAATCCCGCCGTGAGTAATAAGTTTAGATCGATAAATAGATAAATAAACAAAAATCTTCTGTTTCGTTTAATGCCTTTATTTGATCGTTTTAATGGCTTTAATATTTATTAATTAATCATTAGAATTAAAACGATATTCCTAGCATTTATTCATGCATAATTTTACTATGAGTTCTATTCTTTTAAACTGCCAGTCTATCCGCATTTTAATGCTAGATATTATGCACGGAATAGTAAAATATTGGAATGTACAAGATTTTAAAAAGTGCACAGCAGGTGGAGTAAAATCCGCCTTGACTCCGCCTACTAGGCACTTTTTAAAATCCTAAATATTCCAATATTTCACAATTTAATGCAGAATATTCCTATTAATACAATCAGTGCGCTAAGTACATCTATTAGAAGAATCATTATTACACTTATATTGCATTCATGTAACCATTTGCATTTAAAGTGTCAAAAATTCACCATTTAAAAGCTGCGCCCACATCTGTTAGAAACCAAAAGAAAATTGGCTTTAAAGGGTTAAAATGACTTTTGTGGATATGGTTTAATAAGTAGTTCTTATTCCTTGTGAGGTGCACTATCTCACCTAAAATTGTGTACCGAGCTTATCGACACTCCCTGTATATTCCAATATTTTACCTGGGATACATTTTAAAATAAAAGAAGTCAAATAAATTATTGCCCAAGTAAATTTCGTAAAACCAAAAGGAAAGTTAATTTTACTAGTCCTAAAAGATTTGTGCCAGTTAATCAATCACGTTGATCATTGGTGTACATTGGCAAGCAACTTTGTGAGGGGTGGGTAAAATGTTTCCTATTACAGAAAATATTTTTAAATAGGTGATGATTTGAATTTTCTTGAACTTTTTGAGGGAGCAATTGCCCTTCCCCCTTTGCGCTTAGTAAGTTACTTCTATCACGCTAATGCATGATTAAACAGTTTAAATTGAAAAAAGTATTCAAAATAAGGTAGAAGAATAGATTAGTTAAACAAAAAGTTCCTCTCGTTAACCCTTTAACGCACAGTGTTCCCGCTCTGGGAACACCAAACTCTGACGTTTTAACTGTTGCCAGTCACGAAGGATAGATTTGATTTCTATAAAAATAGTTGCGGGTGGCATAGCTCCACGAGAATCCTTTACGTTTTAGCACGTCATTTCCCGTAAAAAAATTGCCACGATTATTTTTAACAGCACTGACATCTGCTGAAAAATGGAAGAATGCGAGAACAGCTGGATAGATTGCCCAATGCTGAAAAAAGAGCAGCCGTTGCCATCGTTCGGCTTAACTACCAGCAAGATGGCGGACGATCGAAACGTTCATTGCGTGCCACAGATCTAGAGACCTTTTTTTGACGACAGATGGCTGTGCCCGGCACAGCCAGATCTGTGGCACGCGATGAACGTTTCGATTGTCCGCCATCTTGCTGGTAGTTAAGTCGAGCGATGGCAACGGCTGCCCTTTTTTCAGCATTGGAAAAGGGTTGCGCCTCAAAGGATTAAACAGTTTCTCAATTAACATTGACGACTTATTTGAAATAGATAAAGAAATAAAACGAATTCCCACCTTTTTTGAAATACCCTGTATAATTCCGTAGGGCGAATTTAAAATCTGAATGTATTTCAGATTTTTATTTCCTCCCTTTTACCAAAAACAAGTTTTGCGAGTAGACGAATAATCTACTTCAGATTTAGTATTGATTTTAGAACTTTCAGTTACGAGAAATATACAGAAGAGAAACAGCATTTAAGAGATTTAAAGCTGAGGAATCTTTGCTAAGAAAAGTCGAAGTTTGCTGTTTTAAACACTATTTTTTATTTCCCCTGCAAATCCATGCGGGTGACCATAAAAATAGAAAAGTAAAATGCTGAGACATATATTTCTCGTTTACTGCTGATATTTTTTTTCTTCATTTTTTAACATTCCAGCAAGTTAAAAATTGTGTTTCAACAGTTTCAGTTTGTCTGTCTTTCACCCGCACTCCAAGGCTATAAATTTGTGACCATTACTCGGAAATTTATATATGTCACTAACCAGTACTAGCTGGGAATGCAGTTCATAACATATTTTTAATTAGTTCTGATTTTAATTTCCCTATACTAAATTGAACACTCTTTTCCATTTTTAAATTCCCATCTTTCTGGTCTCTATGCTTATCTACCAAGTTTTAACAGATAATCTTTCCAGAATTCGATTTTCTGCAGGCGATATTTTGGCTTTTAAATCGTAACGAAATGCAGTTATTACAGTAACAAACTTACTTGCAGTTTAAAAGGGAATTACGGCTTTAAAAGAAAATTAAGGTGCTTACTCTACTACCAGGCCGCACCCGGGAGGGGGACCAGGGGGTCCGGTTCCCCCCCCCCTCGAAATTTAAAATTTTGTTAACAAAACAATAATAATGAAGCCATATTGTGAAAAATTTAGCCTTTTTCACCTCTTGGTCCCCCTCCCACCCGAAATTTTTGGTCCCCCCGAAATTTTTTTCTGGGTACGGTTTCCGCACAGGCAGCTGCGTCAAAAAAAGGGTCTAGACCTGTGGCACGCGATGAACGTTTCGATCGTCCGCCATCTTGCTGGTAGTTATGTCGAGCGATGGCAACGGCTGCCCTTTTTTCGGCATTGGGAAAGGGTTGCGCCTCAAAGGGTTAATTCTGAAGAAGTTTCTTCTATAGAGAGAAGAAAAAAGAAACGGATATTCGTCAAATAACGGAAATATTCCGGCAGCATTGATTGCTGAGAAATTTCCGTGAATTGAAGAAATAACTTTTGAGAGTGCAGGTATCACCTTTATGAAAATATTTCGTACTATAGGAAATGTGTTGGTCCCCTCCCCCAGTGTCCACATGCCAATTCAAGCCAATGCCGAATTTCAGTGACTCGCGTGGCCATTGACATTTGTGATGAAGCAGCAAAACTCAGAGTGTAGTGTGGAAGACAACAAGACATTACTCATATCTTTTTTAAAAAGTAGCCAGTTTTTTGCAAATTCGGCAGGTTAATTTTCTTTATAGACAGCTTTTTGCCTTCATAAAGTATTTTTCTGAGGCCTGTCATTTCAGGTAAATTACTGTACACTGTAAATTCATCAATTTCCTTTTTCATGTAGCAAGGGCTCTATGACTTCATAAAGAAACCACATTCTTTTAAACGTTTAATTGCAATCTTCATCGTATGCTTAACCCATTTATGCCTAGCTTCCCTTTTTTGGGACGGCATTTTCGCTATTAGTCGAAAACGTTATTTATTTTTGCTAGGCTTTATTCATGAGTATTGAGCCTCAACTCTACAAAATATTTTAACATGACCAAGTAGGATGTTGATATTTCAATTTTTATGCATGATGATTTTAAAAGAAATCATCCCTTGTTCAAGAAGTTGACATAAGAAATTTATCTATTATTTCTGTTATCAGTAAAAATCGAAGAAAGTCGCAAAAATATCCAGGCACAAATGGGTTAAAGCACGTTCACTGCCGGATTAGAATGCGAGCCAAATTTCTTATGTTGAACTTACATATAAAATAAAGTTTCTGATAATAAATGCTTATTCCTGTTGTGATTAATAAAAATATCCGATATCTCTTTCAAACTGCGTGTTTTTCGAAAGATTAATTAGGTATTTAAAAAATCGACGTAGGAAATTTAGCTTACACTCTTGAATATCACATGATCGCCAGTGAACGTGTTTAAAATTCATGGAATTAAGGGTTAAGGGTATTTGGACAAACAGGAAAACAAAACATACAACTATAGTACTGCATTTTCCGAGGAAGCACTCGTACTTATTCTTTTTCATTCCTATTCCCGATTACCGTTTTTTTCCAAAAACTCGGCTACACGTAGGTCCACATGTCTGCTTCACTGTACGAAATTCACGCAACATTTTCGTGTAATAACTAAATAAGCAGCTAATGTCTTGGGGAAAAAATCACCTTAATAAATTTTCGGGTGTGTGTGTGATTATGACAACGCTACACTAGGGCGATCTGCCAAGGGGGGGGTCTTGGTAGGAGGACTTTCTAAGGGGTACTAACGCGTATTCACGTTATATCTGGAGAAAACCTACCAAAACTCCAGACCGTTAGATCGACAACCGCGCGATGGGTCCCGAAACCGGGACCTTCACACTTCGGCCATCTACCATTTTCAGTGGCATAAACACTGTGCCATGGTGAGGCTATAAATTTTCGGGTACGAGGCGTATTCGGAAAATAAATTCCGTTTAAAAATAATAAAATAAATAAATAAATAAATAAATTGTTTTTCAAGCCAATTTTAGTTTTGCATGAAAAAGCATACCTTAAATTATTTTTTCTACATAATTTCTGCGAATGTTCAAACACTTGTCGTAGAGCGTTACCAACATTTCTATACCTTCTTCATAGAAACTTCCCACGTATGACGATAACCACGATTCCACTGCGTATTTCATTTCATCGTCGGATTCAAAGAGCTTGCCGCCTAGCTCGAGCTTCGTGTCCAGGAGCTGGTGGTAGCCACCAACTCATGGCTGTACGGTGGGTGATCGAACTGCTCCCAACGAAACTTTCGAATCATCTTTTGAGTGTCACCAGCCGTATGAGGCCGAGCATTGTCATGCAGCAACGCAGTTCCTTTACTGAGCATTCCTCTACGCTTGTTTTGAATTGCACGCCGTAGTTTTCTTCGCCGTAGCCGCGGTTATTGTGATTAGTGGGAAGTTTCTGTGAAGAAAGTATAGAAAAGCTGGTAGCCCGCAACCACAAGTGTTTCGCCATTGGTAGAAACTATGTAGAAAAATAGTTTAAGGCATGCACTTTCATGTAAAAATAAAATTAGATTGATTTTTTTTTTTTTTTTTTCAAAATGGAACCTGCTTCCGAATACGCCTTGTAAAATAAATAAAAAAAAAAAATCTTAATGACAATAAACGCACTTGGATAATCATTGAAGATTTAAAAGTGTGTATAATATGCTAGAAAAATATTAAACGTTAATAAATTTTTCCTATAAATATATTTTTCTTTCTTTAAAAACACATAAAGTATATTTTATCTAAATAAATTTTTATTTTTATCAAATTATGCTAAATACCTGGTGCTATCTATTCAAAAAATTACAATAACATTTTCATTAGAAAAATATAAATTATTTTCATTAGAACATTAGAAAGTATTGATGGAAAAGGACTGTTTACATTATGAAGATCTGCCAAAACAGGCAGTTCCCTGAAAACTGAGTTATTTTAAGGTTTATTAATATTTAAAAATAAAAACAATGAAATATTAACTAAGCTGAATATATTAAGTTATTTTAGTGAAGTGGTCTTCAAAGTATTGATATAATTCGTTTAAAAGTTTTGATCTCCTTTGAAGTACAAGGGAAAAAAAAAAAAAGGCTAGATATGGCTAGACTTTCCGGGAGAACACCAAACTCTGACGTTTTGACTGTTGCCATTCACGAAGAATAGATTTGATTTCTATAAAAATAGTTGCGAGTGACATAGCTCCACGAGAACCCTTTACTTTCGAGCACGTCATTTCCCGCAAAAAGAATTATCACGATTATTTTTAAGAGTAACTGACATCTGCTGAAAAATGGAAGAATGAGAGAACAGCTGGATAGATTGCCCAATACTGAAAACAGGACAGCCGTTGCCATCGCTCGACTTAACTACCAGCAAGATGGCGAACGATCGAAACGTTCATCGCGTGCCACAGATCTAGAGACCCTTTTTTGCGTGGCACGCAGCGCGTCAGGGCTTGCTGTGGCCGCGAACGTTCGACGAACAAGAGTGCGTCAAAAAGGGTCTTTAGATCTGTGGCACGCGATGAACGTTTCGATCGTCCGCCATATTGCTGGCAGTTAAGTCGAGCGATGGCGACGGTTGCCCTTTTCCCAGCATTAGGAAAGGGTTGCGTCTCAAAGGGTTAATGTTAGGCAAGCCAGTGGCGTTTCTCTTCTAGCTAACCCTTTGAAGTGCAACCATTCCCAATGCTGAAAAAAGGGCAGCCGTTGCTATCGCTCGATATAACAACCAGCAAGATGGCTGTCAGTCTAATCGTTCATCGCGTTTCCACAGATTTAGAAGACCATTTTTTGGCACAGGCTGGCTTGAGCACTGGACAGTCTATCCAGTTGTTGTTCTGTATAAATGTATTTCCATCGTATTCTTCCATTTTTCGGCAGATGCCAGTGCTGCTAAAAGTAATCCCGAAAATTTTACAAATAATCTGCAATTTTTAAGGGAAATGATGTGCTAAAAAAGTATAGTTTAAAAAAACTAGAAAATTCGCTTTAGTGATAAATTGAACTAATTAAAAATTAAAAAATAAATCTTAATAGAGAAATAAATTAATGAACGGTAAATAGTATTATTGTGAAAAAAGTGTGGGGCGCTTTGTGCTATATTTTTTGTATCATTTTTGTACTAATCATACCGAGCGAATATTCTCAAGAGTATTCTCCAAAGAGAGAGCGAATATTCTCTGTGCTCCAAACTGATATATTATGGAGCACATCACGCTTTTTTCACAATAATACTATTTTTCGTTCAATAATTTATTTCTTTATTAAGAATTATTTTTCACTTTTTAGTTAATTCAATTTATCACTAAAACCTGTATTTTAGTTTTTTAAAACACTATTTTTATTTTTCACATTTTAGTTCGATTTCCTATAAAAGAGTATTTTTTAATTTCCATTCTGTAAATTTGTTTGAAAGTTAAATTTTTCCTAGGGTAGGGGGATTTTTTCCAGGGGAGGGCATCAAATGCCCCCCCCCCCCCCACACACAACTTGGCTACGGGTCTGCAATAGATTCTGCTGTGTTAACAGAGAGTGGAAATATTCAGTGAAATCACGTTTCTAATAACACAGGTCTAATTAAATAAAATGGTTAAGCAGTCCAAGATCAATTGAAATTCACATTTTTTCCTCCTCTTTCTTTTTCTTGCTTTTAGTTTTTACGGCAAGGGAAGAATTCAAACCAACCGCTTGAGTCAAAAGAAGACTCCAGTAGGCAAAAATATTTCATTTTTGTGTGGGACCCTTACGCTAAAATTCTTAATAGTGGCGCTATTCTTAATAGTTCTCCAGAGGTACCGAGCCTAGGGGGCAATTGTCCCTTCTGTCCCTCAACCCTCTCGGCGGGCCTGAGCTTGAATGGACTGCATAAAAATCTATTTAATTTAAGAAACACGAAAAAGTCAGGTGGTCACTGCGTATTTTATAGGTATCTTTAGAAAAAGTTTGAAATGGTTTATCAAATTAATATCAGAAGTTTGTTAAAAACGGCTGGTATCTGCAAAAACTTGAGAAAGGACATAAAATGAACAGGGGCAGACAAATAGATGCAGATCATAAACACTTTTCACATTGAATGTGATGAAAAGTGAAAATTATTGCATTTTATGCACTTCGGAGTATTATCTGTCGCTTTGTGTATGCTGTTCTCTTATTTCTCCTGAACACTTACGCGTCAAAATGTACCTGACTACAAAAAGCACTCCGCGTATGAAATATACACAGCGCCCTTTCCACTCTCTTAAACGGACAAAGTAAATATTCTTCAACAGTGACAAATTGTACCTCAAATGTTTTAAGAACCTCGCGTTATTTCTTCTTCCTCTTTTCACTTCTCTTCTTCAAAGAGAAAAAAAAAGACAGTATTTTCTGGTATTTATTCAGTGGGAGTTAGCTGCTGTCTGACGCTGCGCCACTGAAAGCTCGAAAGAGCATGAAAGGATGTTGAGGATCGAGTTTACATTTATCATTTCCTAACTCCTTGGAAAAGAGCGAAGTTTTTTGAGAGTTCGTTTTAAAATAAATGTTATATGTTTGCAAGCTTTTTTTAAAAGGACATGAAAGTATATACTTAACCACCAAAATTTAATTGTTTGATAAATATCCAAGGTACGTTGTTTCAGAAATTACTAGCTGAGTACCCGTTCTTCACAAGGAATGCGTATTTTCTTTATTGGAAAGAAAAAGGGTTTTTTGATAATTTTTTTAAATAAATTTTATTACGTAGAAAGCCTATGCTTATCACTAAAATTTAATTGTTTATTAACTCTCCGTTAGGCGTCTGTAGACCAGGTACCCTCTCAAAAAGACTCCGAGCATCATTAAAATTTCCAGTATCCTTTCCAATATTACGTTGCTTGATTATAGCTAGCTGAGTACCCGTTCGTCACACGGAAGTTCGTATTTTACTTATTTTATTGAAAAGGATGAAGTTTATGAAAAATTCTTTATAAGGACGTGGAAAGTATATAAGTACCACCAAAATTTCCCCGTTTGTTAAGGAATCAAGTTTAAGGATTCGTACGTGATGCTGACATCATTTTGACGTCACGATTTTAAAATGTAACAGAAACCCAATTAGGTTCAAAGACTTTGAAGTATAAATTACATCATAGGCGAAATAATTCCACATACTCTCAGATTCCGATAAAATGAAAGTAGTCACCCTACGGCTTTCTACATGAATCATAAATATACAGCCCTATATAAAGGTTTGCATCTTTCAAAATACGTGGTTTTTAAAAATTTTTTATTTTACTTTATAGAGCTAAATGAATTCCTTTGATATACATTTATAGGGTAAGGCGGGGTAAGATGACGGATTGAGTAAGATGACGAATACAGTATCTCTCTCAGGTATTCAAAAATGGTAGCACGTCTTGGTCAGTATAGTAAACACCTGGTGGTGAACTAAGACTAGCACTAGGATTACCATTTTTACTTCCCGTCTAGAGGAAGTTATAAACAAAAGTTCATTTTCCAAGGTGTTCGTCCAATATTTGACAGTCTCAACGTAAGGAATCAAGATTCTACGGTAAGTCTTTATACGTCGTCACTAAAATATTATGAATTCTCAGCTTATTGCGTACAAATTTAGAGTAGATCCATATTTAAAGATATTTTTTCAGTTACTAATAAACGTTGGTTTTGTAAAAACGGAAAGATGACGAATTTTCTACGGGGAAAGATGACGAGTAATTTTCAGCTCGTAATCTGAACCCTTTAACGCGCAGTGTTCCTGCTCTGGGAACACCAAACTCTGACGTTTTGACTGTTGCCAGTCACGAAGAATAGATTGGATTTCTATAAAAATAGTTGCGGGTGACATAGCTACACGATAATCCTTTACTTTTTTGCACGTCATTTCCCGTCAAAAAATGGTCACGATTATTTTTAACAGTACTGACATCTGCTGAAAAACGGAAGAATGCGAGAACAGCTGGATAGACTGCCCAATGCTGAAAAAAGGGCAGCCGTTGCCATCGCTTGACTTAACTACCAGCAAGATGGCGGACGATCGAAACGCTCATCGCGTGCCACAGATCTAGAGACCTTTTTTGACGCTGGCTGTGCCGCACAGCCAGTAGTTTTGGTAGTTAAGTTGAGCGATGGCAACGGTTGCCCTTTTTTCAGCATTGGGAAAGGGTTGCGCCTCAAAGGGTTAACCCCACACACTTTCTTTAATGTATTTCCTCCAGCTTTCATTTCTTATCTGTTATTAAGGGCACATAAGGCATAACAAAAACAATAAAGGCAGACAGTTGAAGTTTTGAAAGAGAATGAGAAAGCCGAGGACGAAATTGTCGTCGCTTCTGTTATCAAGAACTCCCATAAAACAAGCTTTGGAAGAAAAAAAAAAGAAGAGAAAGAACTAAAAATACAAAAAAGATTGACTAAAAAGGCAAGCAAAACGAAAGAAGCGAAGTAGAACCACGAAGTCATTTCAGATTTTCTTCATCTTCTGACGACTGCTAGATTCATTGTCGGATGATCAAATTAATCGTGAATTACATAATGTTTCCATATTTTCTTAATTTAACACGAAAATACCAATTTTGAAAAGACCGGCAATTCGCATACTTCTCAAACGCATTACGTATTCTCCCCTGTTAATACAGGATGAGTGCCCTCTCCAATTTTTTTGTAACTTTTCATTGTATTTGGTGTGTGTGTGTACGGGGAGGGGATTAACGCGATATTTAACTTCTTTTTCTTTTAAATCCCGTGCAAGAGTTCCTCCGTTTTCTTTAAGACTTATCGTCGCGTTTCAACAGGGGCGGATTAATAATACACTGCAAAAATGTCGGTTAAACTAACAGAAAAAAAAAAAATTGTCAGCCAAGACGCTAGTTTATTTCCGTATATTTTACAGAAGTGTTCCGTATTTTTTTCCTTATACGGAAGATTTCTGTAAAATAGAGAATCTGTAAAATTTATGACTTCTGTTAAAAATAAAACGGAAATAAACTGGCGTACGGGCTAACTTTTTTTTTTGTTCCTGTAAATTTGACACTTTTTTTTTTGCTGTGTAATTACAATTACAACATAACACAGAATGGTGCACTTGTTTAGTTACCGCTGTTTCTTTGGGGGGGGGGGTGCTTTATTCGTAAATCGATTGTGTTTTCAGCATGAATCAGGTGTCAATTTTACGTTTTCATAAATAGAATAGCGGGGGGGAAAAATAAAAGAAATGCACTCCAAGTTACCATATACAAATTATTGGGAAAAGAATTTTTATTTCATTTTTTACATATGTTATGGTAATACCCCATCAAAATAAACATTTTAAAACAAAACTATGCTGCAATTATTGTATATTTTCAGAATGTAACCCTCACTACCTTCATAATTACCATACACTATAATTACAAATACAACATAACACTAGTGCACTTATTTGCGAAACCTCTTACCGGTCATATTATTTTCGCGAAAATGGTCATAAAAGTGCCTATTTTTTAAATTCCATAAAATTGTGTAAAAATAAGTGCATGTGGAATATATCTATATATATATATATATATATATATATTCATTTTAAGGTTTTGGATATTTTTTTAGTGCGAAAGAAAAAAAAAAAATAATTTTTCTATGAAAAGCCAACATTCAGGGTAATTGTGGCTGAATGTGTTTTATAGTAAGCCGGGAATCATTAAAAACACATGCTTTAAACTCTAAAGGAGAATTTTATGTAACTTAATTCTTAAAAGAAATAGATATTTGTAAAGTTTTTTAATTATTATTTAAGTAAACAGAGTGAGCTAAGATTGTACAATGCATATCATAAATACACATATTTGAGTTCTTTACCATCTATTTAAAAATAAAACTGTTACCATCTACATTTAAAAATAAACTATCTCATAAATTTAGTTAAAAATAGTCTGATATTGTTAATTGTTGTATAAAATGAGATATAAAAGAAATCCGAGCTAAGAATTGAAATGCACTTATCTTTTTGGCGCATAACATCTGAACGCTATTGCCCGAAAATATCACGGGCACAAGAAATAGAGGGAGAAAGCTTATCCCGTGATCATGGCGGGTTAGAGGCTTGAGGAGCTAAATATCTTTCTTTACAAAAAAAAGCGAGCTTTAAACGTAAATTGATCTTGTCAAACCCTCGAAAAAATGTATAATGCTTCTTCACAAACTGTTCTACAAACTTTTAGTATAATTTAAACATCGCTACGTCATTTAATTTTTAGAAGAATTTTTAGAAGAAAAAAATTGAAACTCGTTTTCATAAATGAAACAGTGGGCCATCTGTGTCGGTAAATATTGCAAAATACCGATTGAGATTTTTTCCTGAATGCTTCAAAACTCTTGCGAATAACAAACAACAAAACTACGCTCTTAAAAAAAAAAAAAAAAAAAAGAATGATACTGGTCACTTTACCTGCAGGCTGATTCTTAAAATTTCTTTAGAATGACTATTCCTATTCAAGCATGCGCAGAGAAAAAAAAAAAAAGAAGCAGTTTGCTTGTGAAAAAAGTAATCACTTAAATCTGCAGATAATTGATGTTTAGTGAGTTATGTACTGTAAAATTTCTTTTCTGTATAATTAACTCACGGGCGTGGAAAAGGAAGGAGGATTAGAGGGTCTTGGAGCTTAGGGAATCTGGGTACTCCTCTTAGTCTATCCAGAAATGCTAATTTTGGCGCAATATCCACATTTTGTATCCGCTCTTCAAAATAACATACAGCAAAAGTATTTTTAAATTTCATATAAATTTTGAAATTTTATATTAATTTTTAAAAATTATATTAGTTTTGTAAACTATGTACTGTACATCCCTTGCGTATAACACGCATCAGTAAATTTAGACTTTTCAAGCAATGTTTTCTATATTTTACATTAGATGTATAACACCACACGAAAAAATAAAGTAATTTTTCGAAGTTAAAAGTGCGTATTATACGCCGAGACATGCGGTAACTTAATGAGTAAATAAAGAAAAATTACTATAAAAAAGATTAAACATATGTAATGTTATTGAAATTTTTTAAAGACCCAATGATTTCTCGTTCTATTAACTGGGTCGCCCACGTTGTTTATAAAGTCAGAGAAGCCCTTCATAGAACTGAGGGGTTTAGCATTGATGATTCCTAAAGTAGTGCGAAACGATTGAGGACAAAGACATCACACTCATAAATGATGTGATGTCTTTGTCCTCATATGCATATAGGGCCTTGTTGAAAAAGCCTTATTGTACGTGAAGGTGTTTTCTTAAATATATGAAGGGGTTTTGCAGATGGGAAATAAATACCGGAGCTGCCAATCGAAATGTTTGCCTTTTTGTACCTATAACCGGAACAATGAACACCACTATGTTTCCATTTATAAAATTCCGAGTTCACATCTTTGAATAACTATATGCAAACTCTCATCTTGAAGGCACTTGCCACCCTCCCCCCCCCCTGGAATTTTGTATGCAATGTTTTCCCTTGCTTTTTTATTCTTTTCAACATGGTAACCATGTTGCACATACGTTGAAGTAGTCTTTGCCCCTCCCCCCTGGAAAATATTCTGGCGGACGCCCATGGCTAAAGGTCCATACACCGGGAAGGGTTTAATATGACCTCTCTGCGTACATTCAGTATAACTTAATATCTATTCCTAGCTATATTTATTATTAAATTAATTTGCTGCGACAGGAACAAAATCATTATAAGTGTAAAAAAGTAACGTAAACACAATCAGATTTCGTAGGGCAAATAATATTATTATAAAATAATCTCTGTAAAATTTCTGGTGGAAATTATGAGGCATTAAATTCCTTTTCTGAAATTAAAAGTATTTTGAAATTAACAAGTCAAATTAAAAATATATTTCAAATATGATAATTTACTACTCTTAAGACGGTTGTTCTAAAATTTTAAATTTTATTTTTAAAAACTTCGAATTCATGAGTAAATTCTCCAAAAAATTTCTTTCAAAGGTTACAAATAATATAATGTAAAAATATCAAGAAGAAATTCCGCTTTTTCTTTTAGGTAATATCGTTAAATCCGTCCATAGCGCATTGATGAGCTAAAAATCTTACAGTTTTGCTCACGCTTTACCATAAATATCTGATTTTAAGTTACGCGGATGTGAATTTATACGGGGAACCGATCACGTGCAATAGAAACATCGACCTGCCTCTTGTATTAATTGAGCCTGGCGTTGTATCAAAACTGCGTTAAGTGCGGGGGTCGTAACTGATGCTGAAGTTTAAATGACTTTTACTCGCTTTATAGAGATTGCGCAGAAGCACTAAAAGGCCATCTAAGATCATAATTATTTGAAAGCACTTGCTTTTAAAGAATTATACTATAGTGATAAGAGTTGAAAAATTCATGACTTCGGATTGTATATCTGTCTATTCCGATATCATAAGCATCGACAACCAGGAAATTTAGTAATATTCTGTATGAATTCTATAACCTTTAAAATGGATTACGTACACCCACTCAAAAAAGTATTCAAGTAATAATAAAATTTCCTGTTTTAATGTCGTTAATAACTAAGCAGTTTTTGGAATATCTCAAAATTAAAAAAAAAAAAAAATATGCGAAGTTATTATTATGGATGGCATGATTCTCTTTTATAGAGAAGAATATTTTAAATATGAATTGACATATGAAATTCGACTTAAACTCGAATATTGTTTTAAGATGGAAGTAGTCCAAAACCTTAAAATGAATACATATAGTGTAAATACACTTACCTCTACACAAATGTTTTTTGAATAAAAAAATAGGCACTTTTAGAGCCGTTTTCTTGGAAATAATATAATCTGTAAGGGGCTAAAAGAAATATTTTTGTTGAATCAACAAAATTTTTGATAATTCAACGAAATATTTTATAAAATTAACAAACTTTTTTTTTTTTTAAGCGAACAAAATCATTCAGTTGAAAAAGCGCAGACTAAATTTTTGTGGAATCAACAAAATTTTTGTTTAATTCAAGAATATTTCCCTGATGTCTCTTTAATCTTATAATTTGAAAATTGTCGAAAACTAACCTCAAACTACTATATAGAACAGTGATTTTGATATCTAATCGATATCAACATACTACTAAGCTGTAAATCATAATCCATCAGATACTCTCCAAACCGCAACATACCTAATACACGGCTAATAGGTGCGCGTAGTACTTGCGACTGATGAAGTTTGGTATAGGATATTGAATTACAGCACTGTTTCAGCTCCAGTTACAGTTAGATGAGGAGTAGATGAAAGGGTCATTCAGTATTCGGCATACATTATCTAAGCGGTTTGCTTCAAACCATTTCCAATCAAACCGCAAAGACATTCAGACAATTAAGGTTTCTGCGGCATTTATCGAGTTAATCATAAACGCTTAATTTAGCTGTAGGTAAATGATCTGATGATTACAGAGGCGTTTCCGGATGTACTTTTCACCGCAATTAATCACATTGGTGATGAAGGAGTAATATTTTAGCTAAAGACTAGCTAAAGCTTAAAGTATACAGGGTCTTCCGAAAACACTTACCTAGACTTTTATTCATTAAATTTTACAGCACCAATTAAAATTTCAGCAGATTTAATCTAAATGAATACAAAATTTTAATTTTTATACGACCCCCCAGCATAGAAAATTCCCAATTAGTAAAATGAGCCTACATTAATTAATTAATGTACAAAGTTTCCGGATTCCATCGTAAAAAGGTTCAGAGATACGATTACACAAAGCTAGAGTGGGATTATACAATACCCCTCACAATAATTAAATAAATATTTTATTTTTATTTAATTAAAAATAATTATATCTAATTAAATTAAAATAATTAAATAAATATTCCGAGTTCACATCTTAGAATAACTATAAAATCTCATCTTGATCGGCCGTTCTCATCAATAATTAAATAACTATACAATAGCAGAAGTATTGTACATTTATTTAATTATTGTTTTGTTTTTTGTGATTTGTTTACGACCCCTGAAACGCGATCATTAGTCACGTGATTTCTATTTTTCCTTCGATAGCCATTGAAAAGTAGCTTAAGTCAGAACATATTTATTTTCATATCTCTGAAACACTCTCTCTGCAACCTTTTCCTATGTTCGTTTTCTTTTAAAACTCTACAAAGTTGGGATATTTATTTACGTACACCCAGGACCTACTAAAGGCATTCGGATTTCAGACCTAGCAGTTTTTCGGGGGCCGTTATACGGCCTGTATTTGTTGACATATGCAGTCACACACAACAAATACTAGTTGCCCGAGAAATGCTGGACAATAGCATTAAAATATAATTGCTAACTAGTTGCAAACATAACAAAATTAATAGCTTTTAGTATGAGATCTTTTTGTGGCTCGAACATATAAACGATATTTGATTTCATTTCTAAGAATTTGAAAGCATCTGAAGAATTACTGAATGAATAGCAGCTATGATTCGGTGCTTGAGTTCCTGCACATTATGGCATGTACTCATGCAAACAATACCGTTGACGTAACCCCACACAAAAAAAGCCTAGGGGATTGAATTCCACGATCGAGGAGGCCACTGAATTGGACCACCAGGGCAGTGCGTATCCATCTGTTTAAGAAATGCTGATTGAGGCATAGCGCACAGACATTGGTAAAAGCACCAGAGTACCTGGTAGAGCCCCTGGTGGTAAAACACCAGAGTTGTTTTAACCCTTTAAAGCGCGGTGTCCTCGCCGTGAGGACACCAAACTCTGACATTTTTGACTGTTGCCAGTCACGAAGAATAGATTTGATTTCTATAAAAATAGTTTCGGGTGTCATAGCTCCATGAGAATCCTTTACTTTTTAGCACGTCATTTCCCGTAACGAAATTGTCACGATTATTTTTAACAGCACTGACATCTGCTGAAAAATGGAAGAACGCCAGAACAGCCGGAGAGATTGCCCAATGCTGAAAAACGGGCAGCCGTTGCCATCGCTCGACTTAACTACCTAACTACCAGCAAGATGGCGGACGATCGAAACGTTCATCGCGTGCCACAGATCTAGAGACCCTTTTTTTGACGCAGCTGGCTGTGCTCGCGCACAGCCAGCTACGTCAAAAACCTAAACTTATTTCTTGAGATAAACATATAATAATTAATTAATCTGTAGAATAGTTCTTTAGATAATTTAAAATTGTTGAGCTTCATGTTACCAAAAAAATTACAGACCCACTTTATCAAAACTCATATTCTTATAATCATTTTAATAAAGTAAAAATACGTTAACTGAAATCTTTACAGAGAAAAAAAAATAATTTGTAATTAGTTCGCTTTAGGCCAATACGATTTCAAACCAATTTCTTTCTTTCTTTTCATTGTTTTTATTTGATTGCATTTGCAGGTTACCATACTTTGAGATCTGGTTGAATAATAGAGAAAACATGGTTTAATTATAAAGTTTTTTTTTTTCCCCACTTCGCATACACACACACATACCAAAAAAAAAAAAAAAAAAAAAAAAAAATCTGCCCAGAGGCATAAAGTTCACCTTTTCTGATCTCTATATTTCGTTTATCATACAACATTAATTGTTTGCATTATAGACTCATTAAAAAAAATTGAAATGTTATCTTATTTCATTATAGATGTTTACGCGAATATAAAAAAATTTTTTTTTTAGTTTTTAGAACTGCATATGAAATTACTTGACTTTATATATCTGAAAGCAGGCAATGGTATTTTTTATTTCTAGAAAAGAGAAAAAAATCAAAACTATCATATACAAAGTTAGCAAGAAAAAAATTACTCACTTCAGAGGGCTCCAGAATGCGTTCTATTGGTTCAAATGAAATTAAATTTGAAGAAACGATTTTTCAAATGCTGATATTGACATTTATTTTAAAAAAAGAAAGAAAAATAGTACCAACATGTACCAACACAGATGACGCTATAAATAACACAAATGTTACTTATTTACAAATAGAGTAGATCCCCCTACCCCATAACACTGTAGATATATTCCGTGTGAGATGAATCCATGTTGTACGAGTCCTTAGCTATGGTCCACCTGGAGTGAGAACTGCTCGGTTTAATCGCTGCAAAACTTATTTGCATTCCTTAGAAACACAATGATGTTTAGTGTTGCCATTAAAAAGTTATATTAATTGCAGGAGCTAGAACGTCATAAAATCAGAACACCTGTCTTATTTTACCGTGCTGTACGAGTGAGTCTCTTTTAGCGTATTATCCGAAACCCGATCGCAATTTTTTTGCAGTGTTCTACGAATCCGTGTTGCATGGAGCCGTGTTATAGGAAGTCTACTGTATTAAGAACTCTTAAGCTTCATTTGCGTACAGCAATTGAAAATAAATACGTGAAAAGAACGTTATATTGTATTTTCAGGGGAAAGTTGAAGCTAAGACAGCCGCTTCTCAGGAATTAGAAAATTAACGGATTTGCCTGTTTATCGTCATCTGTTTCGTAAAATCAAGAATTTTACTATGCTATAAAGTAAAACGAGACACACACACACACACAAGATAAATAATAAAATAGTTTTCCAGCACTATTTCCATAAATGACGTAACTTATACGTGGTTGAGGAGAAAGACAGGCTACGGTGTTGACATTTTGGTCAAACCCTTTTGCCAACTACCAATCATGTAAACTAGGGGGTGAATCCATCTCAATCCCAGGTAGCCACCGTAACATGATCACACTCCCTTGGTCATGTGACTATTTGTTGGCAAAAGGGTGTGACCAAAATGTCAGCACAGCAGCATGTCTTTCTAGTCAGCCCCGCACTGTCTGTTTTATAACTTAGGGTTACGTTCACTATTGGTAACAGCTTGTACCAATTGCATTATTCTTTGGATTATTATAAAATGGATTTCTCACAATCCTTAGTTACTTTTCTGCACATCAAGACACGTTCCCTTCCCCTCCCTCCGCCCCAAAAAAAAACAGTTAAAGTAAGTGCTCCGGCAGTGGGCCATTTGAAATTTTAAGTTGAAAAACAGCTAATTTCAATTGTCCATTGAGATAAGAGATCAACCTCTGAGTGGCTGAAACCTTTTTCAACGAAATCCTGAAGATGCAGTCTTCATTTCCTGTTTAGTTTGGGACAAGGAAAAAATATTGCTGATATTGGTCTCTTAGAGAAGATTCTAAGCCTATTTTTAGTGATTTTTTTAAGAGGCTTCGCTTCATTCAAACCAATTTTAAGACACATTCTATTTGTTTTTAATATCCATTGTTATTAATATTATTTTATTATATACTGAATCTATATAAATAAAAGAGACTGTAACATGTTAGTACGTTTGCCTGCGTCTCGCCTAGCTCCTAGACAGGTGATCCTGGACCTACCAAATTTTGTATGGAAATTCTCCAGGACGGTTCCCGACATACCTCGAAGGGCATTTTACGAAATTCGATAAAAAACCTATCGCAAAAGACTAATTTTTTCTCTTCGCCATTTCGCAGTTGTAACCCCGCAGTGGAAAAGTGAGAATTTAAGTATATCTAGGATGCCATATTTAGCAAGTTTATTAAATGATTCAGACTCTTGAAGTAAAAATAAAAGAATAACGAATTTTTTTTTAGATTATTTGCAAGGTTATTTTTTAATTAAAATATCGTGTGCATGTGAAATCAGAGCAAGAATGAAATGTTTTATACTCAAAAGAAAAATAGGATTTGGAAATTTTCCGAGACTAAAATGTGCAATTTTTTAATTTGACGAAAAATAAAATGGTTGATATGCGATTTTGAGAAGATGATTCTAGCGCTTGGAGCAATTTAATGAAAGAGTATTTAAAAAAAAAAAGGTTTTTATTAAAAAACGGCGTTGAATTTTAATTTTCGGTGCAGAAATAATGCAGTTATTAAGGCGATTTAAGACGTTCTAAATTCAGAATTTTCACTAAATTAAGTCAATTGATTTAAGTTGGTTGAATTCCGTCAAATTGTAGGCCTACCACATTTTTTATGGTCATTTGCCAGGACGGCTCCCTTCGAAATTCGAATTAGAACATCTGTTGTTTATTGCATTATATTTGAAGCCAAAAGTTAAAAATTAAAATTCCTTTCTGATAAAAAATTATTATGATCTATTTCTATATCATGTTATATAATTAGTGATGGTTAAAATTTCCTATTTGTCGTAAAATAAAATTTTCTATCTTAAATCATTAAAATGTTTTATGCGTGAGTAAATTCACCACAAACTTCGAATAGTTTTACTTTGTGAAAATAAATGTGCGATGACGTCATTTTAGTGAACGTCACAGCCCTCTCCAGTAATAGGCCAGCGCGCTGCTTCTTGGGAATACGATCACGTGACCAACCGAAGGCGGAAGGTTTAAAATTATTCTGTTCGTCTGCCATCGTTCGCGATTTCATTCTAAATGGAAGTTAAGAACAACAGTCATCCATTTTATCTCTCACATAATGTAATATTGTTTTACTTAAAATAGCTTCTATTGATGCATATGTGTAGATGAATAGTGCAAGAAAGAAAGAAATCAGACAAATAGTAAGTAATTTATTTTTTTTACATAAAAAATAATTTTAATGTTAATGTGTTGAGCTTGTTTACATTCTCTACTTTTTTGTATTAGTAATTAACTAATGGTTTTAAAATATGAATCAAAAGCTTGTTTGTTTCATAATATCCATTAATTTAATCCACGAAAATATCCATTAATTTAAAACCTAATTAATTTATAATAACGTTTAATCTAAATTACCGATAATATATGTTTTTTATTTCATTTGTAGGTTATGCCTTTCAAATGTGTTGTTCCTCATTGCAGATCGAACTACGATCCGCCATACGTAACTTGTTTCCGGTTCCCGAACGATGAGGAACAAAGAAATTTCTGGATTAACCGGATTCATCGGCAAAATTTCAAATTCACAAAAATGCTAGAGTTTGCATTAAACATTTTGCCAGTGAGATGATTGTTCGAGAAGATATTTGGAAGGACAAAGATTGGAATATACATAAGAGTCCCCGAGCCAGTCCTGCTTTGACGCCTTATGCGTTTCCAACATATATTCATGATTCCACACCTCATTTAAATATCACAGTGCCCAAAAAAAGAAAAACTCGTGACGACAAAGAAAACGAAAATATCCAGCTGTCTTTAAATACAAGTTTAATAACATACACTAATGAGACTGAACTAAATAAAATAAAAGATATCCATCAAGCTGAAATGTGCATACGTGACTGCATAATGAACTATCCCAAATGGAATTATATTAAAACTGATGAACAATCAATTGTAATTAAATTATGTGTATTGGATATACCCTCAATAGAAATATCTTTTAAGGTAAGCTTAGATTTAACTTTTGAAATATATTATAATAATGACTATTAACTCACTGTAACTGACTGTAATATTAACTCACTGTAACTGACTGTACTATTAACTCATGTTACTGTAAATTTTAAAAGAGACACTGTACCTCTAACATTGCTTAAAATATCAAAATTAGAATAACTTGTTAAAATCACAGTCGGACAGTTATTTAATGTCTCAAAATATATTTATTAAAGTTGATGTTTTTTCCCAAATAATTTTTTTTCTATCTTCATTTTTAAACTTTGTTTGACACTTGTGTTTTGAAAAACAACGTTTATTTTCAAACGATTTAACCCTTTTAAACTCCAATTTATGCTACTGAAGAGGTACCCTGTCCCTTCATAAATGTTTTTAATTTAACGCTAGTCAATTGCTTAAGTATTTACATATCTGTTCCCAATCCATTACCTCACGATAAATGGGTGTGTATGTGTATGGGCAAAAATGTTAAAATTTTTTATAATTTATATATTTTTTAGTATAATCACAAAGAAATAATTATTGAAATAGCCCATAGATTGTAATTACAAAATGTTGAACGAGTAACTTTTACAAGTGCAAATAACAGAAATTATCAATTAATTTAAGGGTGAAATTACTTTGTTACTTCCTTTATGGAAATACTGTGAAGTTAGATAATTTTCAATA
Source organism: Cheiracanthium punctorium (assembly GCA_038373885.1). Lineage (NCBI taxonomy): Eukaryota > Metazoa > Arthropoda > Arachnida > Araneae > Cheiracanthiidae > Cheiracanthium > Cheiracanthium punctorium. Next base: position 394,518 of record JAWZYV010012451.1, read on the forward strand.
GTAAAAATGTTAATCTATATATATTGTTTACTTTTTTGTAATAAGATGCAAATTGTTTGTGAGTGTATATATATGATTTTAAAAATAAAGTTGCTGAATTGATATGTTTTGATTCATTTTAGTATATCCATGCTATTTTTATTTATAGATTTTCTCCTTGAAAATAGAATCTATATAATTATTATTTTTATTATTTAAAATGATTTAGCTACAGTAAAATACTTTATTCCCCCGAAACTTTGCATAATTTAATGGAAATCATTATATGAATATAATGATCATAGTTAAAATGATTCAAATTAAAATAAAATAAAATGGTAAATTGCTTTCGTGGTATATAACATATTGTTTACAAAGAAGGCCTATTATCAAAATATTATCTCTATAATACCAAAAATAAAATAAATTATCTTTCGGGTGTAACTTTTTTATTGGTAAAAATCATTATATAAGAGATGGTAAAATTTTTCAGTCATGTAATCATTAATTGTTTAGTAAAATATTAAATTTGTTTTCTGGTTTGTGCACTGCGGTCGCATGAAGGGAAAGGGGAAATTCCGCCTTCAGTCGCCGCCATTTTGAATCAGCGCGCTGGCCTATTACTATAGAGGGCTGTGGTGAACGTAATGATGACGTAAAAGTTTCTGTACTCAAGCCTTCCATGTCTAGGCGGTGGTGGTTTGTGCCTGACAGTGATGTGGTCCAGGAAAAAAAGTGAGGTGGACATGTTTTAGAAACGTATCTTAAATGCGTGTAGTTAGTAATAATTAGTAAAAAAATGTAATTATCGTTAAAAACAATTAATATTAACCTTTTACAGACTGCAATGAGATCCAGGCATATTTTAAATTAGTTTTTTGCATCATTTGTCTTCTAATGCGTAGTTGAAGGAAATTAGTCATTTAAATGGGGATGATTTTTTTTTATTTTTATTTATTTATTTTATTTTTTACAAATTTTTTACTGTGTTTTCAGTCAAGAGCATGGGTCATTTCTGACTATAATTTACATTGGTTTCAAAAACTGGGTATACGGATGGGTAGTTTAAATAATAACTGAAATATTAAAAATTAATCAAAGATTTATTTTTAAATTTATGTAAAGATATGAATTAAGTTTGCAAGGGGGGGGAATTTTTTTTTCAATTTCCCAATAATGATAGAAATGCAACTTCTATTTCAAAAAATCAATTATCTTTTAAATTTACCTGCTAATTTTTTCAAGTCAATATTGATAAAATTTCCTTTTTAATAAATTTTTAAATCGATTATCCCAATTGGGAACATCGATTCATTCGGCTCATTCGGCCGTCGATCTTAAAGTCTGCAGTTTTGGTAGATTTTCTCCATATGTAACGTGAATTCGCAATAGAACCCGTTACAAAGTACTTCTACTAAGGCACCCCCCATTCTTGGCAGATCACAATAGCGTAGCGTTGCCACAATCACACAAACAAACTGAGGTATCATATAGAGTGCTTTTTTAGCCACTACACCACCTGGGCTTCTGATTTTAACAAAATCCGATAAATAATCGATGCAAAATTTTAAAAATTTGCATTAGAATCTCTGAGTGCTCTAATCCGGAAAAATAAAGTTTGGTTTCAATTTTATCGGGTTTGAAATTATTAGTTAATATATTTCAAATCGTTACTCTGTTGGAGACTGTATTTTAGATTTTTTCTTTCTCCAAATTGTTAGACTCAATTTTTAAAGTAGCGTGATTATATATAGCTCTGTTTTCATCGTGCAGCATTAAAATTTCATAACCAAACCTTAAGGTATCGATTCAGAAAGAAGTAATAACGGTTTACTTATGTATTTTAATCTTATCTTGAAAAGAACATTTAAAAGAAAATGTTCCTGCTTCATGATTTTATCTTTTTTCAAAAAGTAGTTTTCAGAATGAAAAGAAGCGTTCAAGGGAAAGAGTTTTAAAAAAAAAGTATTTTAAGCAATGAATTTGCATGATCTGATTTTTTTCTCAGAGATAGAAAGGGGACTATAAAAATATATTTCGTTTAGTGCGCTGTATAATTCTGAAAATTATTTTTCTTTCTCTTTAAAAATTAATTTTACATCGAAAATAAACACTAAAAAAGCACAGGAAAATATTTTATTAAAACTAAAATCTTATTCGATAAATATAATTTGTAAATCTATTTGTACAGTAAGTAAAAAACAGTGCAAATCTACATTTAAAAAGAACAGTAAAAAGGCACAACAAAAATTGTTAAAACCATAATCTCATTTTGATAAACACCGCGTAAAATTTTTAAATTTATTCGTACTCTAGTAACAAAAAATATAGTCCCGCATATTTTGAGATATGCTTAATATTAGATGACTTGTACAATTTACCAATGTTTGTTTTAAAACATTATTTAAAAAAGAAAAAAAAGGAGTATGACAATTTTAATAACATCGGCATTTTAACTAGTTTAACATGTTCTCGCAGGTACGATGAAAAATTGTGTTCTTTTTATAATGTAAAAAGAAAGAAAGAAAACACTTTAGGATGGTGAAAAAAAATTATATAAACATTTTAATTCTGGTAAAAGTATGAGAATAAAAGTAATGTAACATAAAATTTTATTTACATTTAGTTTTTAAAATTTTGAATACTGACTTTTATTTTCTCTCGATTTATTATTTTTTAAATTCTTTTATTTATTTATTTTTCGTGTTAAAGAATTTTCTTTTCCTACATTGTCTTAAGCGTACAAATAAATAAATAAAATAAAAATAAATATTCCAATATTGAAAAAAAGAGAAAAAAAAAACCTTACTGAATATTATTTTAAGCATCTGTCACATCAGTCAGTTTCACAAACCACTGCATACTTTACTGAACTTTTACTTCCGCTTACATTACTTCTTTATGTATCTTCAAGCTGCGCCCTTGAAATTCCGAAAGGAGGCAGCAATCTGTATAAACTTTACCGTCGTGTCTTTGAAGCTCTGAAAGCTAGCAGGTTAAACCTGGCTTTAAAATTAAAGATGAAGAAGAATCACACGTTCTTTTAAAACGTCGGCTCTGCTTCTTATTTAGACAATTTCAATAATATGAAACATAAATTTGTGTAAAATAAAGTATATTTAAGAGAAAATCAGCGTGCGCGTGAGAGTGTAACAAAAGATATAAATGTGACTGGAATGGCACTTCAAAAGATTAAAAAAAAAAAAAAAAGTTATTGTCAATGGGCTACTACAATTAAATGGTATATTATCATCTTAATTTTTATAGTTAGCCATAAAATTACTTTTTTTAGTTAGCTAAGACTGCGCTTTAATGGTAATGGGATGCAAAAATAGAGATGAGTTTGAAGATAAATATAGATGAAGTTAATTTAAACTTTGTATGAATTTCGCATGCACATCAAAATGGCATAAAACTATTTAAACCACTAAGACATTATGGTATCTAAATCATTTCCAATTTCTCTTTTACCAATTACAGAGTAATTAAGAAAATAATTTGCTGTTTAATCTACAAATTCGGCACAGTTAAGAATTAGAAACCATTCAATTTCGATCTTTATCATTAACGATTCTAGCATTTGAATTTATCATCACCTAATGTTTTTAGGAAAAGGCATTAAAAAATAACAATTAGGAAATAATGGAAAATTACTACTGTTGTCGGTGCTACTCCATAGAAAGGGGGTAATTACACACTTGAAAAGCTTACTACTGGTCACATTTTCGTTCTTGTACCTTTTTTTTTTCAAAGTGACATAAACTTTGCTTGTTTTTTCACTGTGTATTTCCTTTTTTTGAGTTTTTATGTGCGTGTACGAAAAATTGAGAAACCAATGGTAAAAGAAAAATCAGAAAATCCGCACGCTTAAACGAAACGAGCGAAATTCGATCAGTCGGAGCGGTTTTTGGCACAGTTTTCAAAAGTGAGCTTCTCCTTTAGGAGCGTTTTTCGATCACAAGAGCGAAGCGAAATATGCGTGAATCGAACGTTATGAGTATTTGGGAGAACAGAAAGTGAGGAGGGGAATTCTCAGAAAAAAGACTAAGCGAGGAGGGGAATTCTCAGGAAAAAGACTTGTTAAAGGGCACTTTTGATGAAATACCGGTAGGTTTCGATGCAAACGAATCGAATCCATGAATTATCTTTTTCATTCTCCAATCCATCGTTTTTTCCGCTCTTTGGGTTTAAGCGTGCGAATGACTAGCATACAGTTTTGGTACCTTTGGGTCCGGGTTCGAATCTTGGCTTGGGCATGGATGTTAACTTGTCCTTCCTTTCATAGGTGTTAACGCTGGCCTCTCACTGGGTACTTCCATAATAAAATGGACAGTAATTCGGGCCTAAGTGGTGGCAAAATGCTTGATGAGCAAGTACCCGCCCATTGGGGGGGGATTTGGTCATTTAACAAATCCCCCCCCCCCAACAAATTGTGATTCAAAATAAGCATCCTTATTTCAAAAACTACAATTTGGCATGTCTCATAAATCTTGCCAATGAATAAACGGTGCAGACCTGAAACCGGGATTGCCAGATTGGCTTTTTTAAGGTGAATTGGGCTTTTAAAATAAGGTTTCACCCCAAACGTAAATCCAGTGGTAGAAGAGCAAATATTTTGTAGCAGAAAACTGTCATTAGTCCTCGAGTTCGTTGTTTAAAAGTGCAGTGTGCATGGAATGTTCCAGCAATTAGTCATCTTGTCAGGACGAAACACAAATTTATTGGCTCTAAAAATTCGATGAAGAATCTTCAATACACAATACGCAGAAATTAACAAGCAATGGCTTGATTTTTAAGTCACCTTATTACAGAAGCTTTCACAGATGCTGTATTTCGAATGCAATAAAATCCTTCCACAGTCATAAACTCAGTCGAAATTATCGAAAAAAACTCTCAGTTGTTCTTCAAGATACAACAATGAAGAATTTACAAACAGCATTCAAAAATGAACTTCTCAAAACAAGCGAAAGATAGCTTACGAAATCGAACACAGTAAAGAGACTTATTGCTGCTCTACAGTGAATTTTACATGGTCTTTTGTTTGTTTGTTTGTGTTGTCATGGCAACACTATGCAGGGGCTATCTGCGTGGTTTGGTCGGAGGACTTTCTAAGGGGTTCTAACGCGTATATACGTTACATCTCGAGAAAACCGACCAAAACTCCAGACCGTTATTTTGACAGCCGCACGATGGGGCCAAAACCCGGGACCTTCAGAATTCAGCCGTCTACCATTTTGAGTGTCTTATCCACTCGACCATAGTGGAGCACGCTGTTTTGTATTTTTCGCCGACTTTACTCGAAAATTCTACGACTTTCGTCTGGTAGCACTTTGCAGAATTCTTCCATTATATGATTGCATTATACTAATGGAGGGCAACAAACATTATACACCCCATTAATAAATTTGTACCAAATGTCGCCAAGCTTGGCGCCTTTTGCCAAAATATCGCCAAAAATAAGTTTCCTATATTGAAGTTAGCTAAGCGATGCCGACAATATTTCACGAGAAACCGCCAGATATTATGTTAAACAATAGGGAAACGAAACGCTTTGTACCTCGCGTTCTGAGAGGCGGAAGGTGCCTGGTTCAAATCGAGGTCGCGTCCGTCGACCTAGCCGTTTGGAGTTTTCCGTGATTTTATCCGAAACTTCACGTGAATATGGGTTAGAAAGTCAGCTACGTATTGCAATCCCACCCCCTCGGCTTAGATCCCTCGGGGAGATAATCGGCCGTAATACCACATTTTATTTCTAATAAACCGAGATGCATGCAACAAAATGCATATTTAATTTGACGCATATAACACGAATTTTAGACTAAATTAAACCCCCGAAGAGCAGACCACCTCGAATATTCTTAACAGTATATGTGCAAATATGGTTTAAAAAAAAAAAGACTGATTTTCTTAGTTATTTCTTTTTATACTATCTTCTAAATAAATACTTAAAAATAAAAAGTGAATATAACCAACACGCTGTACATCAGGTAAGAGATATTAGCATGTTCTCTGCTTAATATTTTCAGCCTCACTTTTTCTTCAACTAGTTAATATTCACTTAACGCAGAATGAAATCAGTCTTAATTCAGATGGACCCAAGCACAGTAAGTAACATTTTCGTCGCTCATATCTCTATACGCGTGACGATGTCACTATTAATGCTCAATAAGGCGGGTTTGTCTTGATTGGAGCAGGCGTTCACTTTGCGAGCAGACTAAGGGAACTGTAATATATCCAAGAGGGTCGACGTATGATAAATGATATGTAGAAGCAAATTGTTTTGCAATCCTTTGTTGTTTTGGGCTGAATAACACAAAAATCTACTTAATCCAGGAATTAACTGTGACTGAAACCGGCCTGTTATATTCCATATAGATTTGCTAATGAAGTTTGTCCTATTTTATAAAAAATGCGTTTGCGTATTCTGACTCACATATGCATATTTTCTGTTAATGCTATGAGAATATTATGCAAATTTATTTATTTTTTGCAGTCTTATTTAACTCACTCTGTATGTATAGTCCTCACTCTGTATGTAACCGGATCAAATTTTTCAATCCGGTTTTTCGCTAACTTTCCAATCTGAGCTGAAATTATCGATATGAATGCATTTTAGCTAACGCTATAATATAAATCAGTGATTAAAAGCAAAATGTTTTAACTTCAGCGAATTAGTATAGTACGATCCCCTGCCAAAAGGCGATAGCGGAAAGTTTGCGGCTTTTAACTGCAAAAAAAAGAAAAAAAAAAGAATACGTTGTAGCTATCTTCTCAGCTTAACTAAGGCAGATATATATGGGACTACTGTCCGTACCTCCCCCCCCCCCCCAAATTAGAAAAAGATATTTTTTAGTCAATTGCAGAAATGTGTAAACATTTTTTGCCAGCAAGAACTTCAACAATTTTGTTGAGTCAACAAAGCTGTTGTCCTATGCTAAACCTTTTTTAAAAATACTTTTGTCCACTTTTTGTGATACACGTACCTTTCCAATCCTCTTTAGGGCTTTTTGCATGAGCTGAGCATTTTGTGACGAAAAACAATGGGCGTTTCCAATTGAAAATTCCGAGTTTCTCTACCTATAACCGTAACCGTGAACTTTATTTTGCTGTCATTCAAAGAATTCGGAGCTCATACCTCTGAATAACTGCATCCCAAACCTCATCTCGATCGATGGAACAAAACGGCCGGTAGAAATTCATATATCCGAATAGTTTTTTTGTTTTTTAATGCCCACCCTGTAAATTAATAAATCCTTGAGCTTTACACTACGAGTATGTTCCTGTATAATAAAGCTACGGCTGTTCTAACTGGGAATTATGCACTCCGTTGTTCTGAAGCCATAATCAGAAGTGGCGCATATAAGCAGGCATAATTAAACTTTAATGCTAACTGATGAAGACAGCAAATGCGCGAATATGCTTCATAAATTTAATTAACATTTGAACGAATGCAAGATTACTTTGGAATTCGCTCAACAGCGTGAGGGACATCAAGAGATTCCCCTAATTGGATGGAAAAGTATTATTTTCCTGTACTTCAACAGGTAATCTCCAGTACAGCAATTTATGATTCAGTGAGGGGCCTTGCCAATGAAGTTTGGAGGGTGCATGACCAAGTGCAGCTATAAGCAATCGAAACGAAATGAGTTTATTAATTTGAATCCATTTTTCTAGCTTATTTATTTCACAATTTGATGTAGTGTTTACTGTAATCTATTTTTAGCATTAGCTTTGTGTTTGGGTCAGTATTAACCCTTTAACGCGCAGTGTTCCCGCTCTGGGAACACCAAACTCTGACGTTTTGACAGTTGCCAGTCACGAAGAATAGATTGGATTTCTATAAAAATAGTTGTGGGTGACATAGCTCCACGAGAATCCTTTATTTTTTAGCCCGTCATTTCCCGTAAAAAAATTCCCGTTTTGTAAAAACGGAAAGATGACGAGTAATTTTCAGCTCGTAATCTGAACCCTTTAACGTGCAGTGTTCCCGCTCTGGGAACACCAAACTCTGACGTTTTGACTGTTGCCAGTCACGAAGAATAGATTTGATTTCTATAAAAATAGTTGCGGGTGACAGAGCTCCACGAGAATCCTTTACTTTTTTGCACGTCATTTCCCGTCAAAAAATGGTCACGATTATTTTTAACAGCGCTGACATCTGCTGAAAAACGGAAGAATGCGAGAACAGCTGGATAGATTGCCCAATGCTGAAAAAAGGGCAGCCGTTGCCATCGCTCGACTTAACTACCAGCAAGATGGCGGACGATCGAAACGTTCATCGCGTGCCACAGATGTAGAGACCCTTTTTTGACGCAGCTGGCTGTGTGCGAGCTGTCGTCAAAAAAGGGGTCTCTAGATCTGTGACACCCGATGAACGTTTCGATCGTCCGCCATCTTGCTGGTAGTTAAGTCGAGCGATGGCAACGGCTGCCCCTTTTTCAGCATTGGGAGAGGGTTGCGTCTCAAAGGGTTAAGGGACAAGGAACGTTAAAAAAGTGTGAATATTCGGCCCATGCTGCTTTTTAGTTTTTTATAGCAAGTTGAATTTTGAAATTTGGACAGCTTATATTTAAAGGATTGTTATTGAAAATATTGCATTTTAATGTCATTTTTCTGTTCCGAATTTTTCATCAGATCAGTACCTTCTAAATGCTCCACTGCATCATTCTTTGTCGTATTTCTTTCAAAAATTTCTCATGAAAATTTGGAAAGATATTATGATATAAATACGCATTGATTGTTATAAGCTTTCCAAAGTAACCAAAGAAGAAAGACTAATATATCATGATGCATTTTTTCCCCACATAATAAAGCAAGAAAAGACACTTTTTATGCTTGAATTATGATACTCATTAAAATAATAATAAAACAATAATGTGCTGCACATAACTGAGCCTTTAATCGGAAGGAGCTTCAAATTTTATTTCTATTTTAATGAAACTTAGGTTTAAGTAAAACAGTGAGTAAATTTTAAAGAAGCTAAAAAACTAAAACACCAAACCGCAAATAGCTTCGATTGGAGAATGCAGACATATACTAGATTTTCAAACGCTAATTTATACGGCTAAGCGAGCAAATTTTTAAGGGTTTTTTTAACCAATTAAGGGTTTTTTTTAACCAATTAGCAGCAATATTTATTAATGCAGGGGTTTCCAAACTTTCAACATTACGCCTCCCCCCGAACAAATGATAACTTGGAATGACGCCCCCCCTCTCCCTCACATTCTTCAGAAAACACAGTTTTTTACTCTTCAATAATGAGCATTGAGTCACCTTTACTACAAAATAATGATATCGGTCAAATTTGAATAAACATTTTAAACGAAAATAGATATGTTTTCCAGTAAAAGTAAGAATAAATAAACTGTTTTTTTTTTAACATGCATTACCACGTGCTCTTTGCTGTTCTCCTTCCCCCCACCCCGTAAAAGTTTTCCATCCCCTAAGAGGGTCTCGCTCCACGGGTCCATCCGTGATCTAACTGCTTTAAATATGCATCGATTACGAAAATTATATATGCTATTCTTATGTACTGTAACATGCATGCTAACGAATATTGTCTATGTAGTATTTAAAGTCCTTTTGCAGGAGAACCCAAACAATTCCAATACATAAATGCTCTATGGATAATCATTTTTAAGCGTATTTTAGAGGTATTCGGTTATTTCAAACAAAACAAAATTAAGGTACAGTGAAACCTCTCAGAGCGGCCACCCCTCTAAACGGCCAATTTTTCATGGCACGGATTTTTTGGCTCATAGCCTTAATGTTAAAATAACCTCTATCAGCGGCCACCCAACCCCTCTAAACGGCCACCGAGTGGGATCGCCCATCGCGTTTTTCGGGAAATTCTACTCACTCCATGCTGTAATTTTGAACAGAAAAACTCAAGGTCAGGTTTATGATCGAATATCCGTTTCGGAAGTCCCAGGAATAACTGGAATTGAATCTGTTATCTCTTTTGCATGCTCCCCACACCCTTAAGATGGGGAATCCCTTTGGACAATCAGGTGTTGAAGGTGTCCTACAAATGAATTTTGTCCCTTTCAGGTGCTAATTCCGTCCCTGATGTGAAATTTCCCGATGCTTGTAATGGCGAGCAAGCTAAACTTTCAACACAAGCGACTTTAGGAAAATCGATGAATTATCGAAAATTCCGAAGCGTTACAAACTACCCGTTAGAGATCTGCTTTTAAAGTAAAAAACAAACTAGAAAAAATGGTTGTTCCAGAGAAAAGTAAAAACCTGCACACAGACACAAATTGTATCCTTTTTTTCAAAAAAGGTTAAGAAAGCATTAAATAAAGTACTATTTTCTCTTTAGATAAGTTTTATATTTCATTTTAAATAAGGAATATGTGCCAGACTTGTTTATATTACGCATTATAGCAATTATCTTGTAATAGTAAATAAAACATTTGAGAGCGGCCACCCCCTCTGAGCCGCCAAATATTCTCGGTACGGCCGCTCAGAGAGGTTTCACTGTATTACCGGACATTTAAGGATTGCAATATGAGCCTCAACATCTCAAACAGTGCCTGTATCAGTTATAGTTCTACAGAAGCATTCAAAAGACTTCCAATACATTGCGGTCTGTAGCAAGTTCGCGACATTAATCCATCTCAAGCACTACAAAAAGTACGTAAATGATTATACCTGGTTACTTTTATTTAATAAAAATGTAAATAATATTTCAAGCTATTTTACAGGATATCGCAAAATTACGTTATTATTGATGTAGTAGCAGCTGTTTAGAAATCCCTGAAATCTCGGTAAGTTTGATGCCGATACATCGCTAAATTTGGCACAAGAAAGACAGCTGTGTTGGAAAGTGTTTCATAATCTATGCGTTAGGTACGATTTATCTTTCTTGTTATTACTAGTGTTTGTGTTTAGGAAGTCATCTCAGTTTAATTAGAATAAGCAATTTTACTGCGGGTTTACTATACGATGAATGAATAATTACATTTAGAGATTAGCTTAACGGAGCAGTTCAGAGAAATATTTATTGAAGACTAATATTCTTCAAACTGCAAATTACGTACTGGGTTCAGAGGCTCTAATCAACTATGACTTCGAAATTAAACAAGGTAAATTAATTTTTAATACTAATATATGAAGAATAAATACTGGAGTCTGCTTCGTAAATTTAATTAATACTTACGATAATAACTAGTTTGAGCTGAAACTTATTGGGACGCAAGGACTACATCCAAGACACATTTTTTGTTAATCCGATTGAACAATATTGTGTTCAGCAGCTTAATGTGTAATCCGCACAACAATAATTACACGCCAAAATTCGTAATTAAACATTACTGTGGAGTACTTTCAGTAAATAAGTGTCAAATAATACGATCCTATTTCATTACAAGTTAAGAAAATCATTTGTATAATTTTTCTTGGAAGCAGCTTGTACAGGGTGTCCCCAAAAGTTGGTAACGGGATTTAATTCCTTATCTGTTCGAGATAAGATAAGTGAGGGATGTTTCCGTTATACATTTTTAAAAGTGAGTCCAAAAATACTTGACTTCTTTGTTCGGAATGGCAATAAACTAAATGCGCGCTTAAACCAAACGAGCGAAATTCGATCAGTCGGAGCGATTTTTGGCCCAGTTTTCAAAAGTGCGCTTCTCCTTTAGGAGCGTTTGTCGATCACAAGAGCGGAGCGAAATATAACAATAAGCGAGGAGGAGAATTCTCCGAAAAAAGAGGAAGCGAGGACGGGAATTCTCAGAAAAAAAAACTACTTAAAGAGAACGTTCGCGGAAATACCGGTAGGTTTCCATGGAAACGGGTCGCTCCGCAATGTATCGTTTTTGTCGCTCTTTGGGTTTAAGCGTGTAACACTCAATGGATCCGCTCAACACATGCAATTCAACCACAAACTCCAAAAAAAAAAAAAAAAAAAAAAAAAAGAGAGAAAGAAAGAAAAAGAAAAGAAAAACAAAGAAAGAAAGCCAATTTCCTGAAATTGTAACGTCCAGTAGCGGCTAGTAGCCTCAGTTATCGTGAGTGCAGTTTAAAAATTTTAATCCGTTGTTTCTGTGTAAAAAGCAACATTAGATAAACATGTAGGAAAATTTTACACAGAAAAAAAAATTATCCATTTTTACATTAATTGTTATACTTTTAAGTTTTGTATCTACGTATTTGCGAACATTCAAAAAGAAAACCGGTTAAGTATTAATAGGGAAAATCCAACAGTGTTACGGATTACCAAAATCTTTAAAAATAATTATTTTTTCTACACAAAATTTAATGTGCATTCAACGTATTTTTCATCGTAAAATGAGCATTTTACGATCAAAAATCAGTTGTTGCCATTCAAATATTTCGAGTTTCTGTTGCTATAACTGACACCCACCGTGAGAGTCACTTTTTTGTGATGTCAAATATAATGTCAAAACACACTGAACGGCGTCGTAACGGCACGCGTAATACAACAAAATGGACGCGTTATGCGTGTACTAAAACAGCTCTGTGTACGGCCAATAAAACTACTATTGAAGACACGGAGGATATATGCATATGACCAGTGGCGGATCTAGGATTGGGTAAAGGGGGGGGCTAACTTACTGGGTATTCAATAATTTGGGCACAGTTATCCACAGGCCCTACGAGAGGGGGGGGGGCGCCGCCCCGGGGCCCGTGTTCAGCTAAAGTGCCTCCGTAAATTTTTCAGAATGTGTTAAGACTTTCATTTATAGGTCTTTAATTAAAATCATTTTTTTAAATAGACTAAATTTCGAATACATCCCAGATAGCACAAACTTGTCCAGAACCCTCCCAGAAGACGTCATATAGACAAGTTGACATGTCCATTAAACATCCACGATTCGTCAGATTCTCGTCTCTTTTACATCAATATGGCACTATAGGTCGCCCATATGAAGTCTTATAGACATCTATATAGACATAATTATGGACGTGCTTACGTATACAAGACTTGTCTATAAGACATAATTATGGACGTGCTTACGTATACAAGACTTGCCCATAGTAAGTCCACGTATGGACTTAGTATGGGCAAGTCTTGGACATCAACGTCTATATATGGACCTACTTAGGTCAAGTCTTGGACATCTCCATCCATGCTTCTTGCCATTTCACTAAGGTACTATGGATTATCTGGGACACGTCTATAAAAAAGACTTACTCTGGAAATTAAATGTCTAATTTTGGTCTATTCATGGACAGTTTCTGGATTTTCCAGATTATGTCCATAAATATTGTCTTCTGGATGTCTATCTATAGACATGGACGTTATATGGGCGAGATGGATCAGAAATGGATATAAAATGGACAACTGTGCTATCTGGGATAATTCTAGAATGATTTAGATGGCAGAAATGTTAATTCTACCATTTAAATATTAGTATTTTTTTCAATCTTCGAACATGAATTAAAAGTATCATTACATATCAGACAAACTTCCCTCCCACTCTCTTTCCTTTTAGCATTTGTATGAAATATTAAAAGAGCAGTTTACAAAAAAAAAAAAAAAAAAAAATCCCTTCCGTCCCTCCTGTTTTTTCGAAACTTTTGTGCTTTACGAAAGGGGCCGGGAAGACTTTCGTCCCGCCTTATAAAATTTCTCTCAGAGGCCCTGGTTATCGAAGCTTGGCGACATTTGGCACGATTTTTTACATGTCGCCTGTATATTTCATTTTTCAACCTACATATAGTATTACGTAATCGAATTTCGAGAAAGATGTGCGAATTTCCGATAAAATAAAATGCTCGAACCTGCTAGGACTTGCACTTCATAAGAAAAACAATGTCTGAAAAAATTAATTTAAATCATACCTCTTTTTTCCATAGCGATATCATTGTACTCTTTCTAATAATGCACCTCTTTACAAACTGCCTGTTAGTGATGCATGTATACAGGGTGAATCTAAACTCTTGGGCAAAACTTTAAAGGGTGATAGGGCACATAATAAGGAATCAGAATCACATAGCAATGTGGGGTCGGCAACGTCGTCTTCGTATAGCTGTTAATAATCACTTCGGAAAAAGTGCTGAAACAACAGTCACTTGCCGACCATTGTTCGTCAGAAACTAATGTATTTTTCTCAAAACAGAAGACTAAAATGGATAGTTTAAAAAGTTTATTTTATTTCATGGATGAAATTTTCGGAGACGAGCCTATTGCTTATGAAACTTGGTTAAGAAATTAGACGGACACTTCAATGCTTTTCCAAAAGTGATTATTACCGGGTAAGTTAAAACTGCGTTTCACCCCAGATTGCTATGTGATTACGATTCCTCATTGTGTGCCCTATCACCCCTTAAAGTTTTGCCCAAGAGTTTAGATTCACCCTGTAATTTGTGAGTGCTGTTCTCCTTGAAATAGCTTGTTCTGGGGCTGGGCATTTATGATTTCTTCCTGATGATTTCCGCTTTCACTCTCACTAGACAAATTATCAGTTTTTGGAATTTTCATAAAATAATCACCTACATTACGATTCAATGACCGCTTTCTTGAGGCCATAATATTTGCATTTAAATTAAATTCTACACGCGAACGGAGCTAAATAGAGAACAAATGAATCACACTAGCGCTTCACCCGAAAAGAACGACCAAGCGGCGAAAGCAATTTCAATGGGCTAAGCCTTTGAAGCCTGCTTAGATAGGACTACAGTACTTCCAGGAAATTCTTCCACCATTCCTAAACATTCAAAACGGATGTACTTTTGTATAAACAGTAAATGTGCGAAAACCAGGTAAGGAAAATTAGCTATAATAATATTATTCTTTCAAAATATCCCTGAAAATCCAAATGGCGGAACAAAAGAACCTTTCACAATGATACAGAAGATAGCCACTTGGGATTCTTAGTCACTTGATGTCTATGTTACACTCCCCATCCCCTCACTATGTACATCCACAGACCTCAAAATACCCGTAGACCAGACAACCCCCTAGCAGCAATCTTTGCTCGGGCTTTACCAGGCCTATGATCGGTGCATCGGCTATTCATCGCCTGATCATTTCTGATCATCCTTAATTTTTCGTATGTTCATCTTTTCCCGATGATCGAATCTTTACACTGAGATCTGATAGGCGCTTTCAAGATTGCGAAGGGTAAAGCGAGCAAACAGGTTTATATCGGTCTTTCTACCAAGTAGCTGAACGGCTGGATATCTCCGTTCCTTCATTAATGTGCAAAGAGCATCATATGCACACCATATGTTTGTTTTAAGGTTGCTGATTGGCTAAGCTATTACGCGGGAAGACAAGACAGGCGCCAAAATGCTGAATCATGTTGTCCTCTTCCTGCTCTTAGCTTTGTCGTGTTCTCCTGTATGTATCTATCTTGTGCTAGCTAAAAGGGCACCTTGCCTTAGTCGATCTCTGTCAAAGAGGGGTGACAAGGAATATTTTTAAAACAAAATTTGTCAGCGACTAAAAATTCTGGAAGTTTCCTGAAAAAGTGCGAAATTTATATATTATATATATATATATATATATAAGAAATTTTCCTTTGTGTAAATTTTAAATGACATTTCATTTAAAAACTTGCATTCTTCCCTAGAGCAGCCTTGAAGAAAAGGATATTTAGTTATAAAATTATATATGCATATGAAAGTACATGAATTAATTGATACAATAAAAGAAATAAACAAGCTAATATGCAAATCAACGATATATGTTCCAATTTTTATCGATTGCTCAGTTTAAAAGTTTCACCAAAGGTCATAGGCTTCACATCCTAAGTTGCAAGGCGTTTGCTCTTCCGAGATGAATATACCCAGCTAGAAATGTCTTCACTTTTTTTGCAAAAAAAGTATAGATTGTGTATAATTTGTGCATAAAAAGTGGATATTTTTTAATATTTTGAAAGCATACACTTTTTGTGCAAATTATATACAGTTTTTATGCATACCAAAAAGTGAATATTTTATATTGTCAAAAATTGTGCACAAAAAGTGTATACTTTTCAAAGTATTCAAAATATTCACTTTATATGCAAATTTTCTGCACAAGAAGTGCAAACATTTTCTAGCTGGGATTTAAGCAGTTTGAACAGTTTTCACAAAATCTCAAAATCTAATCCAAATTTTAAACTTTAGGGGCATAGTTTAAGTTGTACGACCACCTATCGTGTCACTAAATTTTGCTTTATTCACTTAAGTCGTATGTGATGCGCCGACAAAAATTTACGCAGTTTAAAACGATTTTCAGAAAAAATCTCAAAATCTAATTTTTTTTTTAAAAATCCGACGATTATAGCTTAAGGTGAGTGATTGCCTATCATGTCAGTAAATTTCATTCCTTTAGCTTTAGTCACTTTTACTTGATGTGCGAACAAAAATTTACACAGTTTGAAACAATCTTCGAAAAATCTCAATCTATAGAGAGATTTTTAAAATATCATTATAATGAATATTTTTAAAACAGAAAAACTTTTTTTTTTTTTTTTACGGCCGTACACAGGTCCCAAATGCTTCAAACGGATAGAAATTGCAAAATCTTTTTAATTTTGAGTAGTGTACAGGAAAAGTCTAGTTTTATTTAATTAGAAACTTAAATATTCCAATTCCGAACTTGAAACAACAATCACTTCAAATTTTAGTCTCGCCAATAACGAGTCAGACCCCCCCCCGTCTAGTGGTTAGAATGCCCGGCTACCAAGCGTTAGCTCCCCAGTTCGAAACCAAGTCTCGGAAGCTTGAAAAATGAAGTTCAGATGGCAGCATTAAAATTCAAAGAGAAGAGGAAAAAGTTCGAATTTGCTTTTTTTACTCTTAAAAAATTTTATCTAGCTGGGATATACCCCAATTTTTATCGATTGTTCAGTTTAAAATTTTATCAAAGGTCATAGGCTTCACATCCTAAGTTGCAAGGTGTTTGCTCTTCCGAGATGAATATAACCCCAATCGCATCGGCTTTACAACGGCTCTACGCCCAATTTCCCCCCCTTGCCGATGATCCAACCCTACTATTCGGGAGAGGACATGCCCGAGCACATTCCGAGATAAGAGCCCCCGACGCGATGAAGAACCTTGCATGGCGCGCGCTGCGCTTCCTCCCTGTCCGATCATCGGCATTTCAGGAACCGATGACCGTTTGCTACTAGGGCCCCTATGCTTTCGTTGTGACTAAAATCATCGGGAGCTGTAGGAGGAGCTGTCAGCTGCCAAGGAGGTCCCAAAGATGACGATTGGCGAATTCAATCCTCTTCCTTAGGGGGGGGGGTGCTGCGCTTTCCCCTTTCTACAAAGCGAAAGAGTACCGATCTTTTGTTCATGAACTTGTAAACAGTCTTCGGGACCGTCTGGTAGCTCTCAGCCCCTCTCACTGCTTCTGATCACTTTAGTCACAGAGAAATCATAGCGGTGTCTAGTCTATGTGTATTTTGAGGTCTGTGTGTACATCTATCATAAGGTATTCCACATCAGGTACACATCAGTACAGAATCCGAGACGCGCACCGCACAAGGCGCGCGCAAAGACTGTTTATATTAACAGCGAATTATATGTATTTTTAGCTCCCCCTTTTTATGACTTTGCAGGGGGTGAATGGACATCATCGCTCAAACACTGTTCTTTGCACTTGCCATAACCCGTTCAAACAATTAGCTGTTCTGCGCTATCACGTATATATGGTAAAACTAGGTTTACTGATCATCCTTAAAAGAAACCGAAATGTTTCAAGGAGAAGACGAAATTTCGGGCGATTCCTTAGCCCGAAATTTGATACTCGTTTTGAAAATACCTGTAGCCTGGGAACGAAAGGGTTAAAAACCATTGATTGAAGTCAAGTCTAAAAAGCTAAGTAATAAATCAAAAAAGTAAATTAAAATTTCAAAATAACCGATTTTAGACACGTAGTTTTTAACTAAGAATCAGAACTCTATTCTATCTAGTCTAAATTCAGTTTCAATGGGGGGGGGGCTATAGCCCCTATAGCCCCCCCCCGTAGATCCACCTCTGCATATGACAAAGGCAATACACAAATCCTGCAACGACGTTCGTCAGATATTCAGCGTAAAAAACTATAAAAAGCAGAGTGCGAATGTTGGTTCTACGGTCGGGCGCTGTCACGTAAGGGCGCAGTGGCTGCGAAAGTTCGGTTGTTTTACGAGAGCACATAACGGTTTTTTACGCTGAATATCTGGCGAACGTCGCTATGTGTGATTGGTGATTTGCCTCTGTTACAAGCAAATTCTCGCATGCGCCTGATCGTGTTTTTATTGGCTTTTAAAAGGCCTGTTGTTGTACGTGCATAAAACGTCCTTTTTTTTTTTTTGTAATACACGTGCCGTCCCAACGCTCTTTGGGGTTTTAGCATGCGCAGATCATTTTGCGACGGAAAAAAATAGGTGTTGCCATTCGAAAGATTCGAGATTCTGTGCCTATAAACATAATAGTGAACCCTACTTTGTTGCCATTCACAAAATCTGGAGCCCATACCTTTGTCTAACTGTCCGAAATTTCCCCTCGACCGGTTGAATAGGCGGTTCCCTAGAGGTCCACATATCGGCAGGCTTTTTTATGACCACCCTGTATATATTTTATTATAGCAGGAAGAAAACTTTTAACGAAAAATATCATTTAAAGTTTATAAATTTTTAAATATTATCTGTTATTTAATATGACGAAAAAGATTGCAACTTCTTTAGTTTTGTAAATGTTGCTCTTCTGTAAGAAGATATACTCTTTATTAAAACTCTGTACTTCAAACTAATGTCCACGTAGTGTTAACCCTTTAACGCGCAGTGTTCCCGCTCTGGGGACACCAAACTCTGACGTTTTGACTGTTGCCAGTCACAAAGAATAGATTTGATTTCTATAAAAATAGTTGCGGGTGACATAGCTCCACGAGAATCCTTTACTTTTTAGCACGTCATTTCCCGTAAAAAAAAGTGTCACGATTATTTTTAACAGCACTGGCATCTGCTGAAAAATGGACGAATGCGAGAACGGCTGGATAGATTGCCCAATGCTGAAAAAGGGGCAGCCGTTGCCATCGCTCGACTTAACTACCAGCAAGATGGCGGACGATCGAAACGTTCATCGCGTGCCACAGATCTAGAGACCCTTTTTTTATGCAGATAGGCTGCGCTGCCAGTCTGTGTCAAAAAAAGGGTCTCTAGATCTGTGGTACGCGATGAACGTTTCGATCGTCCGCCATCTTGCTGGTAGTTAAGTCGAGCGAGGGCAACGGCTGCCCCTTTTTCAGCATTGGGAAAGGGTTGCGCCCCAAAGGGTTATGCTGGTTCTTGAACCCTGAATTTAGTTTTGAAATTTCGAATATTTAATAGAGTATTCGATTACCATAAATAATGCAATTCTAATTATTATATTACCAATAAACATTTATTTATTAATCAAAGGAAAATGAAAGTTTAGCATTTGCATGAATATCGGCTTCTTTATTCAGAACATTTAATAATTCATAATTACGGCAAGAGATTATCAAAACGCTCAAATTTAATCGCATATATCAAGTTACGTACTCTAGAGAAATGAACTCGCATCTTAATAGAAAGTAATTATTTCTTGTTTTTAAAACATGCATATTTACAGTTGGGATGAGCGGCTATTGCTGTATGTTTTAAAACGCAAATAAGCATTAACTCTTTTTTTTTCTTTTGCGGATAAGTAGATCTTATTTGGGAAATCTTTTAAGAAAGAGTAAATATTTAATTTTTTTTATGAGTTAATATATACAAAATGTAAATAATAGTAATTGAAATATCAATTTCGCACTGGAGTATGGGGATACATTTTTGACGCTGATTACTGGAGTTCAATCAAATCCAGTAAATTGTTTCAGTCGAGAAGCGTGTACTATTACTGACCTTAGACTTCCGACATTTACTACACAGGAGTGTAAAACATGGTGATTCATTTCCTCTGAAATGAGAATTTTTACTGAAAATTGTGCATTAATTTAAACTTTTTTTTTAGTTGTGTGGACCACGAATTGTGTGATACCAAACCATTACAATATTCTTTATGGCGTACATATCGAGAATCAAACTTACAGCTCTAAGTTTGACGCTTTAGCTTCATAACTGCCTGCTCCCGCGGTTCCCAATCGGTGGTGCACGTCCCCCCTTGGAGGGAGGAGAGCGTTTGCAGGGGGGAGGGACGAGACAAGCAGGCAAAGACCAACTATTAATGCATGTTTTAAAATAATCATCTTATTTAACCCTTTTAACGCGCAGTAGTTGCCTGCTCTGCGCAACGCATCAAACTCTCGTACGTTTCAGTGAAGGCTGATTGCCTCTAGTCACGAAGGAAAGATTTGTATTTCTGATGGAAATAGTTGAGGAGGTCGCATCGACATTGACTGCCCTGATGGAATCCTTTACTTTTTAGCACGTCCTTTTCCTGTCAAAAATGTCACGATTAATTTTTAACAGCACTTGCATCTGCTGGAATGTGGTAACGAATGCAGAAAACAGCTGGATCAATTGCCCAATGCTGAAAAAAGGGCAGCCGTTGCCATCACTCGACTTAACTACCAGCAAGATGGCGGACGATCGAAACGTTCATCGCGTGCCGCAGATCTAGAGACCCTTTTTTGACGCAGCTGGCTGTGCGCGAGCACAGCCAGCTGTCGTCAAAAAAGGGTCTCTAGATAGAAAGGGTCGGCACGCGATGAACGTTTCGATCGTCCGCCATCTTGCTGGTAGTTAAGTCGAGTGATGGCAACGGCTGCCCTTTTTTCAGCATTGGGAAAGGGTTGCGCCTTAAAAGTTTAATCTCATTTTTGCTTCTAATCGAAGCTTGTCTACTTTTGCTTCGAATGTTTATTCAAACTTTACCGATAACATTAATCAGTAGAAAAGGCGACTTAATGCTCAATGTGCACTTTTCAAGAAAAAAACTGTATGTCATGCATCGAGGAATGTGAGGAGGCCGCCGTCGTAAATTGACGGCCCCGGTTGGAATGTTTGGTTATTTGGAAATTAAGAAGTAAGCTTTTCCTTGATGGAAAAATACATTAAAATTTTATAAAATGACTTTATTTTGATCCTTCCTATGTCCTCCCTGTGTGGTTTTATCAATATATGCATAAAAAAAGGACTAATTTAAAGGGGGGGGAGTCCAAGGGGTCCCGATACCCTCCCCCCGAAATTTTAATTGAAACTAAAATAATAACGATATAGTCTTTTGTGAAAAATTCTGTCTTTTTCACTGTTTGGCCCCCCCCCCCCCGAAATTTTTGGAACCCCTCCGAAATGTTATTATTTTTTTTTTTTTTTTGGATAGGTAACTGACATCAAAGTATCAGGAAGAAAAAAAAAAAAAGAAAAGAAAGGAAAGAACAGAACAAAAAGCACTTTCAATTATCCCCCCCCCCCCACCTGTAACTGAATGGGAGTTGTGGGATTATTTTCCCAGGCGCTCCCTGAGCAACATGTTCTTATCGCGCGAACAGAAAAAGAATACCAATGATTATAGTGATATGATATGACAATTTTTTATTTTATTAATTTATTCATTTTGGAAAGGACGCATAAATATCTTGTCTCGAAGAAATTTCAGAAAAGCAACTGTTTCTGAGGCATTTAGAACATGATACATGTGACCTCATTCATATAAATTCACAGGGGCGTGGCCTGGAGCAGGACCGATGAGCCTGCTCCTCCTATATCACTGGCTACTAAAGAAAATGAAAAAAAAATCAATCCTATTTATGAAAAATTTTGCCTTTTCAGTTTCTAACTAGGAAATGTAAAGAAGAGGACAATTCAAATAATAAATTCCAAAATTAAAAATTCGATGCATGTATTTAATCCCTTGGTCGGGGTTGCATCTCACGTGATCCGCCTTTTCGCGCCTGCATGGTCGGCGTCGCATGCTACGCAAAGAAGAGTTTCTCCCTTTACGGAATATCATTCGCCTCTTTTTGTAAACAATAACTTTTTTTCTTAAGAGTGTAACGACATTTCTCGATAAAATATGCACATTTATAACTAATTTTAAAAAATATATTCTTTCAGAAAAGCGGTTGATTATAATCCGTAATATTTTGCTATTCTAAAAAATAACACATTTTCATATGTTG
This sequence comes from Cheiracanthium punctorium, assembly GCA_038373885.1. Lineage (NCBI taxonomy): Eukaryota > Metazoa > Arthropoda > Arachnida > Araneae > Cheiracanthiidae > Cheiracanthium > Cheiracanthium punctorium. The sequence goes on from JAWZYV010012451.1 coordinate 416,530, forward strand.
AAATTTCGAAGAAATAGAAACTCCGTACAAGAATGGTTTAAATGTAAACAAGAAGCTACATTGGAAGTAGACTTGAATTCTGATTATTGTTAGCTTAAAACAGTCTCCATGTAATGCTTTAATAGCTACAAACAAATAATTTTATATCATGCAAGTTCATGGGGGCGTAGCCTGAGGGAGAACCTATAGACATGCTCCTCCCACAGCACTGGCTGCAGAACAAAATCATAAAAATCAATCCTATCTGGCGGAAGTTTTACCTTTTCAGCTTCCCAGATTCCTTTTGGCTATGTGACTATATACAAGTGAGAGTAAGTCCAGAAATTTGTTTTAAAACATAATTTTTTATTCTATATACAAACATGTTTTAAGTATAGTTGTGAATTATTATTTATTGAAACTGTATTCCATTATAAGAATGTGTGTGGCTATGCACAATATACCCACCGCAACATAATTCTAAGATCTTGCAATGTGCACCACCCTTGATTGTTTAATTCATATCGAATAAAAAAAAGTAAGGATGTATATTTACACGGGGGAAAATGGATATTTAAACAATACTTTTTAAATAAACCTTTTATTTTCAATAAATAAGTCTTGATATTTATATTTTATGGAGAAAACGGAGACACGCAGTCAAGTTAGGCGGTACATACTTCCAATGGCGGGGTAACTACAAGATTTGCAGTTCGTCGTATGATAGTAGTTAATTAAGACCAGTGGCGGCCCGTGGTCAAAACTGTTAGTGCAGCCGGAAGCATATGAGTCCCCCCCCCCTTTCCTCCGGACAGGATTGGAAAATCTTTGTTACTGAATTCGAAAGCTGGCGGATTAAGCCCTCACCGAGGAGAAAAAAAAAAAAAAGAAATTACATAAAAAATGTAAGAGATCCTATTTTACTTCCATAAAATGGACATAAATTTCAACCAGCCGCTCTTATCCTCAAAATTGCATTAATCAGCGTCTGATTCGAAGTTTCCTTAGAATTTCCTTTTGTAACGATAACTTGAGAATGAAAGAAAAAAATAGAAAACTTACTTATTTTTTATAAGTCAAATCAATACGCCTTTCTTTTAAACATGCGAATCGGTCAGTGATGTCCCCGTAAAAAGGCGTTGTTTTAATTCAGATATCAATAATTTTAAAAGCTCTTTAAAATTTCCCATGTTTAAAGAATTCTCTCGCTCGCCATGTCCTCTAAATGCCAGTTCTTGCTTACTTAAAAACAATACTGCTTTGATGGGTAATTGTCCATTCATAAGCGTCTATTCAGGCTTACCTTCTTGATAAATTCAGCAATATAAAGTCGAGAGTTTTCCAAACATATATTCTCCTTACCCCTCCCTCACTTCTCGTCCGAGCCAATGAGTTAGTCGAGTTCTCAAGTTCAGCCGCCGTTACAAAATCTTTCATCGGCTGTATCAGCCTCATACTCCCTATGTCGGAGAGGCTGCTTACGTAGTCGTTGTCATGGCAAAGGTGCTGCCAATTTTCTTTTCAGCGCTTTGGCTGAACCAAAGATTTTCCCGATTGAATTGCGGGAAGATTAAAGTGCTTTTTTTCTGAATGAGCGATCCGGCCACAATACGTTTTTTTTTGTTTGTTTTTTCTCGGAGATTTTTTTAATTTACCGTAGGAATTCCACAATTCTAATCTGAATTTAGGAAAATTAGTACAATAAATTATTTTAAAGTATGTGCTGATAATTTCAAGTGCAGCCCGGCTGTACTTGCTGTATCCCACGAGCCGCCACTGATTAAGACATTTATAGATCATTGATTTTAAATTAATTTTTAAATCTTTTGCGCGTGTAAAAAGAATTCTTTTTGCTATATATTTTTAAAGACTGTTTTAATTTTGTTATGCTGAAGAAATTATATTTTCATTCTAGGATAAGTTTGTTATTTTCAATGTAAGCAAATACATTTCCTGTTTTAATTTTTATTTTGTGATATGAATAATGAGGCAGTTAAGACACTAAATCCATATAAAATATATTGAATATAATAAATATATCTTAACTGTTTTGTACATGCGAGCATTGGCTTGAACTGGCATTTGAAATAGGAGAGGGTTGGAAGTTACACCCTGGTAAGCTACGGATGCACGTGGTCTAAGTACAACCGGCGGGTGTATGGATTCTTAAATTGTATTGTTTGCTGAGGAAATTCCAGTCATTAAAAATGTCTTTGTTCGTAAGATGTAATTTTCATAAATTTTATCTAAATAATTACATGCTAACCGGTTTAACATCAGTGTGAGTTGTACTATAATAATCACCGTTAGGGGCAATCTTTTCCCGTGCCCTCAAGCATAGGGGGATCTAAAAAATAATTCTGGGAGAAGAACATTTTTTTAAGACTTCACAAAAAAAAAAAGAAAGAAAAGATACTATGTTCAATGCGCATTAGATTTTCTTTTTAATCTATATACGGAGATAATTTTTTACAACGCTGACCAATTTTCAAAATTCTTTCTTTTTGGAAACGGGATAACTCAGGGTTGGCTCCATTTTAATTTGTTCACGTTTTGGTGATATTATCATTCTGCTTATAGCAGCCTTATAAGTCATTATTTGGAACTACTAAAAAATAGACTACCATTGTACTTAATTCTAAAGATAATTTCACAGCATTTGCACTAAATCTTCCAATTACGAATGGAAATTATTAGATTTTAAAGGGACTGATAGTTATTTTTTCTACTTAATTTTTTCTTTTCGTTTTTCTTTAACTTTTAACAGTAATTACCGATGAAAGTGTTTTATTTATGAAATTTTTTTAAAAAATCGTACACTTTTCACATTCTGCGTCAATAACAAAATTAATTTTTCGCTTAATATACAAAGAAGCAAAAACGGCCAAATAACCAGCAGCTTTCTAGACATGAAAATAAAAGTAAAGAAAAAAAAAAGAAGTAAAATTAAACATTCAGTGTTTATACTTATTATTTGGATATTATGTTTGGATTTCCTGATGTTTAAATAAGAGAGAGATCTAGTGCTGTGTGTGTGTAATATGTATATACAAATAACTTTATATTTATGTTACTTCTTGGCGGCGTAGCCTTAGGGATAACCTAAAGGCTTGCTCCCCCTCACACTTTCTGCATAACAAGATGATAAAAATCAATCCCTTCTGTCGGAAATGTTGCATTTCAGACTCCCACACTCCTTTTGGCTGCATGACTATTTATAGACGTGACGTGAGGAAGTGCAGCAGTTTGTTTTAAATCTGATAATTTTTATCCCCATATCAAAAAATATGATTTTTAAAAATTATTGTGCCGGGTATATCAGTGCAGCGTTTACAAACTTAGAGTGCGCCAAGACGGTTCAGAATCACCAAGCAATGCGGGATCGGAAACGCCGTCTTCATGCACCTGTTAATAATCACTTTTATCCCTTTAACGCACAGTGTTAACGCTCTGGGAACACCAAACTCTGACGTTTTGACTGTTGACAGTCACGAATAATAGATTTGATTTCTATAAAAATAGTTGCGGGTGATAGAGCTCCTCGGGAATCCCTTATTTTTTAGCACGTCATTCCCCGTAAAAAAAATTGTCACGATTATTTTTAACAGCACTGACATCTGCTGAAAAATGGAAGAATGCGACAACAGCTGGATAGATTGCCCAATGCTGAAAAAAGGGCAGCCGTTGTCATCGCTGGATTTAACTACCAGCAAGATGGCGGACGATCGAAACGTTCATCTCGTGCCACAGATCTAGAGACCCTTTTTTGACGCAGATGGCTGTGCCGCACACCCTTTTCAGACTTCCCCACTCACTCTAACCAGTAAAGCAAAAGATAAAACTTAAAGTATACTGATATTCATAGTTGTACTTTAATCTTCACTATAGTTTATGCTTACACAACACAAATAATCTTTACAACCATAAAAGCATAGAACACTGTTTAATAAATTTTAAATTCGTTAACATTGTTCTTCCACATTCCGATAGACAAGTTCTGAAGATACATGTGACTCATGGCTAACGTGACCATTCCCCCCCCCCCCTGAAATCGGGACATCTACTACCTTTTTGGCAATTGTGTATTTATTTTCTTCCTCAAAACGGGACATCTACTGTTTTTAAGGTAGTCGTGTAGGGAGACTGAATTTACAGGTCTGGGTATCTTTTAGTTGTTAAGAAAACGCGCAAAAAAGCTTGCGTTAATGTTAATATCAAAATAAAATGAAAAAAAAACTTTTCTAAAACACACATATACTATAAAAAATAGGGCAAGACGTACGTTGCGGGTGGCACAAGGGGTAGGCCTTTCTTCGACTTCAAAAACACCATCCGACACAAGGCAGGAAGGTGAGAAATGTAAACAAAAGGACACACACAAAAAGGAATTTATCATTCGGAAAGAAAAAATTCTTAGAAAACCAGAGTGAAAGGTAAAATAAAGTGGAGATCGGGGGAGGGGGAGGAATATGACTTTAAAATAAGTAATAAAAATTAAATAAATTGAAATAGTTGACAATAAAAGAACATTAAAAGAACAAACATCAAAACAATAAATCCCCCGGTGTTTTCTTTGCGTTTCCAGAGGGGAGGGAGGGTGGTCAGTTTTTTTTAACAGACACTGGCGTTAGACGATTTTAGATTTTTAGCGGCCTTTATTGAAATCGTCACCGTGGGTTGCTCTCTTCCTAAAAACGGGACAGTGAAGGGGACATTTTCTAAAAACGGCACATTATGGTGTCCCAGAGCTGTGATTGGTGAAAACGGGACAAGCCACCTAAAAACGGGACGTATGGTCACCTTACTCATGGCACAGCTTCATATCAGTCGTAGTTATGGTACATGCTCTTTTCGAAAGCATAAACTCTTGAAGTGGGCTATTTATCACTTTTGCCCATATCATTGTACGTGTGTGTATTCACGATAGAACACAACTTTTCCAAACATAACAATTTATTAACAATAAAACATAAAACGGATAAGACATAAACTGGCACCTTGTGCCGAATACAAAAGGGGGAGCTTACGCCCCAGACGTAGTAACTAGATACAGGCTTTGAAAAAGAGCAAAGAACATCAACTGGCAAGACCTTATATACCGTCGCTGAAGTTCACATTAGCATAAATCTGCTTTAGCATAAATCTATTGTTGTGGAAAAACTGGCCTGATTGCCAGAACCCTCTCATGCGCATTCAAGTCGACTATCTTGGAGACTCGTGTCCTGGAGGTGGTGAGGACCATAACGCAAAGTGCTGCCGCCGCACTCTCATTTTTTTTAGAGAAATTAAGCACTTATTACGAATTAAAAAATTCAAATGGCGAACTAATGACCAACCAGTTCTATTTGATTATGAAATTAAATACCCTGGTATAATTCTGGATAAAAAAACATTAATTGGAAGGCTCATGTTAACTTTAACGTTCGCAAATTCCACAAGGCTAAAGCTGATCTCAGCCGCCTTCTCTCTGCTAACGGAAGAATGTTAATGGGAAACAAGATCTTACTTCATAAAACTATTCTTCAACCAATTCTTCTATACGTCTCATCTGTTTGGAGTTGCATGGCGATGTCTCGAATCTACAAAAACTGCAAGCCGTGAAAAACAAAACTCTACTTTCTGTCTGCAGAGCTCCTCGATATTTCAAAAATACTCATATAAATTCCGATTTTAGAATGGAGCTTATAAGAAAAGTTATTAAAAGAAATTCTGATAATCTCTTTAAAAACATTTGTACGATTCCGAACGAATTACTCTTTAATCTTCCTGACAACAACAGTAGAATGTATCAAACGATCTCGTGCTATTATTCATCTTCCTGGTGTAATTCATCATCGTTTATTTTTTCCCATTCTGAACTAAAGCTTTCTTTGATTTATTTTTCTAATTAAATTCGCTCGTCCGTGGCGCTTGGTCAGGAAGCTAAGATGATTCCTTTTCCCTCTTATTTTTTTTTATCCCCATTCCCCGCTTTTTTATATATTTTCCCCTTTTCTGTGACTATACTTACCTGTTGTCCAACAGTGATAATATCTATGAGTGACAATTTTGACTTCCACTTACTTTGTACTGAAGATAAGTGGCTTCGCCTCAAGTGCTCCAAAATGTGTTCTGCGTTACGTTACGCTATGTTAAATAACAAAAGCTTTGCCTGATCTTAAAGACATTTCGCAACATGTTGGTAACATTTCCCAGAACACACTGCTGTCAGCTATGGAACACGCTCTCTTACGTTTCTAGATGGTAGCTGAAAATGATGGCCGTCATGTCGAACATGTTTTGTTGCAATATTTGTAGGCTATCACAAGTGTGCATGTGCAATTCATTACACATTTGTAATGAATGCAACTGTATAATTCATTAAAAAACACCTCCTAGTGGCGAACTTTTGAACTAATTTTTTTGTATTCGCTCAAATTTCCATACCTTCTCTATGTCCTGCACAAAATTTCATAATGTTCTCAACAGCAAACCGAACGAAATCATAATTGGTATACCCACTAATTAAAGAGGGGGAAGAATAATGGAATAATAATAATAATAATAATAGAAATAGTTGCAAAAATCACCGATAAGTGGCGCTGCCAGTTCAACCGCCATTGTAATCATCAGCAAACTCAAGATGCAGTCATTTCATCTAGATGTTCGGTTACTGCATAACGATACCTGTACATGTTGCAAACATTCGTAATTCCTCAACTGCAGCAAAGACTGTGTCTTACGGATCCTCAATCCCTTGATCTGACACCATGTGGTTTATGGCTTTAGTGGTACTTAAAATCTAATGTGTACTTCGCAGGTGCCGCAAACCTTAATAAGCTAAAAGATGGCATAACCATGACTTCCTGCGATCTTCACACGGCTGTCTAGACGAAGCTGAGAAACCGCAAACACACTGTAGTTTACATTTTCAGCCCGTAGGTTGCACAGGCTGGTCGCGAAGTGGCCCGTGTTCCGTAGGTTGCGCATTACTCTGATTGACCAAATTTTCAGCGGACTCGGATTTTTTCGCTCGGGAAGCATAAAGTTTTAGATGGTCAAGCTAACGATAGAGAAAATCGGTCTAAGAGTTGTTCGGCAAGAAAGTTGCTCGATTTTCAAGCTAGTGTGATAACTTTCTTAGGCATTGCCAAGTCAAATCAAGCAGTTAGTGAGAAACGCGTCCAGTGCCCACAGCAAGAAATGCGATAAATGTAGCCTGGAGCGTAGCGTTAGAGGGTGTCAGGGGGAGGATGTGAAGGTTATCACTCTAGCATCGACATAGGAAAAAACTAGATAGACTGCGCGGCGATGAAAAAGTACATTTGTTGCCATCACTTGGTTTAATAATCAACAAGAGGGAGCTCGACCGAATCATCTTTCGCGTGTCACGCAGCCAAACGTTATTGCTAATTCTATCGACGGCCACTTTTCTGATAGCGAAATCAGAATATTATAGCTAACTTGAGCAATCTAGCCAGTTGTTCTCTTGTATCGATGTATGTAATGCTTTTGTTTCAGATTGTTTCTTCTGTTCTTAAAGTCATTGCTTTAATTTAAACGAAACTATTGTCTTCAAGTCACGGGAAAAATGAATATCGTCTGCTATGAAGGTTACGTTTTTATCTCTCACTTAAATAAATTATACCTAAAGTTCGACATTTTGAAGTATTCGAGCTACTGAGATTACGCACTGTATGATTAACCCTTTAACGCGCAGTGTTCCCGCTCTGGGAACACCAAACTCTGACGTTTTGACTGTTGCCAGTCACGAAGAATAGATTTGATTTCTATAAAAATAGTTACGGGTGACACAGCTCCACGAGAATCCCTTACTTTTTAGCACGTCATTTCCCGTAAAAAAAATGGTCACGATTATGTTGTTGAAAAATGGATGTGCTGAAAAATGGAAGAATGCGAGAACAGCTGGATAGATTGCCCCATGCTGAAAAAAGGGCAGCCGTTGCCATCGCTCGACTTAACTACCAGCAAGATGGCGGACGATCGAAACGTTCATCGCGCGCCTCAGATCTACAGACTCTTTTTTGACGCAGCTGGCTGTTGCGCACAGCCAGCTGCGTCGAAAAAGGGTCTCTAGATCTGTGGCACGCGATGAACGTTTCGATCGTCCGCCATCTTGCTGGTAGTTAAGTCGAGCGATGGCATTGGCTGCCCTTTTTTCAGTATTGGGAAAGGGTTGCGCCTCAAAATGTTAAATGATATATTCTGTCTATTTGGCCTTCCAAATTTTCTCAGTAACAACCTTTCATTAACTGCATCAAATTCATTAACTGTGAGAAATTGATAAAATAATTAGAATTTAAAGCTTATCGAAGATGCAAACTGAATTTAAAATAATGAGTTTAGCTTGTATAAATATACGACCCATTTTGCCTTTATTTCTCTAAGCCGGAAGATAATAGAGAATCCGCGTAATCTTAATTAATTTTCTCTTCATCTTTGAATTTAAATTCGTTCCGCTTTTTCTCGTGGTGAAGAAAAGAGGTGTTACTAATCCTCCGATTTATTTACTAGAAGAAATATAGTTATCAAATGCCTCGCTACTTTTATTTAAAAAATAATAATTAATAAATAAAATAAGGCCGGAATCTTTATGTTCTGATGATAATTTGCTTAGATCAACAGTTATACCATTCTTTATGTTCAAATTCTATGAAACTGATTTCTTTAGATATTATATTTTTGAAGCAAAATATCAGAAACCGCTTAGGTCTTGTAGTCTTCATATTTCAGTGCGATAATCATCACATGCTTATGAGAATATTTTATATGATTAAAAATAAAGAAAAAACGGAAAATTTCGATTCATGTATTTCATACGCAAAGAAACAACAACGAATGAAACACAAGCATTTTTTAATAGCACTTTAGAATTTACAAAAGAAAAAAATTAAATGCGCGCATTTCCTGTGTATGTATGTACGGCTGCGGAAAAAAAAACGCCCACTTGCTCTTTATTTGGCCGTCGTTTGTTGTACAGCAAAGTTATATATACCATTCGTTTGCAAATAACGTATATACTTTCAATTTTACTTACTTCATATACTTCATAATAATTACTTCATATTTAATTCTGCATCAACTCCGCTTTTCTTAATGGCAACACTCTATTTTGACTTTATCAAACGAAAAAAAAAACCTTCAAATTACCCTAAATATAAATTTTTACCAATTTTCTACGATAATTTCCGGAGATATTGCGAATTACTTTTGAGTGAATTTAAGAGTATTTCTGCAAATTGAAAAACGCTATTTGTAGGTTTAGGACTTTTTGCATTCCATTCATTTCGCTTTACGAAAGTTAAAAGAAATAAATATTATTTACAGTAAAAACACTTCTTCTATTCTTAAAGTTTTTTCTACTGAGATTATCAGGGATAGAAATTAGAATATTTAATCAGTGGTCCAAATCAGCCGTGACTCCAAAACTTCTTTGGTCCGTATACATTATTTAAAGAAAAAATACAAAACGACTGCTTACGATTTTGAAAATCTTTTTAATTTTGAAATTGTTATTGAGTACTTGAAGGTTCTCTTAGACAGGTCAAATGTTGCTAGGAGCGGGAATCTGTTCTCTGCTCTTCTGACTACAAGCATGAAAGTTCAGAGCATGATTATGACCAATGGGGCCCGGGCATTAATGAATTTGCCACCCCCCATCTATGAAATTTGTTTTATTTAAATTTTGATATAAAAATATATTTCAGAACAATATCCTCCTTTCCGGGGGTCCTTTCGATTTGGGGGCCCTGGGCAAAGTCCCGATTTGCCCATGCGATAATAAGGCTCCGTGAAAGTTACACAGCTGCTGTCGAACAAGAAGAATGGTTTCATGATTGAACATTTGTTTGAATTTCATGTAAAAAAACGCGATTACTTTTTTGCCAACCCAAGATAGGGAAGATAGGATTTTGACGGAATTATTTTTTTGTCGACCCAATATTATCACTGTGTTTGTTCTTTCACGCTCTTCATTTAATATTATCGTCTGCACTGTGCAATATTCTTATAAGACTTTTGGCGGTATTTTAATTTATAGTCAGTTGAAAATGATTTTAAATGTTTATAGATTGTTTGATAACGTATCTGGAAGTAACTGATGATCTAATGCTTCAGATATTAGAATAGGCCAAATTCATGCCTGGAATTTGAGGATATTAGTTTTTCAGAAATAGGGCATTGTATTGGAAGACATAAATCTACTGCATCTAATTCTACACATGAAAAATATTTTATTTGGTGGGAAATAGAGTAAACGCAACAATAGACGCTTTATAGAATCACCATCAAACTGTACAAACCTCCAATTTATTTCCTTCAAAATTTGCTGTTTCTTAATACCGCTAACTTTTGCTATTTTTGTGCAAAAACAAATCTAATTTATCTTTCTTTTATGAAATTTTTTAGAATAATAATTTGATAATCTATAATTTATATTAATATTTTCTTTAAAATTATAATAGTCAATTATGTTTGGGTCGTTTAGTTCTAATAGTACGGATAAAAATCAGCTTCTTATTATCAGTAGTATGTGAGATATGAATTAAAGTATGAAAAAATATTTTAACATAGGGGGAGGGGATTTTCGAAGAACACAACTCACTCATTTTCAGTCTAAATTTATTGAAAAATCGGCATCCGGGGGTTAAAATGAGCTAAATTTTTGAAATATGAAGTGAAATCTAATGGCTGCTATTGGGGAAAAAAAAGTTGATGCCATTTTTTATATGCAGATGCCATTTTTATGTATAGCAAATTAAAGTGTACGCTAATCGTAACTGACTGGTGTATGTAACTTTCTCCTACGACGAACCACAGCCGAAAAAAATACAAGAGGGCGTTTTTTTTTCTTTTTTTTTTTTCCCCGCAGCTGCACATGTATTTGCGCGCGCGTGTGTGAGTGTATTTGTGTATATAACGTTTTCAGGTAAATTAACTTTTGTTAGAAAGGATATGTTAACAGATGAGGAAAGAAAATTTTATTTTAATTTTGGGTATGGTTTCATTAAGAGGGCGAAAACGAAATTAAATTATTTTCACAACGCCAGAAAATTATTTATATGAGGGCAGAATTTTTCCCAGTTACACATAAATAGTCGTATATATAGTGTATAAAATACTAACTATATAAATATAAAATTTTATGTGTTTTAAATAATATCCTATCAGTATTATAAATGTCAATGTTTGTATGTATGTTTGTAACTCTTTCACGTTGAAGCGGTTTGGTGGATTTGGATGAAATTTGGAATAAAGACAGTTAAAGTCCTGGGTTAACAAACAGCTACTTTTTATCGCGCGAAAAAAGCACTGTTCCTATAATATACAAAAAAAAATCTTTTAGTTTAAAAAAATTGAGCTTTTTTTTTTTTTTTTTTTTTTTTTTTACAAAGCCGTCGACAGATGGCGCAAACTTATAGAATACTCAGTTTTTAATAAATAAAATCACCTGAATAAGTTTTTCCTTCTGACGTGGATTTATAAGCGGACTTTGAACCAAGCACACAAACCCGAAATACATGTTACACAAACAAACAAATAAAAAATAAGTTTTTGAAACTTTTCTTCAGTTTGAATGTATTACATCAATTAAAAGGATGTTAGAAATCTCAATTTTAAATTTGTTTACTCACATTCATGAATAATGATACACTTTCCAACTTAATGGAATAAGGAAAGAAAATAGGGAAGACGCATGGATACGATACGCTTTTAATATATAGCACTTTAGTGCGTATTTAAAATCTGAAAGTGTTTCAGATTTTCTTACTTTTTTTTTCCCTTGCCTTTTTTTGATAATGGCGATATATCTAGAAGGTCTTCAGAATTAATACAGGACGAAAATAATTTGTACCTTTTTGTAGGTTTTTATCATGAAACCATCTTATTTTTGCAACGAGGAGCGGCCCGACATGGTAAGCAAGGTAATCATCGCATCGGGGCGCCGTCATGTTGAACTCAAAAACTAAATAGAGCATAAAAGGGGGAGTCTTTTTCATGTTAGCAGGAGGCGCTACTTACCCTAGGGCCGCCTCTGTTTGTAACCATTTTAATTTTAAATTCCATTCTGAGATATTTCAGTGCCAAGGAAGCCGGTGAGAAACACGAGATTTATTAAGATGGCGAACCAACTGGTCACCGGAGGCAGCTAACGTATATATAAAACATAAACAAATATATACATATGTAATTCACAGGGGGTGTAGCCCGAGAAAGGACACATGAGCCTCCTCTTCCCATAACACTGACTACTAAACAAGATCATAAAAATCACTCCATTTGGTGGATATATTAGCCTTTTCAACCTCTTACCTGACTCAAAATGTTTTGTAGGCTACGTGGGAGTTTACGTAGGTAAGGAAGTGCAGCACTGTTTCAAAACGGAAACTGTGTTGAAAATTATCTATTCCTACCTAATTGTAGGATCAGAGGCGTAGCCAAGGGGGGGTTAGGGTGTCATAACCCCCCCCCCCATGAGGAATTTTTTGCCATACAAATTGTATATTCTTCACTCCCTTATAACACACATGTATGCATATATGTGAGTTGCAGTAGTCGTAACCCCCCCCCCATGAAAAATTTCTGGCTACGCCCCTGTGTAGGATAGATATTTGTTTTTATCATCCAGAGAAATGATGTGCAACTATAAATATATGTGCGTATGTAGAGTTACACATTAAAGCGTTTATATCATAAATACCTTTAAGTAATTGTTAGTAATTTCGCAGGCATAAAACATTCTCATAAAATTAGCAAAATCCCCTTCATTCATAGATAGAACCAATTTGAATGCGTTAAAAAAATTAAAGTTTCATTCTAGAATGAGTTAATTATTTTCAATGCAAGCCAAAGATTTTCAGATTTTTCTTTTACAGTAAGAAAAACATAATTTATAAGTCTGACAGATTAAATAATCAGTATTCCAGATATGGCCAAATAGTGGCGAATTACATCTTTGTGTCTTGGTTGTTTTGAGACACACCGAAGATTTTTGAGATAAGTTTGCGCTCGGAAATATTTAATTTTTATTAATTTATGATACTGCATCAGAAGGAAACATTTGTACGTTGCAAAAATCGAACCATCTTTGATGCTGTATCATGTCCAAAAGAGTAATTCCAGAATCCATACCCAGAACAGCAATTTCATGCTCACGTCATTACTTTTCTTCTCATAAACCAAAGCCTACTTGTATTCATATTTCTCTATCCGTGAACAAAAAGGAGGTCGAAAAGGCGCTTGAGATTTGTGGCGCATCTGAATTCATCTGTGAAAAAAATCTAGCGCATTATATGCAAAAAGGTTGGCTAACTCTGCAGTATTCACAAAGCGCTTGAGTTGTGTGACGCATCTGAATTCGTCAGTGAAAAAATTAGCGCATTATAGACAAAAGGTTGTCCACCTTTTGTCAGTATTCACAAGGCGCTTGAGATGTGTGACGCAACTGAATTATTCCGTTAAAAAATTAGAGCATTATATGCAAAAGGTTGGCCAGCCCTGCAGTATTCACGAGGCGATTGAGTTGTGTGACGCATCTGAATTCTTCTGTTAAAAAATTAGAGCATTATATGCAAAAGGTTGGCCAGCCCTGCAGTATTCACGAGGCGATTGAGTTGTGTGACGCATCTGAATTCGTCAGTGAAAAAATTAGCGCATTATAGGCAAAAGGTTGGCCACCCTTGCAGTATTCACAAGGCGCTTCCCTACTAGCAATTTTTCTCGGCACCGCACGCAGCCGTGACGGCCGAAATTGCTAGGGTTGAGTTGTGTGGCGCATCTGAATTCGCCTGTGAAAAAATTAAAGTATTATATGCAAAAGTTCAGTATTCTCTAAACAAAACATTAATATTTAACAAACAAAAACCACCACAATCAGAATCCTGACAAAAAACCGTCTATATACATTAAGCTGTAAGCAAAATGCAACTAAAATTGATTTGGAGGAATCAGTTTCAAGATAACCGGCACTGATTTTACAAGTGCTGTTAGACAAGATGGAAGAGTTATAATGTCTTTATCGGAAAGCATTTCCTTATACCCTCTCATATTATTTTTGAATTGGCACTCTTATTTGACGTACTTCAGAAATTATTAAGTCTGTAGTAATGTTGTCTCTGTTTTTCGTATAATAATGTTTTGTCTAGTCTACAAAACCACTGAAGCTAATACTAATACGAAATTTGGCACGTGTGTGAATTTTTTTAGCGTAGGTGTTGGACTGAAGAGCATTTTCCAAAATTCGTAACTTATAAGGGATAGGGGGCCAAAGTGTTCTTTTCACATACCGTGCGTGATCAAGAAGAAAAAGATATCCGTAAAATTCTTGCTCTGAAATACAACATTCACGACTATCTAAACATCATTTTCTGAACATTTCGAATAGAATTCTCCATGGAGGGAGACGTGAGAAAAATGGAAGAGTAGCCATATTTTTTCCTTTAAAACTCTCGTTTTAAAATTTAACAAATATGAGTCCTATACCTATTACAATTTGTTCAAAATTCAACTCTTCTAAGAAATTTATTTGTTTAAATTGTACGTAAGAAAAGAGGATATTACTTTCCATTATAACTAATATTTAATTTTGAAGAGCAGGATCATTTCATTCATTAAAATCAAATTAAGAATTGACTTGTTTTAAAATGTCTTTACAATTATCCTAACGTAATTCTAATCAGAAATCACAGACATTTTAAAAATGAGTGGCTTTGTTAAAACAAAATATTTTCAAGAGCAAATATATCTATATATAAATCAATACATACAAAACATTTATTATTGCAATGATTTATTATTTAATAGGTCATAGGAGAATTTAGGCTTCAAAAAATCGGTTTTCCAATTTTAATTTTATTTGAAACCTTGAATATTTCTGAGAATTTTGACCCCAATTTCATGCAGTTATTCGAACCAGAACCGGAGTTATTCGAACAAAGCGTTTTATGAATATTTCATAGTTGAATACAAGTAACTTTAAACTCCGTTTTCTCAAAACGCATTTTGATGGATTATCCGTAAGATAACAAAATTTCTGATTCATATCATCATATCTTCACGTTCTGATTCATATCATCACGAAACTTTTGTAACTGGTATCAGTATCTACGGAATGAATTAATATTAAAAATGAGAGAAAAAACCTTTGAAGTCAATACGCAGAAGAAGCATGTTTCCATTCTCAGCATTAACATAATAAGCTACTGTTTGGGGAATATTCTAAATACGTTGAGATTGCGAGTTTAGCAATCTGTGCCACATTTTTCAGGAAAACTAGGGCTTTGAAACTACAGGGATATGCCGAAGGGTTTCAGAATTTTTTAAGACTTAAAAATTTCTAAAAGATAATTGACAAGAATTTTACTAAAATTTTTTGAGAAACATATTATTAAAAACAATTCAAAATTTTGGAAAAAAAAAAAAACACTTGTCATTAGTTATCATTATCAAGCACTTTTCAGTTACTACATTTTTATGTAGATTAAAACTATAAGTTAAAAAATAAATGTACATTGATTAAATTAAAATTACTGAGTTATTTTCATGGATTGAATTTGAAAATCGGATATTTTACTTTGATTTTCCGGTGCAAATAAGACTTTTATGGTATTTTAATATTACCTGCAATTTTTTATGCCCCTAAAAATTGGGGGTGGGGTCCAGGGTACGTGTTCCAAATACCCTGCCGTTAGCCCTTTGAGGCGCAACCCTTTCCCAATGCTGAAAAAAGGGCAGCCGTTGCCATCGCTCGACTTAACTACCAGCACCCATCTTGCTGGTAGTTAAGTCGAGCGATGGCAACGCCTGCCCTTTTCCAGCATTGGGCAATCTATCCAGCTGTTCTCGCATTCTTCTATTTTTCAGCAGATGCCAGTGCTGTTAAAAATAATCGTGACAATTTTTTTTACGGGAAATGACGTGCTAAAAAGTAAAAGATTCTCGTGAGCTATGTCACCCGCAACTATTTTTATAGAAATCAAATCTATTCTTCGTGACTGGCAACAGTCAAAACGTCAGAGTTCGGTGTTCCCAGAGCGGGAACACTGCGCGTTAAAGGGTTATAAGTCAGAAGAAACGAGAGACAATTTTTAAAAATGTACGAAACAATATACTTTATTATGACATTCAGCCTAAATAAAATATACAAGATGTTGGCTACATTTTTAAAGGCAGTATCACTGAGTACACAAATCTATTACAATTTTGTTTACAATATTTACATACGTTTCTGTTCTGTTGTCCATGCGAATTATAGAATGCATTCCTAAAGTTTCTAAGTATTTCAGGTCGCATGTTCAATGCACATAGCCTTGCAACAGAAAAATATAAAATGAAGATCTCCATCTGTTTGTTCCAAATTGCTATTTGTCTCTGTACATACCAAGAAAATTTACCATTTTGCCTTCGAACCGTCTTCCGACATTTTGGACAAGTCACACGATAACATCTCCAGGTGAAGCTACTTGCTTACGGTTGGAGACACCAGGGCTAACTCTCCATCTGCAAGGAAAAAAGGAGACATTAAGGCTGTTGAATTTAAAAATTGAGGAACTTTTGAATAATATTATTAGCCGCCTAGGCAGGCTAACCTAGGCGTATTAATGCCTGGGCATATTAACCTAGTTAATTGCCTAGGCATATTAACTTAGACAATAACTAGCCGTCAAGGCAGCCAGATTCGCCGCCCCATACCTTACTGTTCTTTATACTCAGTACAGTGTAAATTTCTGAACTCATTTGAATGAAAATCATGTTTATTTGTTTTAACAGTATTTGTCATTAAATTTATTTAGGTCAGGTTGCTATACATTTTGGATGTCATCATAAAAGCCGATGTTGAAACAGCAAATGGCTGAGATGTGCTTTAGCCCGATGCATGGTGATATATTATATTTTAGATGGGTGATGAATGCGCCAAGTATTGTAAATATGATACTTTAAACCTGCGAAAAAGTCCGAAAGATCTTGCATTTTTGTGTATTCCATTATTGTTATTTTGTAATCCAGCTACTGCGAGACATAGGTTTGCTCTGTCTGCCGTCATTGAACTGTTAATTTGGATTTTTTCACATACGATATTGTTGTTGCACTCATGTTTACATCTAGCTATTGCCGTTCGCAGCGTGGAAATATCATCGATTTTAGTACAGCATACGTTAGCGTAGATAGTAGAGCGTAGAAGATATACTTTCCCCATTTATTTGACGTCATTGAATTGTTAATTTGGATTTTTGCACATGCGTTATTGTTATTGCACTAATATTTACAACTTTATTTTTTAATGTTGATGACTTTTTGCGAGACGAGACAGAGATTTACAGCTTCTTTTGCGAGACGAGACGAACATTTTTAACATTACGATATAGGGAATTTGCGAGACTAGACAAAGATTTTAAGCTGTTTTGCGAGACTGTTGCGAGAGCTGTTTTGCGTGTTTTTCGTCTAGCGTCCATCCCTAATTAGCAGTCTAGCTGTTGCCGTTCACGTCGATTTTGTTCGAAATATCGCCAATTTGGTACCACATACGCTAGCGTATTATATAAATAGATAATAATAATTGCGCTAAGGACTCGTGAAAATTAATAGTGTCACTTCAGAAGTTGTATTGTGAACTGTTACAAACAGTAAGGTCTCAGGAAAAAATGCTGAACATGCGGAATTTCGTGGTATTTTCAAAAACCGGGTAACTCCTCGGCCCATTTTTGATGGCAATTTATGAGCTTATTAATTTTTGCTGAAACATGCATGAGAAAACACATATTTAGTGTTAGATTGAATCAATAACACATCCGGTGAGGAAACATTAATATGCTCGAGTGTTTAATATCATTGATTCGTGTTTAAAGCTGTTATAAAGTCATGTGGCAACGATAGATATTCGGTTAGAACAACACCCTTAACAGCAGGCGAAATATGTTTATCGAATTGTACATGAATGCATGGGAAAAAATTCTTCAACAAAATTTTGTTGGCGCTATTTTAACTTTTCAAATCGGTAAATAGAAACTTATCGTCTGTATGTACTTATTGTCAGCAAGCTCATGCGAAAAATGTTCACCCTTGATGAGCTGCGAAAAATGTTCATTCAGCAGTAACGACTCTACTATTCTTATGGTAGGTAAAACCTTTCTTGGAGACAATGGGTGAACATTTTCCACCTGGATCAAGGGAACTGATGATGAGTCTATTTTTATATGTGTTAAGTTTTAATAATTTTACTTTTTAAACACAGGGCTGTACACGGAAAAAATTTCGAGGTGGGTCCAAACGGTGAAAAAGGCGGAATTTTTCACAAAAAGACATCATTATTATTTTGCTCACAAAATTCAAATTCCCCGGAGCGGGTTCTAAATTCCACGGAGGGCAACAGGGGGGGGCCCTCCCTGTTACCCCCCTTCCTCAGGTACGGCCTTGTTTAAAGAACTCTTTTTCAGTGCTATTCCTCAAGTTATCTTCCAAACAAATATAAATTCAACAACATATTTTGGTGGTTTTCCTTTCAAAATACTTGGACTTCAAGCCCAAGTATTTATTGAATCAACAATTTATTAGCAGTCAGTAGCTCGAAGAACAAAAACTATATTCAAATATCAGAAATTCGTAAAAAAGTAAATAAATAAGTAAAATTACAAAATATGAGTTAATTTTTGTTCCCACTTCTTTAAAAGTTTAGACAAAAGAATAAAATACTGAAAATAATAATTTTCAAGCAGGATGGAGAAATATTGAAATTGAAATGCCTGAACTTGATAGTAAGCACCTTTTTTCTTTTGCTGCTATAGATAGCGTATGTCCGCTTTTTAACTATTTGAAATTAGCGGATTTCTGCAAATTTGCGAAAGAAAATCACATGAATGCGTTTCAAAAAAGGAAAGTTTTAGCCCAAAGGTGACCTTAACTCACCTCTATTTTGCTGCAGTTTAATCACGAACTTGAAACGCCACAAATGCTTCTCGAAGAACTTGTCCGAAACTTCGCCCTTCACGCTCTCCTCCGAAGCTGACCAGATCACTTTCGTAGTGCTGCCGGCTTCGAGGACGCTTCTCTGGACTGCAACCCAGCAACCGTCGTCGTCGGCGACGCAAGTCGTGATGTTGAACGAGAACCACGGTTGCAACGACGACGCGTTGTCGTCGAAGCAAATGCACAACTCCGAGTTCTTGTCCGACTTCGTTTGAAACCAATCCCACATTTTCTCGCCCGGTATGGCGCGGAAACGGCATCTGTAAGGACCGACCTGAAATTGAAACGGTATGTGTGTTCATTAATCAGTGCAGCATAGAGATCAAAACGTAATAAAGTTTTGTAAAACAAGGCATTCTGTCTAAAATAAAGCGACCTCTCACTTATGCGTTTTACCCCTTTCCCAATGCTGAAAAAAGGGCTGCCATTGCCATATGGCAACGGCTGCCCTTTTTTTAGCATTTGGCAATCTATCCAGCTGTTCTGGCATTCTTCCATTTTTCAGCAGATGTCAGTGCTATTAAAAATGATCGTGACAATTTTTTGACGAGAAATGACGTGCTAAAAAGTAAAGGATTCTCGTGGAGCTATGTCTCCCTCAACTATTTCTATAGAAATCAAATCTATTCTTCGTGACTGGCAACAGTCAAAATGTCAGAGTTTGGTGTTCTCAGAGCGGGAACACTGCGCTTATAAGGATTAAGGGACCGATATAAAATGGGGTATGACTGAAGGGGTATTATTCTAAACTATGAAAGACAAAAGCATTTGAAAAAAATTATGCTTAATATTTTTTACCTTTTAAAAGAGTAATATTATATTTTTAAATATATAACTATACAGTTTAGTTTAACTTTTAATTCAAAAATAGAATGAACGTATAATTTCATTTTACATAGTAGAAACTTTAATGGTACTAACATTCCTTCATCAAAATGTCGGCAATACTGCAGTTTACTTTTGTTTAGGCAGCGTTTGTAATACTTTTCTAACTCATTAAAATATGTTATTGTATTTGAAGTAAAGTCATAATTTTAAAGATAATGTCTGAATTTTTCTAGAGCTCCTAAAGCAGTAGTAGCATAAGATCGAACAGAAAGATAAGTTGCATAATTATCATCATCGAAAACAGTTTCAATGTCTCAATTTACTGGATAATATTCTGGGTGTGTCACGATTCCCTCCCGGTTTTGGAAGGCTTATAAAAAAAATTACCAATTCAGCAACAAAGTTTACTTCATTGGATAAAGAAACGTTTTGATTCATAAATATTCAATATGTGAACCTTTTGTGATGCGGCAAATATCAAATCCAAAGTCCAATTCTTCCCTCCCCACACTCGCTTTAGCATGTGTTCAGTGATATCGAATGCGTTTGTGACCATTTTGGCGTAGATCTTTTGAATCATGAGGCATAGAGATAGGAGGCACGAACACACTATTTTTTTATGTACCCCTATAAAAAAAAAAAAAAAAATGCAGGGAGTTAGGTCCGGAGAGCGAGGTGGCCACAGAGGAAGGCGATTGTCGTCGTCAGAACCTCGACCAATCCAATGATGAGGAAGCTCGTTATTTGTAAGACAAAACTTGCAATATTTCTTTCTCCAGCAATGTCAACTTTGTTGCTGTATTGGTAATGTATTATTTTTTATAAGCCTTTCAAACCCGGTAAGGCATTGTGACGCACCCTGTATTTTCATCAACATTTCCAACTTTCACGTTTTTTAAACAACCTGTCTTCGAGAACGGCGACAGAGAAAAGTTCATGTGTGCGACAGGATTTGTGAATTGCGCTGTTTATTTTCGCATATAATTGAGAGAGAGACAATTCAAAGCGGCGCATAAGAAGTGTGAGACCTGTATCATTATTTTCCTATTCCTCGCGACGGGACCTTTCAAAATTGGCGTATAAAAGAGAGATGCGTGTAACTGAGAGACGCATAAGTGATAGGTTACCAGTGGCGGCTCGTGGGATACAGCAAGTACTGCCAGGCTGCAATTGAAATTATCAGCACATACTTTAAAATAATTTATTCTATAAATTTTCTTAAATTCAGATTAGAATTATGGAATTCCTATGGTAAATTTAAAAAAAGATCTCCAAAAAAAGAAAAAGTATTGTAGTAACGGCCGGATTGCTCATACAAAAAAAAAAAAAAAAACGCAAAAAAAAAAAAAAAAAACCCTTTAATCTTCCCGCAATTCAACTGCAAAAGTCGTTGGTACAGCCCTCAGCGCTGATTAAGGAATTGACAGCACCATTGCCATGGTAACGACTACGTAAGCACTTTCTCCGGCTTAGGATAGCATAGGGTGTTTTAGCTAAGACTCAGCTGAAAAAGGGTATTCTGACTTTTGCTGCACTAGTGAATTCGACGAACTGATTGGCTTGGACGAAAAGTGAGGGAGAGAATAAAGATACCGAATATATGTTTTAGCCCAGCGTTTCTCAACCTGAGGGGGGTGCGCGGCCCGCAGAACGATTGCTGGGGGGGGCGAGAAAAACTATTGAGCAAGTAGTGATGCATGTTTTTAAAAAATCATCTTATTTATTCTCATTTTTACTCAAAAATATATCCATTTTCTTTTAAAATGTTCATTATTAAAGATTAAAAAATTCAATGTATGCTGAAAGATGTGAGGGGGGGGGGGAGCGCCACAGTAAGTTAGCCTTTGTTGGGGGGGGGGGCACGACGTTAAAAGGTTGAGAACCGCTGTTCTAGCCCATTCTAATTGAAACAATAGTTTTTTTTGTTGTTGTTGTTGTCTGGGAAGGTTGAAAGTTTTTAGCTTTATTTGTTACTGTGTCCATGTGTTATTGGAATCTATGATTTAACCGTTTTGAAACATGGAGCCCCGTTATTATCCAGTTTGCGTCTTGCTTGAAACTCCGTTTAACACATGGAAAGAAGATGATAAACGACAACCAGTAAAAGAAAATAGACCGACACCAAAATTGTCCATTCATAAGAAAAAGGCATGTTCGTCTCAGCATGGTCGTACCTTTCATAAATCATGATATGCACTATTCTCGTGGCTATGGGGCAGTTTTTATTTACAAAAAAATGTTTTGTTGGCAGTGTTTAATCGTTGAGATAAAAAAAAAGAACGTTTGGAATGGTACTGGATAGGATGGATTAACCACCATCACACGAGCATGTAAAACACATGAAAGCTCAATCGAGCATTTAAAAAATTCTTTAAAATTGAAGGAGTTGATAAGAAGTGGGAGCTAAATTGCTGACGCGTTAAAGGAAAACTCTCGACTTTATATTGCTGAATTTACCAAGAAGGTAAGCCTGAATAGACGCTTCATGCAATTACTCATCAAAGCAGTATTGTTTTTAAGTAAGCAAGAACTGGCATTAAGAGGGCATGGCGAGCGAGAAAATTCTTTAAACATGGGGAATTTTATAGACCGTTTAAAATTAATGATATCTGAATTAAAACAACGCCTTTTTATGAGGACATCACTGACTGATTCGCAAATTTAAAAGAAAGTTGGATTGATTTGACTTAAAAAAATAAGTAAGTTTTCTCTTTTTTTCTTTTCTTCTCAAGTTATCATTACCCAGACAGCACAGCAAACTTGCATCAAACTTGCAGCAAGCTTGATTTATCAAGTCAATAAGCTTGAAAATTCCAATCGTGTAAGCTTGATGCAAGCTTGAATCAAGTGTTCTAGTTTACACTTGCCCAGCTTGCATTAAGCTTGACATTTCAAGCTTGAATCAAGCTTGACATTTCAAGCTTAAAAAATTTTCCAAAAAGAATTTTTTTAAATACACGGTGCGCCCGCTGGCTAACGCGCCCCACATAATTTATTTTTCCGCGCATTTTCCCCCTCTACACTGAAATTTCAATTTAATTTGTTTCCATCGAGTGTTCGTCGCTGGGATAGAACCCGGGCCCTTTGGCTTCGTAGTCGAGCACGCTATCCATTCCGCCACCGGAGCCTTGTGCAGCTATGACTAAAGTTTGAAGTGACTTACCACGCTGTTTTCTCGCCAAATTGATAAGTGGGCGATGTGTTATTTGTTTCTTTTATTTTTCCATGGGATGCATCAGAATTAAAATAATGCATCAAAATAAATTAAATTAAAATCAAAATTAAAATAAAAAAACACGTTTTAAAACTTTCAGTACCGCAACACTCATGAAGCAATACTGCTGGTCAAAATCGAGACAAGCGACTAATTTTGAAATCAATTTCGTAGTATAATTGTATTTTATTTTGAAGAATTTCCATATTTGGAAATATAGAATGGGTTTACTTAACACAAATTTTGTGTTAAGTAATCTGAAATGAAAGAAACAGATAGTTAAACGTTACTTCGAAATGCTATATCACAGTTGCTAACATGTATGGAATACAAACACTTTAGTCATTTTTGTAAATATTTCTTAAAGTAACAAATAATTGAAAAATTTTACTATTTTTTAACGCTAAAAATTGTCTTTACAAATGTGGTTATTTTCCTACATATTGGTATGCTATATCGATATAGAGCATTTCGAAGAATTAAAAATAAGTAAAAATTAATTTATACAAATGTAAATTTGAATTATTTTCATTGTTCATACTTTATAATTAAAAAAAATATTTAACTTCTGAATTTTTTTATCCTTTGTAATTTTATTTTAAAATTACAAAAGTGTAAGATGTAAGATTTTTGAGCCCTAAAATCTGTAGGCCCTGGGCAGTTGCCCCGTTTGCCCTGCCGGTAATATGGCACTGGTAATATAAAATAAAACACATCTTTTACGAACTTTCAGCAAATATTAGGACGCTAGACAATTAATGTCCATTCTCTTTCACAGATGGCGCCATCAACGCTCCTTTAAAAAGGAAAAATCACGCGAGTATCAATTTTCAAGCTTAAATCAAGCTGTATTTAAACTTGACAATTCAACTTGACTCCTGCAAGCTTGCTGCCAGCTTAGAATGAGTTGAACTGTCAAGCTTGCATTAGTGCGTCAAATTCAAAGAAATGTCAAACTTGATTTAAGCTTATGTGCTGTGTGGGTACAAAAGAAAATTCTCAGGAAACTTCGAATCAGACACGGATTAATGCAATTTTGAGGATAGGAGAAGCTGGTTGAAATTTATGTCCATTTTATGGAAGCAAAATGGAATCGCTTACATTTTTTTATGTAATTTCTTTTCTTTTTTTATTTTATTATCCTGGGTGAGGGCTTAATCCGCCAGCTTTCGAATTCAGTAACAAAGATTTTCCATTCCTGTTCGGAGGAAGGGGGGGGGGGCTCATATATTTCCGGCTGCACTAACATTTTTGACCACGGGCCGTCACTGTAGGTTACTGTCAAGGGCGGATTAAAGGGGGGATCGGAGGGGCAACCTCCCCCCGAGAAAAAAGAAATTAATGTAAAAGATCTTATTTTACTTCCATAAAATGAATGCATATGTCAATCTTCTAACTAACCGTCCCCCACCGACAAACTTGCATGAATCCGCCACTGGTTACTGTAGAGTAGGTGCCAATTGCTACCCCCTCCACCTCCACCATCATTAGTACGTTTCTCCAACTGTTTTAAACGAAAGATTTTCTATACCTCTAGCCTAAGGCGACCATACTTTTAAATGTAAAATTGAGGACATGTCCCCAAATTTTAAATAAAATTGGGGACATTTTATAATTAATGAAATAATTAACAGTAATTTAATTAAAAAAACAATGTCATACTTAAAAGATGTCTCCAATTGCTTTTTTACATTTTGTGGACAAATAGAAAATAAAAACACAGAAATTGGGGACTGTCCTCGAAAATTGGGGACGCATGGTCACCTTACTCTAGCCTCTAGTCGATGATTCGAAGGAAAGGTGTTGCTTCGAATGTAGTCAGCGACTGACCCAAGAAACGGGCAACTAGGATTGACATATGGATGTATCTGTACACGCTTTTTTCCGCCCCAGCAGACGTATTTTTTCTAAATGCATGCAGGAAGAGAAACAGGTGTATTAGAAAATGACACACTCTAAACACCTACCTGAAATCTCTTGCTGACGTGCTCGGACGAGAAGAAGAACATATTTCTTGTAGTCCACTCGATGGTCATCTGGTCCTCTTCGAAATTCAATTCACCAAGTGTTTCCGTAGAGTCCATAGTTTTCTTCTAATTATCCAGAAACTTCTAAAAAACGTTTTAATATCGTGCAGCAGAACTTTACTGAAAAAAAAAAAAATCGCATTAATAGTGAAACATTTTGGAGAACATTTTAAAGCGTAAATGACGAAACATGAAATAACACAGCTTTTTCCTACAGGGTTTTCACTGCATATTTGACCCAAAATTAGTTGAAATAGTGACCATTTTTGACAAAGTCGTGACTTTTTCAACTAGCAGCTAAGGAAAAAACGTGATCAAAAAAGGGATCACATTAATATATTAAAAAAAAAAAAAAAAAAAAAAAAAAAACCATAATAAGATAAACTTTTTGGCTTGAGGATTTCATATAAATCTTGCTAAACGAAGGCAGATTGAATATAAATAACATGAAAAAAGAAATAAATTTTTAGGAAATAAAGATTTAACAATTGAAAGACCTAAAAAGAACAAATTGTTGTTGTTAAACTAAGCAAAACTATATGCGAAAAATAAAATTATGATGTACTGAAAATTTAAATTCTGCTCCAAGAAAAATATTTTACTACGAAAAAAAAAGTACAGCTAAATAGAGTAAAACCCTGAACTTACACAATATATGGGGCCAAGTGATAACTGCATAAGTCAAATTCATGTAAGTAGGGTATAATTTCTCATATAGTATATACAAACAAAGAAAACAATAATTTATAAAAAGAATCTTAATAAAATTTTAGGTAATACATAAATATTACAAATTATATTATTAAGATAAATAATTTAATAATATAATAAACAAAAATAAATAATAAGATAATAAACAAAATAATACAAAAGATAATTATAAGAAGAATTAAAAGATAATATTATTAAGATAATAAACCAAACCAAATCAAAACATAAACCAAATCAAACAAAAAACGAATCGACAAGATTTAAAAATCTCATATCTTCAGTTCACATTAGTCAAGGTCTTACTATGATAATTAAAAAATTAAAAATTGTTATTTCAAGAAACAAAGACTCGCTCCTGTTTTAGTGACTTTAGAGACAATTTAACTAAAAATAGTAACTATAGTGACCATTTTCTAAAAAAAAGTGACTTTTAGTGACCATGAAAAAAATTAGGAGAACCCTGTTCTTCGAGGCCGGCACGACCATACAGGCAAACTGAACAACGACTTTAGGCGCCAAACCGAGGGAGGCGGCCAGGGTTACGGACCCGCCCACAAACCCAAAAAAAACCTGGGTGGTTTTTTTTAAGAAACCCACTTAAAAAAACCCAATAAAAATCACACAGAAATGTTTTTTTTTGGGGTGGAGGGTTATTAAAAATTATCAAAATTTTTCCTTTCTTTCATTTAAATCATTTGTTATTTTACATTAAATACATATAACACTACCTACATAACTTAGTGCATTATATTAGATAAATATATCTATGCCAGTTTAATTTTATTATAATTATATTTCCAACTTCAACATAAAGAGAATAATAGCTTTTAAAAAAATAATAATACCCTGAGCTAATTCTACCTGCAATATTTATTTTGAACAGGTGTAGAATGCAGGCAGGGATATCTTGGTAATTTATCTCTTTAATCAATAAGTTTTCAAATACGAATAAAATATGTAATTATCAGTATAGTCATAGTGACAAAAAAAAAAAAAAAAAAAAAAAAAAAAAAAAATCTTTCCCAGATAAGATAAGACTGGGACATGTATCTTTCTTACAGCTTACAAGCGTGTATCCCAAGAATGAATTCAGGTTCAGGAAACCATCCTGTATTGTATTAGTTGTTGTATTACTTTAGAACTGAGAAATATAAAAGCAGTTCATTATACATAGTTTATGGAGTTTACTGACTTATATTTTAACTAGAAAATATAACTATGACTTAAATAACATGAAAGTTTAAAAAAAAAATTACAAAGTTCATAAATTTAAAAAGTAATTGAAAACAGCCAATCAAAAACAACATAATTTTCTAAGTCAACAATAATAAACTTTTATCTATGGTCATAAAACAAATTAGGAGTCTTTTATAAACGCCAGAAGAAAATGAAAGTACTGCATAAAAGTTGAAGTTATTTTTATATTTTAATTAATTAATTAATTAATATTTTGTAATGAAAGTTTTCTTTTAGACTAAAATTATTCTGTTTTGAAATAAAACTATAAAATTTAAATCCAAAAAGTGTTATACCATAAAAAAAAATCTTAATAAAACCCAAAAATACCCAATAAAACCTACCCGGATTGGGTTTAAAAAAAGAACCCGGGTTTTTTAAAACCCTGGAGGCGGCACTATCCAAGCAGTAAACTGTTGTTTAGTCCTATCTGCCGGAGAAAAAATTGTTCCCGCTGCCCGGCTCATCATTCAGTCCATCTCTCCTAGTAGCGAACTAGCCACGTGGAAAATTCCACATGGGTTACATACAATTTGGGCAGTTGTGAAAAATCCTACCCCTTCCCTGCTTTCCAAGTGATCTTCTCTTTTTTATCTATGGACTGCACCGTTAATATAAAAAGTTTTCCATATCCACAAGTTTAGGGCCAGTGAGCTCAGGTTAGCCCTTTAACGCGCAGTGTTCCCGCTCTGGGAACACCAAACTCTGACATTTTGACTGTTGCCAGTCACGAAGAACAGATTTGATTTCTATAAAAATAGTTGCGGGTAACATAGCTCTACGAGAATCCTTTACTTTTGAGCACGTCATTTCCCGTAAAAAAATTTCACGATTATTTTTAACAGCACTGAGATCTGCTGAAAAATAGAAGAATGCGAGAACAGCTGGACAGATTGCCCAATGCTCAAAAAAGGGCAGCCGTTGCCATCGCTCGACTTAACTACCAGCAAGATGGCGTACGATCGAAACGTGCTGCGTCAAAAAGGGTCTCTAGATCTGTGGCACGCATTCGGAAAGGGTTGCGCCTCAAAGTGTTAAAAAGTGATTCATGGGAGAAATAATCTAATTATTATTATTTGAAAAACTTGAATATAAAGAATTAGTAAGTGCATTAAGAGTTTGCTATTATGTTTGTCACTAATTTTCACAAACGGCAAAATTTATGACATTCTACCAATGAAGTACTTGACTTTTATTCATCTGTTAGCTGAAATTTCGGACTTGGGATCCAGCTTAAATAATATCACTCGGGCTGGGGATTTAAAAAATGAGTCCGAACTCACCTCTACTATCTACCACGAACAGGGTTGGCAAGTTTTTGACAATTGATGGTTTTATGCGGTTTTAACCATGGTTTTAACTGTCATGTCAAAAACCTAAAATTCTGTCCTAAAATAGTGTAAAACTATATTTTGCAATAAAATTGCATATTACAAATTTCCTCATTTTTTACTTCTATGGACTGCACCGTTAATTTAAAAAGTTTTCCATATCCACAAATTTAGGGCCTGTGAGCTCAGGTTAGCCCTTTAACGCGCAGTGTTCCCGCTCTGGGAACACCAAACTCTGACATTTTGACTGTTGCCAGTCACGAAGAACAGATTTGATTTCTATAAAAATAGTTGCGGGTAACATAGCTCTACGAGAATCCTTTACTTTTGAGCACGTCATTTCCCGTAAAAAAAATTTCACGATTATTTTTAACAGCACTGAGATCTGCTGAAAAATAAAAGAAAGCGAGAACAGCTGGACAGATTGCCCAATGCTGAAAAAAGGGCAGCCGTTGCCATCGCTCAACTTAACTACCAGCAAGATGGCGGACAATCGAAACGTGCTGCGTCAAAAAGGGTCTCTAGATCTGTGGCACGCGATGAACGTTTCGATCGTCCGCCATCTTGCTGGTAGTTAAGTCGAGAGATGGCAACGGCTGCCCTTTTTTCCGCATTCGGAAAGGGTTGCGCCTCAAAGTGTTAAAAAGTGATTCATGGGAGAAATAATCTAATTATTATTATTTGAAAAACTTGAATATAAAGAATTAGTAAGTGCATTAAGAGTTTGCTATTATGTTTGTCACTAATTTTCACAAACGGCAAAATTAATGACATTCTACCAATGAAGTACTTGACTTTTATTCATCTGTTAGCTGAAATTTCGGACTTGGGATCCAGCTTAAATAATATCACTCGGGCTGGGGATTTAAAAAATGAGTCCGAACTCACCTCTACTATCTACCACGAACAGGGTTGGCAAGTTTTTGACAATTGATGGTTTTATGCGGTTTTAACCATGGTTTTAACTGTCATGTCAAAAACCTAAAATTCTGTCCTAAAATAGTGTAAAACTATATTTTGCAATAAAATTGCATATTACAAATTTCCTCATTTTTTACTTCTATGGACTGCACCGTTAATTTAAAAAGTTTTCCATATCCACAAATTTAGGGCCTGTGAGCTCAGGTTAGCCCTTTAACGCGCAGTGTTCCCGCTCTGGGAACACCAAACTCTGACATTTTGACTGTTGCCAGTCACGAAGAATAGATTTGATTTCTATAAAAATAGTTGCGGGTAACATAGCTCTACGAGAATCCTTTACTTTTAGCACTTGAGTAAACTTTTGGACAATTTTACGTAGTACAAACTCCATATTTTGTTCAAATTTTCCAAGCATAATTTTGGTTCAACAAGCTGCTTAAAGTACAAAATAATAATAATAAGCTACTAGTGCATGGACTATGAAAATATATATATGAATAAAGGGAGCACCTTCGATATACCCCCTACCTTGATTTTTGGCGCCAAGGCCGTTTTCGACGGCGCCAAAAACGAAAGAGAAGTGGCCAAAAATGCCGTTTTCGACGGCGCGAAAAATAAAAAAATGGCCGTGAAACCACTTCCGAAAGCGGAAAAACTGTAAAAATGTCTAGAAATCTTGGCTAGTAGCACCGTTTTCAGAACCGAAAAAAACTATGAGGATTAGAAAAATTCTACAAAAAATTTAAGGTTTAGAATGTAAACAACAATAAAATCAAGAAAATTTAAGAATTCATGAACGTAGAATTCGCGTTTTCGAACAAGAAATTAGAAATAGAAAAATTGTAGAAATAATTAAGGGTTAGGAATCTAAACACGAATAAATTCAAGGAAATTTAACAATTGATGGACACAGAAATCGCGTTTTCTAGCAAGAATTTAGGGTTAAAAATTTGAAAAACCTAAATTTCACAAATAATGGGATTTTTATGTGAGGGGGGGCTCTGCCCAACCCAACCCCCCCGTTTTTTTTTACGAAAAAGGTAGTCGGGGAAACTGGAAAAATAAGAAATCGAGTAGAGCGTTTTAAGAAAAAAGCCAAAAACTGTGAAGCCATTCGCCTGTACATATAGTGCAGTAACCACGATGTATAACGCGAAACAATATTATACGTTAGCAAAAATATCTCGGAAAGGTTAAGCTCACACTCCGAAAGGATGTCTCCCTCAAAAAATCCAAAAACTTCTCCTGGTCCACTAACAAATAGCTCATAACAAAAATTATATTAGCTACACCTTTCTTCCCACACGTGGGATTTTTATCAGACCACTTTAACGTTAAATTTTGTTCAAAAATACCATGCTAATTTTCAATTACATTAGCTACGGAGGTTCTTAAAAAATCATAAAATCCTCACCAAAAATATAAAAAAAAGTACAGTAAAATATCAAAAGATCACAGTACCTTTGCAGAAGTGCTTTCGGTCAACTTACTACTTCTCTCTAAAAACGTGAAAAAAAAAGTTCTCACAAGCTTCCACGTGCAGGAGCTATTGCATCACGGCGCTCTGTCATTGGGCGGCCGTCTTAGGTTGCCATAAATAGCCTCCCCCCATTCTCGCCAACGAAATTCGTTTGGGAAACCAGAAAATCCTTTTATCGCCAAGCTTGGCGCAAAAAACGCAATCTTTGGCGCGAAAAAAAGGTAGGGGGTATATCGAAGCTAAGCCGAATAAAGAATGAAGATGTATCAAAATACTACGTGTCATAAATTTACTGTGCTTGTCCTGACATTACATTATTTATAAAATAAAATTACATTAAAATAAAATTTATTAAGTTTCATAATTAATTTTTTAATTTGATATTTGAAATAAAATGTGACTAATGACTAATAAAAATAACATATATAGGTTTTTGACTGTTATAGACATTTTTTGACAGTTTTCGACACTTTTAGGCGTGTTTTTGAAATGTCATGTCAATAAACAGTTTTTGACGTCAAAAACCCAACCCTGCACGAAATAAAGTATATTTATTTATTTACTGTATTGCCGAAGACTGACAGCATAGCTGTACTGGACCTGCTATGAACGGGGGTCATCCACAGCGGCAGATCCACGAAAGGGACTATAGGGTTTCAGCAACACCCCCCCCCCCCGAAAAAAAAAAACCTCGGCATTGCTTAATCGTTTCAGACTAGGTTGACAGAAATTTTGGAAGAACATTACTCAGGAAATACTAATAATTTTAAGTTAAAAAAAGCTTTGTATGTTTTCTTGGAATTTAACACATGCAGGATGGATTTTTTATTTTATTATAAATTCAATTTCTATTATTACGAAAGTACAAAAGTACATCCACTGGTAATAAACTATTTAATCAGGTCTGAAAGGGGAATATTTTGAGTTATTGTACAGTTTATTGAGGTCAAGTCATGCTTTTTAAAAAAATATATATTAACCCTCCGAGAAGCAGAGTTGACTCTGGAACTTCTTAAAAAATTCCTGAAAAATGGGTGGCCAAAAATATTGCCATTTTTCACTTGTGCTTGCAACAGTCAATGAACAAATTATTAAAATGTTTTGAAATACACATGCAAAAAGTTAAAAAATAAGTGCATTTCTATTTATAATGTCTTTTTACAATATTACAATGAAATAATTCTTGTCAAAAATCTAGTAGTAAACATGTTACTAATAATTAAACATATAGATTCTTGCCTTAATTAGAATATTTTTTATTAATTTTAATCAATAATGAAAAATATCGTCATATTGTTAGAAATTAGCTGTTGTCAATAAATCTTTCACAAACATAAGCAAATCTTTTAAGTAAACTTGATTTGAAAAATCAAATCCAACTTGGCAAATAATCATAAGTCATTTAACATTCATATATCTGTAAGAAATTAATTAAATAAAAAAAATTAAGATGAACATTTGATCCTAGGTCACTGGAAATTTAAATAAAGGAATTCTCAAGATAAAATAATCGTTCAAAAGAAGGATGGGAATAGATTGAAAATGGAATATTTGAGCATAATTATCAGTACAATTTTCTCCTTTGCTCAAAAAGACCCGGAATTCCAAACACACCCGGACCACAAACTTCCCCGGTGAACACGTGGTATAGCACGCAAAAAGTCCTAAGCTAATATTAATATTATTCTAATGGAAACATGAAAACAATATTCGTATCAAAATAAACATAAAATAATTGCAGTGCAAGTGTCACTTACCCAGATCAAATAACTTGGAAAATATTAGTGCCAAATTTGCAACAGCCTGGGAGCGGAATGACTTCTTACTTCTTATCGAGCACAACTCTTCGTCCAGCACAAAACCCAAATGGTGTGTGTTCAGTGTGAAATTTGATCGAAGAATGACCACCTGGTTTTAGGGGAAGGGATTAAGAAATTCCTTCCCTCCTTTAAGAAATTTCCCTCCTTGCTTTGCTCCTATTTGGAAAAGCCGAGAACTCACACTGTCTTTCCCCAGAACTTGCTTAGTAATTCACGAATGAAAAACCTCGATTTTTTCCTTTTTCGGCTTAAACGAGGGAGGGGCAAAGTTCTTGTTTCAACATGAATCCGGTACTGTCGCAAGTTTGGCACGTGCTGAATAAAGCTAAGCTTGTTCTAACAGTTTGTGTTCTGAACTGGACAGAGAAAAGAATACTGCCTAGGACCTACAGACTATAGAGGCCACAAAATCCTATATTTGAAACTTTCATAATTTCATAATAAAATAACAAGGGAGAAAAATCAGTCTCAAAAGTGATATTATTTTTTAATTACTATAAAGTATGAACAATGAAAAAATAATTCAAATTTACATTTGTATAAATTAATTTAAACTTCTTTGAAATACTCTACTCAATATAGTACAGAATTCAGACGCAATGCTTCACTGATGTTTTCTGCTTCCTTGACATCATATACAGTGAAACTTCGATGAGCGACCACCTCTATTAAGCGGCCCCCTCTTCCAATGTCCCATTTTTTAAGGCACCAAATTTTTACCTTATCTACTTAATGTTAAAAGATCCCCTAGAAGAGACTACACAACCCTGTATAAGCGACCGAACACGGGCACCTGACCGAAAAATTTCTAGCATTTTTCTGGAAGTAAAGTAAGTGAAAACCATTCTATCTAATGTAAATCGACAACAGGTGAAAGTACACTTACACACCACGTACAAATCTTGCAGGTTAGAGAAGAGACATGTCTAAGAAACGCGTGATTTTACTGTTGGAGAAGCGCATTGGTGTGATCGAGTCACACGAAAAAGGAAATTCCAAAAAGAAGTTGACGGTTACTTATGGTTTTTGGAAAACCGAAAACAAATTTCAAAGCAAATGGATTTTATAAAGGAAAATTCAGAATGCATGAAGAATATCAGAATAAATGTTTTTTTGTCAGATTTAAGAAATAAAGTAGAGAGAAACATACTCTCAGAGAGAGAAAAACAATGAAACAATAAGAAAAATTTATAATATTTTATTAAAATTAAAATTTTCAAAATATATTTGAATAGTTATTTATGTATTAGTGGGTCATTTCATAAATAACAAAACGAACAATATTTTTTAGCATTTTTTCTTGGCTATCAAATGTTTATACTTCTTTGAGCGACCACCTCTCTTAACGACCGATTTTTCGATGAACGAAAGGGAGGTAGCTCCCGAGAAGTTTTACTGCATTTGTTTATTTTTGATTACTTAAAATAAAATTTCGTGTTTGGATGAGGGAGTAGATATTTAAAGCTTTTCAGAATAAAGCAGTCATAAATGGTTTATTGGAAGGGGCGAGGATATTGGGTGGGACCCAAATTTTTTCTTTTGCCCAAAAACCCACAGTTGCCTGGATCGACTTTGGATCTGGCTCATTAGTTGTAATATTTTATTTTCAATAACTTCCGCTAAAACAAGCAATAAAACGATCGAAATGCAAACCAGCGTGAAGAAAACAGGTCATGAATTTAGCCATCGTTTTAAAGCAAACATGATGTGATCGTGGCGCAGTGTCGAAATACGTATTTCGTCATGAAAAAGCGCGATCCAGGCCTGGCAAGCTAGGCAGGCTCCAACCTTGGAAAGCTGGGAATTTGCCTAGAGCGTTTTTTTTTTTTTTTTTTTTTTTTTTTACATATTTTTTCGATATAAATGTGTTTATAAGCTCCGATCAAAAGAAACGCTTCAGCTTTCTGCCTTCTACAAAGGAACTTAAATTTCTTAGTGTTCCCAACACAGATCATGCTATTAAAATTACATACAGAGAGGTAAAGGTCAGAGTTTGTTACTACGTGAAGTATGATGACCGCTGATTCATATATTCATCACTCTTTCACTTTTCTTCCACAAGTTTATAACCTCTTCATACCACCCTTTTATGAGCTAAATTCAAAACTATTCAAGCCTATGAAATAGATCTTAACATTGTTTACAGTATTACTATAAAGCTGCCACTTTTTATACATTTCACATACGCCATTGCAAGTTAAATTGAGTCAGTTTTCAAGTTAAATTTTTAAAGCACTATCCACCTTAAACTTACATTTTTAACATAACACAATATAGAACACATTTTGCAGCACCTGATGCATAGCCTCTGATCTCTGGTAGACAGTAAGTGGAAATCAGAATTGTCACCTGATAGAAAGTATCCATGTTAGATTACACGTAACTATAGTTTAAAAAAAAAGTGGAAAGCATTAAAAAAAAAGAAGGGAAGGGGTGAGAGAAAAAAAAGGGGGCGGGGGTAAAGGAAGCATCCAAGCTTGCTGACAGTGAAATATTTTTACCTTACTATTTTCAGGCCTGGACTGGCCAGGGTGTCAGACTGTCTGCAGACGGGAGGGCCCCCACCCTCGGCGGGCCCTCTCTATTGAGGGCGGGCCCCCAAACAGAAAAAAGAAAGAAAATACCAAAAAAAGTGCTATACTGATAGCACTTGAATGAAGTTTGACACATACAAAATATTTTGCAGCTGCAATTGCGCCCCGGAAGGCTTCAAAACACTTTATTTTAAATGTAGTTCTCAAAATGTTTTGAGTGAGGGTTCCCGAATGAGCAAGGGATTAATTAATATGAATGACGCATAATTATTAATAGATCTATATATTTTATTAATGCATTAATTATCAATCATAATTAATTAATAATAACACCATACCTCCCCCATACCCCGAAAGTTAACACATCCTATTATTTATCGGTTACACAATAATCCGCCCCCCCCCTCCCTCTCTTGAGACGGGCTACCCCCTACCCTTTCAGTCCGGGCCTGAATTTTTATAACTTAAGCTTACAAATTTAATGAGTTCTGGTTCTTATAAAAAAAAAAAAAAATATGCTGATAGCGGTGAAACTAAATAATGTTCTTGAGCCTACGTCTAGAAAAATTGGGTGCGGTTGGGTGCTCAAATACCACTCTGAGGACACCCATGAGTGACGTTCAACAATGATTAGTCTTTTGTAAACAGTAAGTATCAGTGTGACATGATCAAGTTGTCCAAACTAGTCGCAGATGGAGGGGACGAACTAAAGGGATTTAGCACCCCCAAGACGTTGTTGCTTAAAGGTAAAATTTTGCTTCAGTGTACACTTCGTTTAAGTTAAAAAAGTATTTTTTTAATAAAGTAGCCCTTCTCAAAAAAAAAAAAATCGCATTGCTTTAATGTTACAATAGGTAGAACATATCTTTAACCCTTTAACGCGCAGTGTTCCCGCTCTGGGAACACCAAACTCTGACGTTTTGACTGTTGCCAGTCACGAAGAATAGATTTGATTTCTATAAAAATACTTGCGAGTGACATGGCTCCCCGAGAATCTTTTACTGTTTAGCACATCATTTCCCGTAAAAAAAAAAAATTGTCACGATGATTTTTAACAGCACGGACATCTGCTGAAAAATGGAAGAATGCGAGAACAGCTGGATAGATTGCCCAATTCCGAAAAAAGGCAGCCGTTGCCATCGCTCGACTTAACTACCAGCAAGATGGCGGACGATCGAAACGTTCATCGCGTGCCATAGATCTAGAGACCCTTTTTGACGCAATTGGCTGTGCCCGCACAGACAGCTGCGTAAAAAATGTGTCTCTAGATCTGCATAACAAAATGATAAAAATCAATCCCTTCTGTCGTAAATGTTGCATTTCAGACTCCCACACTCCTTTTGGCTGCGTGACTATTTATAGACGCGACGTGAGGAAGTGCAGCAATTTGTTTTAAAACTGATAATTTTTATCCCATATCAAAAAATATGATTTTTATAAATTATTGTGCCGGGTATATCAGTGCAGCGTTTACAAACTTAGAGTACGCCAAGACGGTTCATAATCACCAAACAATGCGGGATCGGAAACGCCGTCTTCATGCACCTGTTAATAATCACTTTTATCCCTTTAACGCACAGTGTTCCCGCTCTGGGAACACCAAACTCTGACGTTTTGACTGTTGACAGTCACGAAAAATAGATTTGATTTCTATAAAAATAGTTGCGGGTGACATAGCTCCTCGGGAATCCTTAATTTTTTAGGGTGTCGTGCTCGTAGCGTACGTGCTCATAGCGTACACCCCACTAAGGGTTCTTGTAGCATACATATGGTGCTCGTAGCGTACATCTCTCCCGCCACCTGTTTTCGTTTTCACTTCAGCAAATCCGACTAAATGTAGACCTACTTTTTTAACGGCCATTTTAATCCACAAAATCGTAGTTTAGAAAACAATAATGTATGGGGGGAAAATCCACTTTCGTTAGCAAGAAAATTGAGTTGCTGGTCATCCTATTGAAAGCGATGAGGATTTTGGACATACTGATCGTTTAACGTTGTTCTCCTGTTTAAAGGTGTGTGAGCAATCAGTGTACATAATGTATTATACTATAAACCTCCTAAAATGATAAAAAAGCATCCTTTTAAAATATATTGCTTATTTAAACTTTGTCATACTTATGTTTATTAATTATTAATACTGTTCGGTTGGTGAAAAACAATATTTTGAATTCGGTTATAGTGACTACGATTACAGTTATAACTCTCTTATAACGTCAAAATTTTCTGTATCAATTGCCCGTAGAACACAAGCCCACTATCAACGTACCATCTTATAAAGTCATAAACAATTATCTGATATTTTCATTGGCACTGTAACAAAAAATTACTGTATTAAACACTATTGTAAAAAATTACTGTTGTATATGTGTCACACTAACTGCAAATATTTAAAAACCAACGTCCTTTTTAAAGGTATTTTAAGACAATTTTTAAAACATAAAATATTTTAATTCTTTTGTAACAATGTTCGAAGCTTTTCAGATCTAAATCTTCGTGGAAGGGGGTTTATTGGGCTTCAGATCTAAATCTTCAGGTTGCTTTAGGGGGCTTTATTCCCCATAGCCCCCCCCCCGTGGGTGCGCCTATGATACTATTAATTATTACTTTATTAAACAATTTATTATAAAATGATTAATATATTCATTATTTTTATTAAGAATTAATATGATATCATTTCATCCCTTCCTTGGTACTTGAAAGAGTCCGTCACTGCACCGATATTAACAAGTATTTAAAATTTTTGTAATATACCATCTGAGACTTTCACGAATCTAATAATACGCAATTGTGTTATGGGTTATGTGAAAAAAAATATATATATATAACCCATTTGTGCCTAGATTATTTTGCAACTTTCTTCGATTTTTGCTAACGCTAGCAATAATAGATAAATTTCTGACATAAACTACTTGAACAAGGGATGATTTCTTTTAAAATCATTATGCATAAAAATTGAAAGTTCAACATCTTATTGGGTCATGTTGAAGTATTTTGTGGAGTTGAGGTTCGGTACTCGTGAATAAAAGCTAGGAAAAATAAATAACGTTTTCAACTGATAGCGAAAATGCCGTCCTAAAAAAGGGACACTAGGCATAAATGGGTTAATGAATTTTGAGCTAACCAATGTTTTTTTCCTAAGCCTTTCCCTCTCCTCATTCATATTGCAAGAACACTTTTCGTTTACTTGTCTTTTTTTTGGGGGGCGGGAGGGGGTGAGATACATTTTCTTTTA